>CM033472.1:82141235-82512576 GCA_019447015.1 Hymenochirus boettgeri | reverse complement strand
CTAGGTAATTTTGCATTTAGCTTGTGGAATTCTGTAATAACCTTTAACCCTTTGCCTGCCACAGATCGTGAATATACGTTCTGTGCAGACAAGTACCAAACTGCCACAGATCGTATATTCACGATCTGCAGCACTTCCGGGTCCGGGAGCGGAATGCCTGAAGTTAGAGCGGGGAAACCGCTTCCCCGCTCTTGCAAACCCCCTAGGCAACGAGCAATGCCGGGTTACTTACCTCTCCCCGGTCCACGATCGCAGAGCAGCCAATGGGAAGGCACTGACATCACAAGTCACATGGGGAGTGACTTGCTGATGTTCAGTGTAAAGGAACCGCCCCCTGCTGGATTTTTCTCACAACTTACCTGGTGGATTACGTTGCTGGAGCCCTCCTGCTGTGATCTGCTGTGTTTCCTGCTGGGATTTACCTTGCTGCCTGCTTTAGATCATCTGTCTTCTGGACTGGTACAGTATTTACACACACTACACACATACATTTAGTTTATAAACTTTATAAACTTTTTTTTTTGTATTACACACATCTACACACTTTAGTACACACTAACACACACTTACAAACACATATTTACACTCTAACACACACACACACACATATACATACACACAAAAATACACACAAGATGACTTGATTTTCATGTTTGTGTCTATTTCTCTTTAGAACATCTAATACCTCCAGGTTCCATAAATGTTGACAGGCCAACAGCTGAATGAGGCAGATAGAAACAATGTACAGTCAAAAATTACTTACTGTATTTTTGCCTTTAACCCTTTGCCTGCCACAGATCGTGAATATACGTTCTGTGCAGACAAGTACCAAACTGCCACAGATCGTATATTCACGATCTGCAGCACTTCCGGGTCCGGGAGCGGAATGCCTGAAGTTAGAGCGGGGAAACCGCTTCCCCGCTCTTGCAAACCCCCTAGGCAACGAGCAATGCCGGGTTACTTACCTCTCCCCGGTCCACGATTGCAGAGCAGCCAATGGGAAGGCACTGACATCACAAGTCACATGGGGAGTGACTTGCTGATGTTCAGTGTAAAGGAACCGCCCCCTGCTGGATTTTTCTCACAACTTACCTGGTGGATTACGTTGCTGGAGCCCTCCTGCTGTGATCTGCTGTGTTTCCTGCTGGGATTTACCTTGCTGCCTGCTTTAGATCATCTGTCTTCTGGACTGGTACAGTATTTACACACACTACACACATACATTTAGTTTATAAACTTTATAAACTTTTTTTTTTGTATTACACACATCTACACACTTTAGTACACACTAACACACACTTACAAACACATATTTACACTCTAACACACACACACACACATATACATACACACAAAAATACACACAAAATCAACATATTTTTTTATTTTGTATTTTTCATTCATTTTGATTTTGACAGTTTTTCTGGATTTTTTTTGCTGTTTCTTTTATTTTGGTGTTTATTTATATTATTTCTATAATTGTATTTGTTTTTGTGTGTATATTTTGTGTTTTACCCCTCTTATATCCCTATATACCCCTCTTATATCCCTATATACCCCTCTACCCCTCCCCCACCCCCAGACCCTCTTACTGATAACTTGTGGGATTGAATTTACTGTTAACATCTTTATTACCCAGCAAGACTGGGGGTCAAAATGACAGACCCACTAGTCTTGATGTGCGGTAAAGTTATTTAGTCATTTTTGTTTTTGTGTTGTAATTTTCTGCTATCTCAGTTTTATATACTTTTTTTGGTTCAGTTACCCTTGATTTCTTTATTACACAACAAGACTAGTGGATCTGTGATTTTGACCCCCAGTCCTGCTGTGTAGTGAAGTACTTTTGTGCATTTTTTGCTTTTCTGTGCTAAATATATTCAGTGTCTTTATTATAATTTTTTTTTTTTGCTTCAGTTACCCTTGATTTCTGTTTTATAAAGTTATCTAAAATATATAAAAGTTATTTTCTGTATTTTGGAATTGTACGGTGTTAAATTTTGTATACTGTTCATTAGGTTTAGTTTTTTTATAGTATTTCAGTTTTCTGGTGCTTTCTAGAAAGTGTTGAAAGTTGGAAAGTTGAAACATTGTTACTTAGTTTGCTTGAGGTCAACCTCAGGTCTTTTTTGCTGAAGGGGTTAACTGCAGGTCTTTTTGCTGAAGGGGTTAACTGCAGGTCTTTTGTTTGAAAAGAAAATTGGTACAGTGACTTTTGATACAATGGCTAAGAAGAAGAGCTTTTCTGTACAGGAGGCTGCTAGATACTGTATGCTGACCAGCTCAGAGGAAAGTGATTTTTCTGATGCTGATGCTGACCCTGAGTATTTACCCAGTGGATCAGAATCATCAGATTCTGACGAGCATGGCAGTAGTGACACTGTCACAGCCTTAGAGAGTAGTGGTTCTGCTGATGATGAGGCTGGTCCTAGCATTGTTGGTCCTATGGAGGTAGATGATGGGAGTGTTGCTGGTGCTGCAGTTGGAGGAGAGCCTGCGTGGAGGCCTCCCGCTAATTTTACCCCCCAAATTCCTGATTTTTTAGCAGTCCCTGGCGTGAAGGTGGACACCAGTAATTTTGAAGTGCTAGACTTCTTTCAGCTGTTTCTGACGGACGCAATCCTACAGGATGTGGTCCACTATACTAATCTATTTGCCGAGCAGTATATTGCCACACACCAATTAGGTGTATATTCACGTGCTCGTGCATGGTATCCCACCACAATAGTGGAAATGAAAAAATTTTTTGCCCTCACTCTTTCAATGGGTCTCGTAAAGAACAATACATTGGAAGGCTATTGGGATACCACCACTGTAATTTCCCTCCCCCTTTTTTCAGCTGTAATGCCTAGAAACCGCTACCAAATCTTATTGCGGTTTATGCATTTTAACGATAACACCACAGCTGTTCCCCCCGGTGCACCCGGTCATGACAGGATTCATAAATTGAGGCCCTTTATTGATAGCCTGTCTAAACGCTTTGCAGAGGTTTACATCCCTTCCCAGAATATCTGTATTGATGAGTCCCTTATGCTCTACAAAGGGCGCCTAATATTCCGTCAATACATGCCAAGTAAGCGTTCTCGCTATGGCATCAAATTATATAAGCTCTGCGAAAGTAGTACTGGGTACACTAGCAAGTTTATGATATATGAGGGCAAGGACTCACAGTTAGACCCCCCTGGTTGTCCACTGGATTTAACGGTCAGTGGCAAGATAGTCTGGGAGCTCATTTCTCCATTGCTGGGCCAAGGTTACCACTTATATGTGGATAACTTTTATACAAGTATTCCCTTGTTTAGATATCTTTATTCTTTTGACACCCCAGCCTGTGGCACCATAAATCCTATTCGAAAAGGGTTGCCCAAGGCTTTACTGGATAAGACACTAAAGCGTGGAGAGAATTTTGCTCTAAGAAGCGATGAGCTCCTGGCTATCAAGTTTTGTGATACTAAGGTTGTATTCATGCTGACCACCATCCACGATGAGTCAGTAAGAGTAGGGCACAGAAGTGGTGGTAGGCCCCCCAAAATTAGACCACTCTGTAGCAAAGAATACAACAAGTACATGGGTGGCGTTGACAAAACTGATCAGATCCAACACTACTACAACGCCACCAGAAAAACAAAGGCCTGGTACAATAAATTAGCCATTTATCTTTTGCAAACGGCCCTACATAATTCGTATATTGTTTACAAGTCAGTGGTACCAGAGCCTGTACTGTCTTATTATAAGTTCCAGCTGCAGCTTATTCCAGCTATGTTGTTTGGTAGTGTAGAGGAGGTCCCGGAGATGCCTAGTAATGATAATGTAGCTAGATTAGTAGGAAAGCATTTTTTAGAACCCATTCCACCCACGCCTAATAAGCAGCATCCCCAGAGAGCCTGCAAGGTTTGCCGTAAAAATGGGACTAGGCGAGATACAAGGTATTTTTGTCCTAAGTGCCCTAGCAACCCTGCTTTATGTCTGAAGCCCTGTTTTGAGCGCTACCATACTTTGGTGCACTTTGAAAGTTAGATAGGATAGGAGGCTCTCTGGATTTGTGGGTGTCCTAGGCCCTTATTTGGCATGCTCCGGGGTTCATTTGCCTTTTTCTGAAATAGCTTTGTGGTTGGGACAGGTAAGGTCTCCTTCTAGTTAAAATAGTTATTTACTGTAAAGGGGGCATAAGGTACAATGTGTTTTATTGTTCAGTAATGTTGTACTAACCGCTAGTTTATTTTTCCCAAGGATTTTTGAGGTTCCTGTAAAATACACCAGTAACAGGGTGATGCGTTATGGTGTATTTACAGTAAATGTATGAATGGTTCTATGTATTGCATTTAACAACTGCTTTTATCTTTCAAGATGTGCCGGAAAAAAACTGGAGACGTAACAACTAAACTCCAAACAGAAAGCACCTAGTCTTGTGCTGGGGCAGAGCTTGTAGGTTCAAGGGCGCTTGTGGCAAATGATGAAATAGAAAGTGAATTTTATTATTCATCTTTCGATCTGATGCTACAAAACTTTTTCACAGCAAAAGCTCAATAGCCTTCACTAAAGCTATCAGTATTTTCTCAGTAATGCAAATAGGCAACAACACAGAGGCAAAGATATCCAGCAAGGTAGGAAGATTTGAAACATATTTTCCAGGTTTTCCAGGCACCGGATCAAGTGCGAGTTCTGTCTGCTAAAAGTTCGAAATACTACTTTGAAATGCGGCTACAAGATTGCATGTATGAACAAAGAAATGGCACTGTTATATAGCTAAAGGTATAAAGCCCCGATACCGTCGGATCCGACGGTATCGGGGCTTTATCGTTACTGTGTGTACCCAGCTTTAAAGTAAGACATTATGTAACAGGATTTGATGTATAAAGATGGGATAAATTTCACTGACAACATTTCTGAAATTCCATCTTGGATTTCAGAGCTGAAACAAATTGTTGAATTTTCAGAGAACTAGCCATTTCTAGGCAACATGCGACTCTATGACTGTATACATCACAATATATTAACTTTCCACCCTTTATTTAATAATTTCATCTCACTATAACGTTAATGTCTTTGCACTTCCATATACCACTCTGTATTTGGAATTGTTTTTTATTCCAGTTTGGAATTTTAAACCATGTGTTTACCTGCACAACTTTCTTTACTGTAGATCCAAGTAAAATTGTGTGACATCATTTCCAGTTCCAGTGTTAAAATCAAGGCAGAATATTAGTTTTGGCTACAAATTTGGGAAATTTCTGCTCAGAATAATGTTAGTGGTTTGTCAGCAGGTTTGAAAATGGTAACAAATTTAGGATTTTTGGGGGTGAAATACAGCTAAATGAGCTTACACTTGAATTCTGTAAAGCAACTATGCTGCTGAGATTTAAAAGACCTAATCATAGAAATATCAGAAAATAATTTGCCTACATTGGTAGATTAATAATGCTTGATATGCCCTGACTATCCATTAAACCTTATGGGGGAGATGCAATAAATTTCAGTATCGCAACTGACCTGCACTTGTTCCTGCGATGTAGTAACCACTTTGCGACCGTTATTGCATCGTGTGAATGTGAGAGGTCAGTTGCAACCTTTTGAAAAGGCTTTCATTTTGGTGCAAGCAATGCAAAATGAGTAAAAAAACCTGCTAATCCTATTTTACATCAGTTAGCATGGGTTTTGCACTTATTTCTCCCCTTAGCACGGGATATTGCTTCTTCCTGTAAGTCTTTTCAATCTGTTTAACTAAATGGATGTTGTTCCATATATAGGAGTGTAGCAACAGAATATCTTTTCTGTTATGTTTAGCTTACCTATAGATAAGGGTTTCTCATTGGACATGTTTTCAGAGTACTCGAGGTGTGGCTCAAAATGTTGGTATTTGGTAGTGGATACATTTAATATTTAAACCTGTATTGCCTGTGGTACCTTTTTAACCTGTGTAACTTTATACTACAATGATTATAATCAAATGTGACTACAACATGGACTGTAAATTGCCTAAATTATGGTTAATTATAATATTAAGTCTGTCATTACTAACACAGATGTGCTATGATACAGACTTCTAAAAGGATTAGAAACACTGCTTTACACAGAAAAATAGAAAAATCAGATTGATAAATATTTCATTTTCAGTCCTTTAAATTAAAGGAACCAGTATTTTTGGTATGCTTCAGTAAACAATCAAAGTACTTTTACGCTTTATTTAGCCTATGAAAGCAATTTATTTATTTGAAAACTATACCACCATGGCACTTATGTTGGCTTGAACAACCATAACAAGGTGGCATTAGTACAATTCATTGTCCTGAGCACAGAAAGACAATGAGTTTTGTTTTACATATACATTTTAACAATTAGTACATGCAATACACAAGTAATGAGATTTTACCCAGAGACGCTCTGTTTAGATCTTCCTAACAAGATACACCAGGCTTTGTGGCCCCGGACAAAATGTAAATGGATGCACGTGTGTCTTTAAAGATACCCGCACAGTCATCACAAGCAAGAGATTAAAGTCACACTAACCGGCAATGAATAGGTTACCATGATATTAACCCCAGTCCCCTGTGTAGCAGCCGGTGTAGAATAGGGGTCATGGTGTTGTTGTTGCAGCACTATCCCAAACACACAAGTTTTCTTGTGTTTTTTTGCAAAGTGCAGCCAACTAGTAAATAATGTCAATTAACTTTGACAAGAATGTCATAACCTCAACCTGCAACTTAGGCAGCAAATAAAGATTGTAATATCAGTAGGGAATGCTCTTGCCATTTCTATAGGCACAAAAATGTATGATGCTTGGACATTAGCAGAGAAACAAATGAATTACTTTTTTTTTTTGAGAAAATAGCTACAGTACATATTTGTGAGACAGGCTAATATATATTTAAAGCATCTTAAAATCCAATTATTTATTTTTCTGTGTTTACAAGACCAACACCATTACAAAAATATCAGTTGTACACAGCAAATGGTTATGAGGCATAATAGCTATACTCTTTGTAATTAGAATGAAGATTAAGAAAATGACTGGGACATTAAGTCATTTAGATCTAGTTAAACAATTTTATGTTATTATTTTTTAATTAGTCTGGAACAAAAGTCAATATAGCTGTGCAAATGAGAGCACTAAAGAATTCACACTTGTACTATGAATTTTGTTTTGTAAAGTTGGAGAATAAGTGGCCTCAAAACAAAGAGATATTAGATTTATTTTGTTGTTTTATTTATTACTTAATGTTCTCATAATTTAATTCAATAATTGTAAGAATGGGAATTTTTATATTTATTATTATACTAAATGGATAATTATGTTACATTTTATATTTTATTTTTGTTTATCAACGGATAGTGTAATTGACTTACTGTACTTTACTAAAGGCTGTTGTTGTTACTCTAATAATCTGCTTCAAATAAGTCTTGAATAATTGGATAAGCAATAAACTTAAAAGTGCAAATTATCCTAAATCTACATGTGCCTCATAAGTAGAGATGTCTGAACTTCGCAAAATCCGGTCCGCTCGAGGATCCGTGAATTTTTGAAAAAATTCGAAAATCCACGAGCGGACCCATTAAAATGAAAAATATCCTCAAATTACGAGATTTCTCGTATTTTCGAAATTTTCGAAATTACGCATTCCGCTATTTTCGAAAATTTCGAAAATACAAGAAAACCGCGTCGTAGTTTAGAAAATTTTCGAAAATAGATTTTCGAAAATAGAAGGTCTCCTCGTAATTTCGGAAATTTTTGAAAATACATATTTGCAGAAATAAGAGAAATACTTGTATTTTCGAAAATACGACTTTTCTCGTATTTTTGCAAATTCACGAAAATACGAGAAAACCTGTCATTTCGAAATGCAAAGTAACAAACTTTTAAACCTTTGAATTTTGTGATAACCATTTGTTGATTTGGCAAATGATAGAGGTAGACAAAATGTTTAATGTTATTTGTGTTCAGTATGTGTATGAGCATTTATTTTCATTTCAAGTGATAGCAATATCATCCTCTCTTCCTGGTCACATGATTATAACAGGAATTTAAAAAAAATGGTAAAATATGTATTGCAAATGCAAATATAGTATTCATTTAAATTCTATCAAAGAAAAAAAATGAAATAAAACATTACAATTACAACAATTTGAAACTAATTAGATACACAGTTTTGCATACATTTTGTTAACTATAATGTCATTAAATGAATGTTTTTGTGATGTTATATTGCTATAAAATAGCCTCCTAAAAATAAATAACCCATCTCCATCTGGATATACATTACTCTGACTCAGCAGGGTATATTCCATTTCTTTTTAATTATACCATTCTTCCAATTGGACGTTGGCTGTTCCTGAGAGATGGATGTAGAAATCTTTTTAATAAACATTTCTAACAACAAGAAAATCTGTTACAATGCAGACTTTTGTGGGCCATATGGTCTCTCAAATCCTTCCTAATGTAATCTAAAATTCATCTCGTGTTTATTCCCTAATGTCTTAAAGAACAAGAAGACAGTGATTAACATTATCAAGACACAAGAAACAGAAATAGTCAGTTATTTCATTCATTCTTTATGGATGTTGACAGATCATTCAATGAAACCACATCAGTTCTCCTTGTTACAGTTATTTCATCCAGCCTCCACCTCATAGATCATTTTAACTTTTGCTGTAACCACGAGTTTTAATTTGCCCAAGTGAAAACAACTGAAAGCTTTCTAGAATCAAAGTGTCTGATTTACAAACAATTCTTGACAAAACACTTAAACTGTGAAATTAGATTTTATATTAAAACTCAAATTCTCAAATACTAAAATGAGAAAATCATAGCTAAAAGAGAATTGAGAAAGAGAATGTGCCGGCAAGGGAACGTGTGCACTTTCCAATCAAAACTAACACTGGAAAACTATAGCTTTTCCCAAGTATACTCTTTTTAGTTTATCCTTGGTGTGCTTTGTGTTTTCTTTAGGAGGTTTATAGATTTGAACTTTTGGCTTTGGACTCCAAACACTGACATTTATTTTGGACTGTACTATTGTATTATCAGCTTACCTTTCTGAGTTATCTATCTCAGGTTTGCCTACATTTCTACACTTCTTGGCCTCTACTCATTCTCAGGATCTACAGTGGCTAACCGTACAGCATCATTTCCATACTGTTCAAATGCAAATAATTCAAGTGATATTTCAGTGTAACTTTTATGCTTAAGTAAACAATCAACATTTTAATATTTGCTTTAGTTTTGAGTGTTTTACAAAGGTATCTGTCATGTTTTTAGCCATTAGCAGGTTCGAAAGCCTAATTTAAACTGTGCTTCACAGATGTAGATGGTATTATTGTTTCTATTAATATTGTTGCAACATTGGTCTATTTATATTAAAGTTTGTTTAAGCATATTGAGCTTTGACATATAATCAAACAGAAATAATTGCGTTTTCTGTAGAGTACATCAACTTTCATCAACACAGACGTAACCTCCATTCGCAATATGTGTTTCGTGTGCTTGATCCCCAACGGCTGGTTTCATAGATAGACCTCTTTCTGTTTTTTATCATAAAATGATGATTAAAGTACCGTATATCTCGAGTATAAACCGAGTTTTTCAGGCTGAAAAATCAGCCTGAAAACTCGACTCGTTTATACTCGATCAAACCACTTACCTGGGCATTCCGGCAGCCGCGCGATCCTTTTCTGCACTGGCCGCGCCGGCCTGACTCACTCCTGCCCGCGCCAAACCCGGCGCCGGGCAGTGACGTCAGCCGGCGCGCCAGTACAGAATGGGCGCGCGGCTGCCGGAATGCTGATACCGTACCTGCCGGGATGGATGGAGGAAGATAAAGAAGTCGTCCACAGGAGAAGAGTCGCAGGAGAAAGGTCCAGGAAATTCCAGGGAGAAGAGTCTCAGGAAGAGTCCACAGGGAAAGAGTCCACAGGGATCAAGTCCACAGGGAGAAGAGAAGAGTCCACAGGAGTCCACAGGAGAAAGACCGGCACAGGTACAAATGACTGAGGGGAGGGGGCATTCAAGATGTTTGGGAACTGCAACTCCGCAGCATGCTTATTAGCTGGATTGATTTCCAAACTCTTGAATGCCAATGAGGTGGCATGCAAGATGTTTGGAAACTACAACTCCCAGCTAATAAAGCATGCTGGGAGTTGTAGTTTCCAAACATCTTGAATGCCACCCTCACTTGGCATTCAGATGTTTTGGAAACTACAACCCACATGCTTTATTAGCTGGGAGTTGTAGTTCCAAACATCTTGAGTGCCAAGTTTCTACTACCCTGCTTTATACTCGGGTCAATACTTTATTAGGATTTTTAGGTGAATTGGGATACCTCGGTTTATACTCGGGTGCGGTTTTATATCCGTATATACGGTATACACTGAGCACAGAGATTTGATCATTTACTAAAAACTGTGCTGAATACTTTTTTCAAATATTTTTCACTTTCTACCACTCAAACTATATTTTAGATCTTTTGATCTGTTCAAAATAATGTTTTGTAGGGAAGCTATGACAGCCTAAGTTCATGTCTCTTTGTGGTGGTAAGGAGTGGTACTCTTTGAACCAGCCTTTGGGATCTCTGTTTGGTACATTATATGCTATATGGAGACAAGGACCTTGCATAATCTCCAGCTACAGAAAAAAAGGTATTTTTTTTATATAATGATGCAATAAAATAATATAGAAACAAATACAAAAATAAATATACTATAGAACATACACATGGCAATAGATATCAATCTATTTTGTCTCCCCATGTATATTATTTAAATATAATTGCCATTACTTACTTAAAAAAATAAGACTATATAAAGCATTTATTTTTTAACATCATCTATGAAAAAAGCCATGTCTTTAAGATTAGATCATGTTCAGCTAAGTACAGTGTTTGAGTGTATTGTAAAATTAAGTGCATTTTCAGGTTTGTAGGCATATTGTAATTATCTGGAATCCTTTGCTCTGCTGTCTGCCAAGAACTAAATAAAATTGTACTTATGCCTATGTTAAAATAAACATTCCAGTGGAATAGAACGTGCTCACGTGTCATGTTTAAGCCAGTAGAAGGAATTCATAATTAAAAGTGGCAGAATAAAATAACAAATTCAGGCATTCCAAAAAATGCACATCTTGATACCAACATTATAATATTCCACACATCAAGAATGATTAGTCTAATGTGCTTTCAAAGCCTGGTCACTGTAAGTGTAAATATTGTATATAAAAGCATAGAAGATTTAATAAAGATTCTTTTACCAAACCAATGTAATAGTTTACAAAAAAAATCAGGCACACAAAAATGATGTAAAAACAGAGTACACAAGCCTTGCTTTCAAAAATATAGTCAATATTACTTGACAATGCTTAAATTACCTTGAACATAGTCTCTCGCATTGTTTGTGTTCATGCTATTTATCCCTAAACACTCCTATAGTGGAAAAAATGTAATATTTGTTTCTTTCTATGTGTTCTATAATTGCCCCTAACCCCTGAGTACCTTTATTTTCTACAGATTCCTCCTCTGTCCTGAGATATATAAGTTAAAAGAAGTGAAGATTTCAATACACCACTGCTGCTTGAGCTGTCAATCAAATCCCCTAACAGCATGCCAGTATAGTATGTAGGCTTACACAAGTTTTACAGCAAGTCTCCCAATGACTCCTTCCTGCTCACTAAAATGCTTGGCAAATACTGGGTTAAAAACAGAAGTAAAGGGAAGGAGAAGTCCCCCTCCTCCTCAAGATTTCACCAATTTATTGCCTGTCAAAGGGAGATTGGCTGCAGTGATAAGACAGGACTCGGCCTCTCCAAACTCCACCCCCTTCCCTCCCTCCCACACCTTATGTAGCACTATCTTCAGAACAACGGAGAAACTTCCTCTCTATAGGCTTACATACCGGGGTTTTTTGTTTTTTTTGACAAAGGTTAGAGTGATGTGTCATGTGTAGGAGGATTAATACGCATGAGCGGCTTGTTTCACAGGCTTAATTTACAGCCAAACTACTTGAACAGGGGAATGACCAGAGAGGGGAGGGGGAGTGTGGAGCTCTGCAGTAAATCAGACAGCGGCAAACACGGAGCCACAGAGGAACGTAAGAATAAGGCTGAATACGATAACCTTTTTTATGTCTGAATTGGAACAATGTATTAATTTCACTATAGATGCCCTTTAACAATGCATTTATCAATATTAAATATTATCTGCCATTTTGCTAGTCAATTTCCAGGTATGTATTTTCACAAAGTAATTTATAAATACATTTAAAAAGACTAGTGCAAATGCTTTTGAAAAATCTCTCCAAAAGTGTAACCTTGAACCAACAATGGTCAAGATTACACCTCACCTTTTCACATAAAGGGGTAATATGGGCTTAACAAATTATATTAAACATAGGATGTAAAATGTTATAAAATGCACTTAATACTAATGTCTTAATACTAAAATATTCCCTTTGAAAGTTTTCCTAGCACAGATATATAGATTTGTAGTCTGGATCCTTTAAAATAACAGCACAACATCCGCAATGCAACAATGAATTTGTGAATTCTATGGAAATATCAAAAAGCAAACTGTAGAATAATGATTTATTATTTTGAGATCTGGTTATGATGCACAGAGTCCCATCTGGACTTACTAAGAATTTTTTTTAGAAAAAGCACCAAACCCGAATGGCATCTCAAGCTTGAAAAGAATAATAACAATATTCTGTATTTATAAAGCTGTTGGCAAATATTGATACTATCAAACCGCAAAATACATAAAAAAAAACAACAAAAATGTTCATATACGACTCAAAGAAAATGGGGGATTCAATACAGTGTTATAAAAAAATCCACAAACACAGGTGGCTCATACATGTGCATGGTGCGGGTGCCATGCCCCAGAACCGTCTTTATATACGTTTGTCCAACATGGTTAGGATAGTGCAATAAGAAATTCACCAGGTCACCATTTCCAATCAGTGCAGCCGCCCCAGACCTGTTGCTTCACATGGTACAATATACAAACTTTCCACAAAGCGAGACACAAGCACACAACAAGTCCTCAAATCAAGCAGGTGAACAGAATTTTACTGTATAACTAAAACATATCCAGGACTCCCTAATACTGATACTGACCCTTCCAGATATCTATTATTGATATTTTACAACAAAGTCATCTGGATTTTTTGACTGCATCATAAAATACTGCTGCATTTGTTTAATGCAGAATTCTGTGTTGTTGCAAAATACCATATGGTATCTATCTGTAATTTTGCAGCATAAACATTAAATTAAAAACATTACATTTTGTTAGGGTTACTAGGGAAAGTGGGGGATGGAAGGGTAGGGTTGCTTCTTACCAGCTTGCCCATCTAACAGATTTCCCTCCTTAGGTGATAAAGTGGGGGAGGACAGCTCACAATTAGCATGTATAGAGTGGGCTAATCCCTTGAGCACCCAGGGGACTGCCTTGTTTCTCTGATACAAGGAAGGAAGATCAGGAATGTTAGGCAGGTGGAAGTGGACTAAAGAAGCTGAAAAAGCTTTCCAGATGTTAAAAGATATTCTCTGTAAAAGGCAAGTATTAGTTACAGCAAATTTTGCTAACGCTTCTCCTCCTAGGTTTCCTGAGCTATGTCTAAAAGGCCTCGTGGGTGTCGACCATACAGTAACTCGAATGGGGAAAAACCTGTAGAAGCCTGTGGTACTTCCCTTACAGAAAACATTAAGTAAGGCAACAAACAATCCCAAGTTTTCCCATCTTTATCTACCACCTTCTTAAGCATAGCCTTTAGAGTTTTATTAAACCTCTCTACAAGCCCATCTGTTTGGGGATGGTACACAGAGGTGTGTAGTTGTGTTATTTTTAGCATCCGTCACAACTCTTTGGTTATTTTGGACATAAAAGGTGTTCCTTGGTCAGTTAAAATCTCTTTTGGTATGCCAGTGTGAGAAAACATATGGAACAACTCCCTTGCAATAACTGTAGAGGATGTATTCCTGAGAGGAATTGCCTCTGGGTACCGAGTTGCATAGTCCAGAACTACCAATATATGCTGGTGTCCCCTAGCAGATTTAGGGAGAGGACCAACAAGATACATGGCAATTTGCTCAAAGTGAATTTCAATTCTTATCTGCTTAATTCTTTCTTTTGTTTTATCTATTCCTAAATGTCCACCCAAAATATGGGAATGGGCCAAATCTCCATTCTTACATGTGACTGGGGAACCACCAGCTGTTCTTTCACTTCACCTTGTACCATCCTAACCCTGTAAAGCAAATAATTATATACTATAAAGTGAGGAAAGATCACCTGGTTCTTGCAGTATACCATTTATGACTTTTACCTGTTCCCAGGCATTTGTTAGATTCGGATCCCTTAATTGGGCACTTCCAAAGTTATCCCTGGAAACTGGCAAATCATCCAGGGCTATTTCAGAAGCTTCCTCTGAATCTTCAGCCAGGACCTCTAAAAGAAAATTGTCAGATGCATTTGAACACAAATTCACAGCACCACATTTAGACAGACTTTCTACAGGGACCACAGGGCTATGGTCATTTCCACCAGAATTACCTATTAGGCTAATGAACCGATTGTCCTCCCAAAGTTTCTAAAACAAAGGAAAATCACACCCAATTAGGATATTATGAAGAAGAGATTGTACAACACATACAACATGATTCTTTATATCATAGGGCGTTTCAACAGATACTAATGCAGTGGGATAGTCTTTGGAGTCAACATGTATGCAGATCAAACCCATTTGTTTAGACTGGATTTTAGCAGAGTCCACAAGTCTTGCATCAAGCAGGGTGACAAGACTTCCTGAATCTAATAAAGCCAATACGGAGTGTCCATCTACTTTAACATTACACAGCTGCCTCCATGGTGTACATTGTAAGTCAGCGGAACAAACAGGTCTGGCAAACATAGAACTTCGGCTCTCCATTTCATATTCCATAGGTTCATGGAGAAAAGGACAGGTGGCAGCCATATGTCCCGGACCTCGACACCTCCAGCACATGACTTGTGCCCGGTCTCTGGGCTGAAGGATATTTCTTTGGCTAGACCATTTCCCAGCCTGGGAAATCACAGGTTTCTCACCCTTTTCCTTATACACTGGTTTCTCGACTTGACTAAAAGATGCAGCTTTAAGCTTATGGTTCACAATTTGCCACTTCTAAAAGAGATCTTCTTGGGGTGCAAGTCTTGTAGATAATCCTCGGTTACTGTATATGGCTCCACTATGGATACTAGTTCATCCACTTCTTTGGGATCTGTATGTCCAATGTAACGCTGTATTTTTAATGGTAAAGCCCTGACAAACCAGTCACAGATGACCCGCTCCACAATTTTGGCTGATGTTAGCATCTCTGGCTGTAACCATCGGCTGGTAAGATGGAAGAGGTCATACACCTGTGACCTTGCTGGCTTTTGTGGTTCAAACTCCCAGGAATGGACACGTTGTGCTCTTACTGCGAGTGTTACGCCCATTCTGGCTAAGACTTCACCTTTAAGCTTCGAATATACCTTGGCATCACACGCATTTAAATCAAAGTAAGCCTTTTGAGGCTCACCCATTAGAAATGGAGCCAATACATCTGCCCACTGCTCACCAGGCAGATTCTCTCGCTCAGCAACTCTTTAAAATATGCCTAGGTAGGCTTCCACATCATCTTCAGGGGTTAACTTTCCCAATGTCGACTGCACAGTGTGCCGAGGAGTGGAAAACTCATTTTGAGACACTGCTGGTCTTTCTGACAAGACCTGAATTTGGTGTTGCTGGGACTCATTATCCAAATGTTGCTCTTTTAAAGCAGCCAAGTGGGTCTCAGATAACCGCTGCAATTTTTTTTGTTAAACAGTTGGTTTCTTGTTGTAGCTGATTGGCCTGCTGCTGCACAGCATTAGACTGCTGCTGATTGGCATTTGCCACCACAAGGTATTTTACAATTTCCTCCATAGCTAGACAACATATAGGGGTATCCCTTTAAAAGTACTGTCTCTTTAAGGACATTGCCCACATCCATACACCATATGTGGGAGTCCTGCTCTCCAGTTGGTACTGGTTGGTTTGAAGTAGAGTCAAGGACCCAGACCAATATTCCAAAATAGGGGTTTGCCCAGTTTTATTTCACCAAACAACAAAATCACAGTACACAGTTTCTTGTGCAAAAACAAGGGAAACATAAACAGAGAGTTCTTCTTTCAACAACAATCCACTGCGTTAAACAAAAGTCTTTCCAACCTAGAAAGTAAACAATAATACCTTCAATAAGGTTTTTTTTTCCAATTCAGAGTTTTCAGTGCAGCTCTCCCAGACACCACCAACAACCATCAACAACCCCTCCCCCAGCACTAGGGCAGCTGGGCTAAAAAAATGAGAACTGGCTGCAAAATTAGAAGTGGATCTAGGAATGGAGGCTTCTTCCCACCCAAAGCTCTGCAAAGCCTCCAGACTCCAGGACCCAGAACACACATTGAATAATCCAGGAAACATACACTGTTTTCTTCACTAATGACAAACCCTGGAGCCTCTCACCATGTATAGGAGAGAAAAGAAACCTAGGCGAGATATATACTCCATCCACTACTTTGCCAGCCAATGTCTCACAGTGGATAAAGATGATTTGTACAAAAAAATAAAGGCAAGATGTTAAAAATAAAAATAAAAGAAATCCTATGAAATCTTGGTTCTATTAGTGTCACATCCCCTAAATGAATATTTTATACAATATACAGAGGCAGAAGGGAACCTATTGGGTGTACCACAATAGGTATTAGAGGGGACATATATACATACATCCAGAAGTTAAAAAAAAATAACTTTCCTCACAATCGAACTGTTTTTCAAAACATTTTGTAAAATTGTTACAGGTACTCTGGGACCTGGGAAATGGTCTGGGGAACAGATAATCAGATTCTTTCAAATCAGATTTGCTTATAATCAGATTTTTTCAGAAAGAAACTGGTATACTAACCAATCAGATTCTTTCTGAAAGAATCTAATTGTCACCAATTGTAATTGGAAAAGAATCTGATGGGTATACTAACCAAACAGAATCTTTCTGAAAGAATCTGAATATAACAAATTCTGTTTAGAAAATTATCTAATTGGTTAGTATACCAACCAGATTCTTTCTAAAAGAATATGATTGTATCCATTCAAAATTGGTTACAATCAGATTCTTTCAAAAAGAATCTAATTGTCTTTTCCCCAGACCATTTTCCAGGTCCCAAAACTATTTACAGTAAGTTACTGTATAATTTTTAGAAAATTTTCAATAATTCATTGGAATTTTTTTTGAATTTTTGAACACGTCTCGAAAAAATATGCAAAGCAGAATTCCTGCAAAATCAGTGAATCATGTTGCAGAACTGGGTTCAGATCTGCGTTCCGGTCCGCTCTATTCTTGATCTATTTATTATAACATTGTATAGAGTGTTATAGTTCAGTAGAAACACCACAGTGAAATACAGCTGTTGTGCAGAGCTTGAATCAACCATCCCCATTAAATTTCCAACCAATAATAGATTAATAGGAGATCCATTGGATCACTCTATAATTAAAGTTATCAATCTGTCATTCAATATGCACCCTCCCCATTAACTCACAGCTGTCACTAGGGATTCTGTTAGAGAGGGATCACTATTGGTAAATGTGAGGTCCTAAAAAGAACCCAGACTATCCTGTCATGTTTCAATCTTATTACATTTTATCAGTTCAGGTTCATGGCTTCTATGGGGAATATTTCTTAAATAATGTAATAAACCATTAACAAACTCAATTCATTGTGTCAGAGAAGTGGGCATGGAGATGTTTTTCCTTTCAGTCCCCCTATTATATATAGCAGGGATAAGCAACCAGTAGATCTCCAGATGTTTGAAAACTACAACTCCCAGCATTCCTCTACAGCATTCCTCTACAAGCAATAACTCTGTAGTTAGAGAATTCTGGGAGTTGTAGTTTCCAAACATCTGGAGATCTACTCGTTGCCTATCCCTGACTATAGATATCCCTTCCTTTCCAGCAGCTCTCCTTTTTGTCTATTGAGAGAGGAGGGGTGGGGTGGAGTTATGTGAGAGAAGAATGTTTTTACTAAGACTGTCACATGTTTTACAAAGGAAGTGACATATAAGTCTTGCAACTTCCTACTAACACTTCCTACTTCCCTACTAACACTCAGAAAATGTTTTGATTCGCTAACACTGCTATCAATCTAATATTAAGCACACCATTGGATACAACACTAAAAGGGATGTGATATCAGAAAATCAAATCAATCTTACCGTGATTTTCTTTTCCTGGTCCTGAGACGGCAGTGGAAGTGAATGGGTTAAGTCCTCCTTAAACCCAGGTGACAGGCCAATTATCCAATAAAATTGTAGCTCCTCCCTGCTCCCATTGTGTCTTTATCGACTGATCTACTAGAGAGAAAATTTTAAGTAGAAGAAGGGGGGGAAACCACTTCCACTGCCGTCTCAGGACCAGGAAAAGAAAATCACGGTAAGATTGATTTGATTTTCTGATTTCCCTGGTCCTTCCACGGCAGTGGAAGTGAATGGGATGTGCCAAGTAGTTAGTTATTGAAGGGAGGGAAGTCCTTTGGTTTAAGTGCAGAAAAGAAAATTTTATTTTGGAGGCTTTGCAGCTTCCAAGATTTTTGATGCATATTGTGCTTTATCTTTATCAAAAATATCCAATTTGTAATGTTTTATGAAGGTATTAATAGAGGACCATGTGGCTGCTCTGCATATTTCCATGGGAGGCACCTTTGCCTGGAAAGCCCATGATGCTGAAATTGCCCTTGTAGAGTGTGCAGTCACCCTGTTGGGAATTTGAGTTGCTGCCATTGTGTATGCTTGCTTAATCGTAGAAGTTATCCATGCAGATATGGTTCTGGTCATTGGTTGTAAGCCTTTTTTGGTACCTTGGAAATTGATGAAAAGGTATTCCATTTTCCTGAACTCGCTGGTCTTATTGATGTACTCTTTCAGTGTCCTACCTATGTCAAGTTGGTTTTCATTTGATGCATCTTGGAGAGAGGGTAGCACTATTTCCTGATTTATATGGAAATCTGACACGACTTTTGGAATAAATTTTGTATCAGGCTTTAGAATTACATTGTTTCCTTGAAATGTAAGAAAAGGTGGATTGTGTTTTAGTGCTCTTATTTCTGATACTCTACATCCAGATGCTATTGCTGTTAAGAATACTGTCTTCAGCATGAGTTCTCTCATATTTAGTTCATCAATTGGCTCGAATGGACTCTGTTGTAGCATGTCTAGCACTAAGGTTAGGTCCCAAGGAGGAACTGAAGTCTTATGTAATGGTTTCATATGTTTTATTCCTCTGAAGAATCTTATGACTAGTGGTTCTGAGGCCCATTTCTTGTTTGTTACTGCTGATATTGAGGTAACTTGTCTCCTAAGTGTTGACATGCTTAGGTTTTTATCGAGTCCCTCTTGTAGGAACTCAAGAATAGTACTGATTTGCAGTTGTTTAGTTTCTATATTTTTGTTATGGCACCAATTTGAGAATGTTTCCCATGTTTTGTGGTATTGGTCCGTCGTGGTTTTTTTCCTTGAGGACATTAAAGTTTGGATGACTTTTGATGAAAGACCTGCTTCTCTCATGGGTTGGACTTCAAGTGCCAGGCCGTCAGGTTCAGCTGGTTCAAGTTGGGGTGGATCAGATTCCGTTGAGTTATTAGATTGGGTGTTAGGGGAAGTCTGATTGGTTGAGCCTGTGCCAGTCTCTGCACCCATGAAAACCATGGTCTCCTTGGCCAGTATGGTATTATTATTATTACTTGAGCCCCATCTTCTTCTATTTTCCGGAGTATTCTGGATATCAGAGATATTGGCGGAAATATGTACATTAGTTGTGGGCTCCACTGAATAGAGAAAGCATTTGTTGCTATTGCCTGACTGTCCGGGTACCGAGAGCAGAAATTTGGCAGTTTGGTATTGTGTTTCGTTGCCATCAGGTCTACCGCTGGCATACCCCACTTTTGGGTTATCTGGTTGAATATTGCCTGATCCAGGCTCCATTCTGTAGGATTCATTACATACCTGCTGAGTTTGTCTGCTTGTGTGTTTTGTTTCCCCGGAATGTGAATTGCTCTTATGTGGCATAGTTTGCTTTCTGCCCAGTTCAGAATTTCTTCTGTCTGTTTCCAGAGACTGCGACTCCTTGTACCCCCCTGTTTGTTTATGTAATAGACTACAGACATGTTGTCCGATTGGATCTGGACTGGATGGTTCTGGATCATAAATAAAAAAGATTTGAGACTCAGGAAGACTGCTCTCATCTCCCTGATGTTTTGATTCTGTCTTCTCCAGTAGGGGTCCCATGACCCTTGGACTTGTTTGTTGTTGCAGAGTGCTCCCCATCCACTGGGGCTTGCATCTGTAGTAATTGTGATCCAACCACGGGGGTATATTTGTACCGGTTTGAAGTTCTGAACTTTTGTCCACCACTTCATTTTCTTTATGACAGTAGGGGGTAGATGAATTAGTTGATTTGGATTGGAACTCATATTCCATTGATCCAAAAAGTTCAGTTGGAAGGGCCTGAGGTGGAACATGGCCCACTGAACTGCTTCTGTGGTAGATACCACTTTGCCCAGTATCTTCTGACATATGTCCACTGTTGAGAACGATAGACTTGATAGCTTCTTTATTTCTTTTACTATCTCGTTCTGTCTCTGTATCGGCAACCGTAGTTGGAGTTTGATTGATTCTATAGTTACCCCTATGAATTGAATCGTCTGTGATGGGATTAGAGATGATTTTTCTAGGTTCAGAATCCAGCCGTGTCTGGTTAAGAAGTTCTGGACATATTTTGAGTTTCTCTGGAGTATCTCTGGTTGTTGTGCTTTTATTAAGATATTGTCCAGATATGCATAGATCTGGATGTTCAGGGTTCTCAGCTTCGCAATTATAGGGGAGAGAATTTTCGTGAAGACCCGCGGAGATGATGTTAGCCCAAACGGAAGTGATCTGTACTGGAAGTGTTGGTTGAGTATGTAGAATCTCAGGTACTTTCTGTGTTTTTTGTGTACTGGAATATGGTGATATGCATTCTGAAGGTCTATTTTTATCATCCAATCTTGTCTCTGTATTTGATTTGCTATTGTTTTGAGTGTCTCCATCTTGAATTTGTTTTTCTTCACAAATTTGTTTACAAACCTGAGGTCTAGAATAGCCCTGAATTTCCCAGTTTTCTTTCTTTTGAGAAAGAGGGGAGAGTATATTCCTTGTCTCTGTTGTTGTTTGGGAACTTCTTCTATTACTGCTAGGTCTAGCAGTTCTTGGAGTATCTTGGTCAGTTCCTCCCTTGCCAGATGTTGTTTGGGGGTTGACGATATTATGAACCTTCTTCTTGAGGGTACCTGAGAGAATTCTATTAAGTATCCCTGCGATATTGTGTGTTTTACCCAGGGGTCTGGTTTTGTTTTTTTCCAGTTTGTCACGAAGTTGGAGAGTCTTCCCCCTAACTTGTGGAGAGACCACCAGTCATTGAGGTCTCTTTCCTCTTCCTCTAGAGCTTTTGGTATCCCGAAAGGACTGATCTGGTTTCCAAGATTGCCTTTGGAGAAATGGTTTCCCTGGACGGTACTGTCTAGCTTGTCGGAGTGTTTGTTCGGTTGATGTTGAAGGTAGTTCTTTCCTTGTTCTTCTAAATGTTGGTAAAAGCTTTTTTGCCGAGTTTTTATCAATCACTTCGTCTAAGGCTGGTCCGAACAGTAGGTTCCCCTCAAATCGTAGATTTGTTAGTCCTTGCTTGGACTGAGTATCTACCCTCCACTGCTTTAGCCATAGGGCCCGTCTTGCAACTGTGGATTGGGCCATGGTTTTGGCTGACAGTCTAAGAGAGTCCATAGAGGCTTCTGCCATGAAGTTATTGGCCAGTTTCACGTCCTGTAGCAATTTCAGTAGTTCAGCTCTGGGAACTCTCTCTGATATCGCTTCTTCTAAGTCTTTAATCCATATTCGATTGGCTCTGGCGATACTCGTAATTCCAATGGCTGGGCGAATTGCTGCTCCTGCGGCTGTGTATGTCCTTTTAAGTGCTGCCTCTTCTTTCCGCTCCATTGGATCTTTAAGTGATACCCAGTCGTCTGTGGCCAGAGACACTTTTTTAGCTATTTTTGCTACTGGAGTGTCAATTTTTGGTGCTTCGTCCCACGTTTTTGAAACTTCTTTTTGGAACGGATAATTTTTTGCCATATTCTGAGACACATTGAACCTCCTGTCTGGATTTTCCCACTCTGATTTAATTACCTCAGTCATATGTTCATGAAGATGGAAGGTTGAGCTTGTTGTTGTTTTATTAGAGAACATCAGATCACCTTTCAGTTTAGTAGAGGATTCTGCAATTTGGAATGTAGCTCTCATTTTAGTAATGAGATATTCAAGATCTGCGGGTGAAACAATTTCATTTGGTTCTTCTAATTCTTGTTTTTCTTCCTCTGAATGGACTTCTCCATCAGATTCTGTAGGAGATGATGGTGGTGCTTGATCCGGTTGGTTAGGATGTTTTAATATACATTGATGTTTAAGTATTTCTGATACCTTTTCCATTGTAGCTGTGGTAGCTTTAGTTACTAGTATCTCCATAGAGTCTTGGAATACTTTTGCCATTGTTTGATGGATTTGATCCTGAGAGAGAGATGATGAGGGATTGAATCAACTTTGGCACATTTTACTGCCTTGGACTGCTATGTTATCACATAAGGCACATTCCTTCCCTCTTGTTTTCTTAGAATGTTCACCATGTTCTGGAGAGCTGTGAATCAAACATAGGGAAGAAAAAGAAGATTAATGTATTTAACTGAGATAGTATGCATTAATCCTAAACTCTCTTGTAGTTCTGCTCACCCCCTTGATCCAGACCTGTGCCTTTTCGAAGGACTCCTAGAAGCACTGTAATAAAAGAACGTATTGTTAGTGCATATCTTGGTTGAAGTTGTGATAGGAGTACCTTACTGTTGTGTATTACTCACAACATACTGGCAGCCTAGTGACTGGAACAGCGGAGACAAGTGGCAGACAGAGCAGAGCAGGTGAGCCACCCAGGAGAGCACAGTTGGGAACTGGAGCAGTGTCCGATACTGAACTTTCCAAACATGCTGTGGAGCTGGCTATTTCAAACCTATGTGTGTGATGTCATCAGTGTGCGCCGGCTCCACTTCCTGGTACAGGCATGCAGTAAACTGAGCGAGTTACCAGGAATCTGGGGGTCCGCCAGGCCCCTCCGCCCATTGATGCAAGCATTTGATTGAGCGGACTCCTTACTGAGAGAGACAGAAGGTAATTAATTTTGTTAGGGGGGAGCTGCTTGATATTTTCGGTCTGTACCTGTAGACAGGAGAAAAAGATACAATGGGAGCAGGGAGGAGCTACAATTTTATTGGATAATTGGCCTGTCACCTGGGATTAAGGAGGACTTAACCCATTCACTTCCACTGCCGTGGAAGGACCAGGGAAAAATATGTTCCTATGTAAGCTTACATTGCCTCCCTGTAAAACTTCCTGGGATGTGGCTTAACACCCTATTTTGAAGATGCCATTACAAAACAGGTGTGGGGACTATGCAAGTACATTTCTATATACTTTAATGTCATTACTACATATTTGTTAACATTGATATAACTATTTATTTAGTGCTTAAACAACACATAAGCACTGTCCCTATGTATATTACTTTTACCTACCCCCACCAACATAGTACCTCCGAAAAACCCAATGTATTCCCCAAAAAATTATAAATGTATTTATATAATATAAGGGATATTCTTAAACTACGTATGTATGTAATTGTATTTCATTTTTATGAATTTGTATAATTGCTTGCACTTATCCCCTTGTTTGTATACAAAATTATACATACATACATACATATTGTAGCATTTAAGTTTAGTGGGGCTTTAAGAAGACAGTGGGAACTTGGAACTGTTGTTCCAAGTTTGCATACATACTGTATGACAAACTGAGTTAGACCACCAGTCTTGCTACCACTCATTTATTGGGCCAGTTTAAACCCCTGGTCTATATACCATCCTCATTTCCACTCCAAAGTATGAGGGATAAAACACTGCATGTGTACACAAGTTGATTTTTTTGTTTTTAGAAAGAACAACACTTATCTTCACTTCATTACAAGCAGCTAAGTGTATCACCAGCCTGATCTGCTTAGGTACTCAGATGCAAGCAACCCACCTACCTAGTTACTGGACAAAAATAAGTTTAAAAAAACTATTTTATTTTAAACCCCTGGTAAATTTACTTTCCCTAATTTCTCTAAAAATTACTGCATATGGATTAAAATACACTGAAGGAACCTGCATTGACTAGCAAACTTGGATACCCTAACCATAAAGGATTATATTGTATTAATGAAACAGGGTAACGGAGAGGTTTGATCACATGTGCTCCACCTGCAAATAGAAAAATAATTAAAGGTGAGCTGGAAATAGGCTTTTAAATATATTATAAATATATCGGTATGTTCCGATATAGGTGTCTATTTGCCAACTATTTGTTATAACCAACACATCTTAAGGTAAATATAACCCCATTATAATTTATTTGTCTGCACTCCCAATAATGTTAGAACTTAATATATAACCTGTCTATGATTAATTTACTTACATTAATTAGATTTAAATGTTCTAATTTGGTTTTGAACCACACATAAGTTCTTCCTCCAGGGCGATTTAGCTCCTAGAGCGATTTACTTGAAAATGGATTTTCTGTTTTAAAGGGGTTTGTCTGTTTTTAAGGGGTGCGTTAAGAAACAAAAGCATTTATTAACTGTGGTTTGCAGTCTAGTAAATGTACTAACCTAGCACTATTTATTTCTAGGAGTGTGCCTGTGTAAGTAATTGATCAACTTGTGGTTTTTTTTTTTTTTTTTTTTGTTTGTTTGTTTTTTTACTACTTACTGCTTGAATAAGGTGGTAGGAATTGTTTAAGTAAGAGTAAAGCACTGGGTTTCTAAAATAAATACTTGTTTTCAACTGCATTGTTACCTGTAGGGTGGGGGCTGGTAAGAGACAAAAGAAAGGCATTTTTTTCTTTTCTCTCTGATTGGATAGGTGTGTAGCTAATTGGTTTAAATTGGCTGTGGGCTGTTGAAACCTTGGTTTTGAACCACACATAAGTTCTTCCTCCAGAGCAATTTAGCTCCTAGAGCGATTTAATTGAAAAGGAATTTTCTGTTTTCAAGGGGGTTGTCTGTTTTTAAGGGGTGCGCTAAGAAACAAAAGCGTTTAGAACAAGAAAGGGTTTAAGAACAAGACTGCTGTTTCTCATGTGTATTGCTGTTTCCTCTTGTTGAATTGCTGTTTAGTATAGACAGTTTTGTTGGGGCCATGTAATGTGCATCCTGCCGCATGTATGGGACCTTGGAGCAGCCGCACCAAGTGGCCTATGTATGTGTCAGATGTGAGTGGGTTGCCCATTTGGAATCTGAGGACTAGAGATGGCCAGTTCGCAGATCTGAAATCGGATCTGCGGCGGATGTCTGAGATCCGCGAATTGTGGATCTCGCAGATTTTCCGGAATTCCGCTTTCCAAATTTTTTCGGAACTGCGTTCGAAAATTTTTGAAAAATCTGGAATATTCTAGAAAATTCGAATTTTTAAAGAATTTTCAAAATTTGGCAAAAATGATATAGTAACTTGCTGTAAAGGGCCCTGGGAAATGGTCTAGGGAACTTTCTAAAAGAATCCTATTCTGATTAGTTACAATCAGAATTTTCAGAAAGAATCTGATTGGTATACCAACCAATCACATTCTTTTCCCATCAGAATTGGTTACAATTAGATTCTAATCTTATTGTAACCAATTCTGATTGGCATACTACCTGGAGATGGACTGGGTTGTGGAACCAAACCTGGTTCCATGGCAGATCTCCGAGATCTGCCAATCCGCGGATTTTCCGAACCCACCTTTGAACATTTTAGAAGATTTTCATGTATCAAATTCACCAATGGCAGCTGTTTTTACCCGTGCCAACCCCCTGGGTATAAAAGGCAGCTAGACAGGTGCCACATTGTCAGTGTGTTAAAGTGAGTTTAGTGGAGACCTGACAGCGTAGGAGTTATATAGTTTTTTCCATGCTTTTGAAGCTTACTTGTGTGAATTTTAGTGTGGTGGATTAGCACTTGTTGTTAACCACTCCTGTATTCACACAATTTGGGACCCAAAAGTCCTTTTGAGGACTAAACCCCCCCCCCCTATAAGTTTTCTTGACAAATTTAGTGCTAGGCCTTTTAGAGGTCTACTGGCCCTATTTAAAAACACACAGTATTGCAGTTTAGCGATACAGTGCATAATAAATAATATAAAACCACGGCAGTAAATTAACACCGAACGTTGGTTAATTAACAAACCAATTCTGGAGGACCAAGACAGTGATATGGATGTCAAAATGATGCGCCAGCCAGTGCTATGTAGCCCCTCCATTATAGTGCACTTCTAGCGCTGTACGTTTGACCATTGGAATGCTCTAAATCCAGGGGCAAGCGCAGGATTGTTAAGGGGGGGATTTCTGAAAAAGCACAGTAGGAAGTTCATGACTAGAGATGGACTAGACCCAAACTTGAACACACAAATTTGAACGTTCAATAATCATGTTCCCAGACTTTAGCGCTCCTTTACACGTCAGCGGCCTTTCAGCATGTCCTTGAAAACATATACACTGCAAATAACAGGCTTCAAGCTTTAGGGTTTTAAAACTTCATCTTTATTTGTAAGCAATTCTGATTGGATACATTAAAATTATTTTAGAAAGAATCTGATTGGTATACTAACCAATAAGATTCTTTTTCAATCAGAATTGGTTACAATCAGATTGGTCTGTTCCCCAGACCATTTCTGAGGTCCCAGAGCCATTTACAGTAAGTTACTGTATCATTTTTTGCAAAATTTTCGAAAATTCCTGAAAACTCAAAAGTTCCAAGAAAGTTCGAAAATTCTTGAATTTTCGAAAAATATCGAACGCGGCTCGAAAATAGAATGCAGAAGCTCGAAAAAAGGTGCAATGCGTATATGTACGTGTTCCCCAGACCATTTCCCAGGTCCCACAGCTATGTACAGTAAGTTACCATTGCTGTTTTACCTTATATTTAGGCGGATCTGTGCGGATTTTTTTCTCCCATTGACTTTAATGGGCTTTTACGCCGATTTTTGAATTTTCGAATTTTTTCGAAAATCCGCGAATCCACAGGCGGAACGGATTTTAGCAGTTTCGGCCATCTCTACTGAGGACCAGAATCTAAATGGGAAACTTGCAGTATTGCAGGGCTTGATAAATCTGGGGGAATTGCAGGTACTGGCCAGTAAACTGGAGGGTGGAAATGGGGCAGATAGGGTGGTAAAGGAAGATAGATTTGTAAGGGTCACATGGGGAAGTAGGGGACGGAAGGATAGGGACGCTTCTTTCAAGCTGGTTGATCCCAATGGATTTGCCGTTTTGTGTGGACAATGGCTCAGAAGTAGCATGTATGGAATGGGCCTTTCCCCTGAGCACCCAGGGGAGGGAAAACTGGGGGCTAGGAAGGATAGGCAGGTGGTAGTGATAGGGGACTCCATTATTAGAAGGCTAAATAGGGTAATCTGTCACCAAGACCCTACATGCCGTGTGTTGCCTGCCTGGTGCTAGGGTTCGACATGTGGTGGATCGTTGGGTGGGGCTGGGAGTGACCTGGCAGTTTTGGTTCATATTGGTGCCAATGACAAAGTTAGAGGTGGAGGTAAGGTCCTTAAAAATGATTTCCGAGAGTTAGGGGCCAAGTTAAAAGCAAGGACCTCCAGGGTAGTGTTTTCAGAAATACTACCACAGCCACGTGCTACGCTAGGGAGGCAACGGGAGCTTAGGAGTATAAATGTGTGGCTAAGAGGGTGGTGTAAGGAGATGGGGTTTTTAGAGAACTGGGCTGACTTTTCTGTTGGCTACAGGCTCTTTAGTAGAGACGGATTGCACCTCAATGATGATGGTGTCTAAGGTTGCCTTGTGGATAATCCTGTTCTGACTTAGCTATGGCAAACAATGCAAGACAGCCACGGCTACAGCTAGCAAGATATTGTCTTCTATAAATAGAGGAATAGATTCAAGAGAGAAAAATATTATTCTCCCACTATACAAGGCACTGGTAAGGCCTCATTTAGAATATGCGGTGCAGTTTTGGAATCCCATATACAAAAGGGACATCTTGGAAATAGAAGCAGTTCAGAGAAGGGCAACTAAAATAATAAAGGGAATGAAGGGGCTAGACTATGCAGGCAGATTAGACATGTTAGGGCTGTTTATATTGGACTATTAGAAAAAATTGGTCTCATTTACTATGGGGAGCTACACCATGAGGAAGAGAGCTGCCTCGGCATCCTGTGGAGCCGGTCCGACCAATCCGGAAAATTCATTGTGAAACATAGTAGTGTCAGTGGTAGAAACAGGCCATGAAAGCAGACTCCAGTTAGCATGTAAAACTTAGCGTCTATTGTAGCGTATAAAATGTAAAAAGTTTTAATACGCTACAATAAGTGCTAAGTTTAATATGCTGCAAAAAATGCCAGGTTTTACACCATAACTGGAGTCTGATTTCAGGACCGTTCCTACCACCGACACTACTATGTTTCTCACTGTTTACATTGGAGAAGCAACGTTTGCGTGGGGATATGATCACCTTATACAAATATATTAATGGGCCATGTAATAAACTCTCTGGTGCATTGTTCACGAATAGGTCATATCAGAGGACTCGTGGACATCCTTTAAGGTTGGAAGAAAAGAAGTTTCATCTTCAGCTTAGGAAAGGTTTCTTTACAGTGAGAACAATGAAACTGCGGAACTGTCTTCCAGGAGATGTGGTAATGGCAAGTTCATTGAAAAGCTTTAAAAATGGCCTGGATAAGTTTCTAAAAGTAAAAAATATTGAGAACTACTGCTTGTGAAGGTTCTCATTCATCCAGGTCATGGTATATCTGTTGTATTCAATTAGATCAACTGGACTTGAAGTTTAGTTCTTGAAGACGTTTCGCTAGTCATCCAACAGGGTTTCTCAATTCAGAGGTCTTATAGAAACACCCAGGGTGTTCATACCTTTGAAGATTGTAATGTTAACATATTGGCAAAGGAACATGACTGGTTCCAGAGAGGTGTTAAGGAGGCCATTTATGTGAAAATAAAGAAACCAAGCCTAAATAGAGGTGGGGGGGTTCGACACCAACGGTCTGCCATGTACAATGCTGTTTTGACACCTTACCCTGGGTGTTCCTATAACACCTCTAAGCCACTATGCAATCCCGCCCTTAACACTTGGCTGTGATATGCTAATTGGGATTTTCCAGGGTACATAATTGCCACAGATTCTTGTACAAGTCATTCTGAATTGAGAAAGCCAGTCGGATGACTAGCGAAACGTCTTCAAGAACTAAACTTCAAGTCCAGTTGATCTAATTGAATACAACAGATATTGAGAACTACTGGTTTTTTTTAGCTGGTTTTGTTTGCCTTCCTCTGGATCAACTGTTATGAAGGGTTAAAAAAAAAAAGTTAACAGGTTGGACTTGATGGACGTATGTCTTTATTCAACCTCAATTACTATGTTACTATGTTACAACTGTTTATGATGTGGGCAGCACGGTGGCTCAGTGGTTAGCACTGATGCCTTGCAGCGCTGAGGTCCTGAGTTCGAATCCACCCTTGGAAACATCTGCAAGGAGTTTGTATGTTCTCCCCATGCTTGGGTGGGTTTCCTCCGTGCTCTCCGGTTTCCCCCACAATCATAAAGACATACAGGTTGTTTGTGTCAAATAAATATGCTTAGATTGTAAGCTCTTTGGGGCAGGGCCTGAGGTGAATGTATACATGTAATTGTAAACCGCTACGGAAGATGGTGGAGCTATATAAATCCACAATAATAATAATAATAATAATAATAATACTAATAATAATGATGTATATAATTATGTATTATGTAAAAACACTATACAATTCTGTTTTAAAGGGCAACTGTTGTCTCCAAACAAGTTAGGATTAAATGAAAGCTTGCAGTATTTACTTTAAAATGAGCCAACAATCACACCTCCGGCTTCAGCCTGTGAGAAATGCTATTGGGGTGAATGTTTAAACTTCCTGCTTCCAGTAGCTTTAGTGACATCACTTAACCTCTGCTAGCCCCTCTGCCCTGGGGGAGAAGCATGCTCAGTTAAGACTTAATGCTGGGAAAATCAGGAAGTACCTGGGGGAAAAAATTGACAGTTGAGTAGAGGAGCCTATTAATGCAGGCAGAGGCTGGTCACATAACTACAAGCTGGTCACATGGCTAAAAACAGGAAGTGTTTGAACAGGAAGTAATATTGCTGAACTTCTCCAGCAATAACTTCTTACAAATTTTATCTAGAGATGTGATTTAGGTTTTATTTTGAAGGTACAATGGAACGCTATTTATGTAATTCTTACTAGTTGAGACCACATTTACCCTTTAAATATGCATTTTTTGGTTCTGCTTTGTGTTGGATTTCCATTTCCAATTCAATGAAATATCTGGGCCTTATATAAAAACTAAATAAATTCTGAATCACCTTCTGTTATAAGACTATATATATATGATAATTTCAGAAAATATTACAGTGTTCATATAAAATCCTTATGTGCTCTGCATACTAAAGAAAATGTGCTTTACTTAAAAAACTCAACAAAAAAATCTCCTCCAGGCAACATAACATTTAATAATTTATTCATGAGCAGAGCATGTAATCCAGTAAAGTTGCTGTACTCCTTTGTGAAATTAATGTGTTATAGATGATTCAACCGTGTTTTTAACTCTGCCTTTGAGCAAATAGCATTTCTTCTGTTTCTCTTAAAATTAATTGTATCGAGACACTGAAAGAAGACGAATTTTATCAGCACATAAGGTACTATAAATATAAAGCCACCATATCAATAATGTATTGTATGTCTACTAAAATGCTATTTAATAAAATGTAAATTAAGTATTATACAACTATGCAATTATTTCTATTAAAACCCAAGCATGCTCAAACGTCTATGTATACCGTTTGTGTCAGCATTCAAAAAACTTTTTAAAAGAATTTTCGAAATAGAACAGTATATTTTAATTTAGATTCTTCAAACAAAATAAGTATTTTATTTATTTATTTTTCATATACTTTAACATTTTAAAATATTCCCAGAGGGAAAATAGCTTTTCAGTACAGATAATCAAAACCAGGCATTTTACTGTAAATGTGCCTTAGTATGTTTGAGAGTTATAGGTCGCAAGTCAAAATGATGAAATTAGATTTTAGCAGAACACATCCTGACCTTTATTTAAAGCATATCTGTTTACTTTACGATATAAAGCAATGTGAGCAAATTGCATACTTACATCCTAAGCAAAGGTTAACCTACACCGCCAAAGAAACTGTTAATTTTTGTGCTACATTTCTGTTAATATTCATCTTAAATGGAAATATTTGTAGTATTAATACTTACAGTTTTTCAAGCTTTAAGTGCCTTACCTTCTACTTTAAGTAATAGTTTTTTTTCTTATACACATATTATTTAAAGTACAATTAAAGCCTTTTAAAAGCATTAAAATATACTATTGGCATAGTGTGTTCAGTGCCATCTTGAGTGTAAAGCAGATATGTTATGGGTGTTTTTAAATTAACACTTTCATAGGTATACATATACTTATAACTCATGTTGTAAATATATGTATACAAGTATCAGAGGTGGCAAATAACAGGTTAATACAGTTTTACATGCTTCACCTGGTATATTTAACTCTGCGTAGATTATCCCAGATGTCACCACTCCATTCAGCAGAATGCCGCAGGTGTCTTACACCCCTAGCTGATTTCTGGCATTTACTATGGACCTGTCCCACAGTCACCAGATTCTGGAGCAGAGTGACCACAACTTTATCCGAGGTGATGCGTAGACATGTTCCACTGAAACCTAATGTTTACAGGGTAACCCTTTTGAAATAAAAAAATAACAAAAGTGGTATAAAGGTGATACCTTTATTGGGTAACTAAGATAATCATAGCAAGCTTTCAGAACATTCTAGTTCCTTTTTGAAGCAGATTACAATGAAGCTGTGGTGCTCCCTGATATATATACAACATTTTGCTCATAGATCAAAAAAACAACAAAAAAGGAATATCAGTGTGGAAGGTGTTTACAAAGTCATATAAAAGGGGTCTGCAAGGGAAAAACAGACAAGGTAAAAATACTGTGGATTCCATGTAATTAACTGGCACAGTTCTTAATCTATATAGTTTGCTATAAATCCAATCCAATCCAGGTTCATAGTAACATAGTAATTGAGGTTGAATAGAGGCATACATCCATTAAGTCCAACCTATTCACTTTTTTTTACCCTACCTAACAGTTGATCCAGAGGAAGGCAAAAAAAACAAACAGCTAAAAAAGGGGGGGGGGATTCCTTCCTAACTCCAAACAGCAATCGGAAAGTATCCCTGGATCAACCAGATCTATATGTATTAATACCAGTAATTCTTAACATTTTTTAGTTTTAGAAACTTATCCAGGCCATTTTTAAAGCTATTCAATGAACTTTCCATTCAGTCCCTTCTCCATAGAGTTAAAAGTTTTCATTCATTTGTACTCCCATACCTTCCTTTCATTCTCAGATTTAAAGTTCCCCTTAAGGACCAAGATTCTTAGATTGTTTATGGAGAGGTGAGGGCTGTTGAAATGGTTCCCTACTGGTGTATCCAGATTTTTATTTGTTATAGTAAAGCGGTGGTGTGTATTTTTCTTTCTCAGGCTTTGTCCAGTCTCTCCAATGTACAGTCCTCCTGTTGGGCATCTAGTGCACTGTATTAAGTACACCACGTTGGAAGAAGAACAGTTGTATTGGCCATGTATGTTGTATTCCTCTAATGTGCCTGGTATCTATATTTTGTCTGAATTACAGATGTGTAGGCAGGTTTTGCATTTTTTTTTGCCACAGGGATAGGTTCCATTTTTGTTGGGTTGTATCAAGGCCCTTCTTGTTATTGATAAAAGGCCACACACTGGTTCTGATACCTCCATGCAACAGGAACAAACTGCAAAAAAGAAAGTCAAATGAACACCTCCTGCAGGCCGTAACCCTATTCTAGATTAATATATAGATTCATTTAGAGACAGGGTTAAGTCAACCATCCTGGCCAAGGCAAAGAAACAGAACCACAACCTGAGTATCCGGGAAAAGAATGTGGTTAAATGCCTCAAAAACAACAATGACATTATCATCAAACCAGCTGACGAAGGGGGTGCAGTGGTCATTATGAATACTTCAGACTACATTACGGATGCTCACAAACAGCTATTGAACCCAAATCACTACACCAAACTAGATACTGACCCCACAGTGGCCTATAGGAAAGAACTCAGAAACTTAATTAAGATGGTCCCAGCCACAGAATCAGATCTGTCAGATCTGTATGATTTAATGCCAGAGACTCCCAAAATTGGAACTTTCTATATTCTTCCTAAAATACACAAAGAAGGTAACGGCCTATAGTATCTAGGATTGGGACATATCAGACTGGATTGAGCAGGACTTGAAACCCGTTGTAAGGAACACAACAAGTTATTTACAAGACACAACTGATCTGCTTAACAAACTTGCAGGTATAGGGCCACTCCCAGAGGGCACCATGTTGGCAACAATGGATGTCGAATCACTTTATACAAACTTTCCACATACAGATGGTATAGCTGCCTGCATAGAATTTCTGGAAAAGGAGGGCCTACCATCTCACTCAGTTATACAACTAATTGAGTTTAAATTGACACACAATTACTTTCTATTTGGGCATTTGTATCTACAGAAGATGGGAACCAGTATGGGTACATGCTTTGCACCCCAATATGCCAACCTCTTCATGGCTAAACTAGAAGAAGACTTTCTCTCCACCTGTAACACCAAGCCTCTGATATACCTCCATACATAGATGACATATTCATTCTCTGGACAGGTACTGAACAAGAACTCATTCAGTTTCACAAACAATTTAATGACATTTACCCATCTATCAATTTTAAACTGAACTACTCCCACACTCACATTCACTTTCTGGATACTACTATTCATATCAGGGAAAATAATTTACAAACCACCATATATCAAAAGCCAACGGATAAACCATATTATCTAATGTATGACAGCTTTCACCCTGACCACACTAAACACTCATCATCTACAGCTAGGCTCTACGATATAATAGGGTATGTTCTGACGCTACTGAAAGGGACCACCACCTAAAAACACTCAAAGAGGACTTCATTAACAGGGGCTAAAATCCAAGGATTGTGGATCAAACCATCCATACAGCCACCAGGATTCCCAGAGATCAACTTCTGTTATACAAACAAAAAAACAGAAACAAATCTAATCCCTCTAGTCGTCACATACAATCCCCAACTAAAGGATCTACAGTGTGCACTTCACAACGATGAGAGGCTCCAAACATATTCCCAAACCCACCACTTCTGGTATTCAGGCAGCCCTCAAATCTAAAAAGACTAATAAAAAGAAGTGCCTTGACACAACCCAACAAAAATGAAACCTATCCCTGTGGCAAAAAACAATGCAAAACCTGCCCACACATCTGTAATTCAGACAAAACACAGATTCCAGGCACATTAGAGGAATACAGCATCCATGGCCAATACAACTGTTCTTCTTCCAATGTGGTGTACTTAATACAGTGCATAAGAGACACTGGACAAAGCCTGAGAAAGACAAATACACACCACTGCTTTACTATAACAAATAAAAAATCTGGATACACCAGTAGGGAACCATTTCAACAGCCCTTACCACTCCATAAACAATCTAAGTATATTGGTGCTTAAGGGGAACTTTAAAACTGAGAATAAAAGGAAGGTATGGGAGTACAAATTAATGAAAACTTTTAACTCTCTGGAGAAGGGACTGAACCTGTGCCTTGGATTTATGGCAAACTATATGTAGATTAAGAACTGCCAGCACCAAGCCAGAAATACTAACATCTATAGAGACATTGTGCCAGTTAATTACATGGAATTCATTTTACTGCACACTTCAGTAACTTACAATTATTTATATCAGCCACTTTGATCCACATTATCTTTACCTTATCTCTTTGTCCCTTGCAGACCCATTTTATATGACTTTGTTAACACCTTCCACACTGATATTCCTTTTTTCTTTTTTGATTTATGAGCTGAATGTTGTATATATATCAGAGAGCACCGGCTTCATTGTAATCAGTTTGAAAAAGGAACTAGAATGTTCTTAAAGCTTGCAATGATTATCTTAGTTACCCAATTAAGGTATCACCTTTATACCACTTTTGTTATTTTTTTTTATTTCAAAAGGGTTACCCTGTAAACATTTTGATTGGCTAACATGGTACACCACCTTTTACTGGAACCTTTTACTGGAAGTTATGGGCCTTTCTGACACAGAATCCTGGTTGAGATATCAATTAACGCTCTTATGTGAGACTCTGTTCTATGCAAGGAAAACCATAGTCCTAAACTGGATGTCTCCCCAGCCCCCAGAATTAGACTCTGCAAATAAATGGTTAATAAAGCTGCACTATATATATATGGTGAATATATATTGCAATACATGCAAAATAGAAGCCTAGTGCACACCCAATTCAATTTGCTTATATGTTTAGTCCCACTATGATTCTGCTTTAAAAAGCCCACCATTCTCTCTGGATAAATAAAAGCAATTAGTTCATTAACTTGGCCAAATTATTTTAAGCCCAGCCACCACTTCAAGGTTTACTTTTTCAGCTGGGTCCTACACTATCAGTACGTGCCTTTTGGGACCTGAAAGTCCTTGCTGCAAGGGGGCTAGCTTCCTTGGGACTAACTCTCCTGCTATAGGTATTTAGCTTATGTAAAGTATGTACTTACTTAAGTGAGCACATGACCTTACCTTGGGTGGAGAACACAATCCCAGAGGTTTGGTCAAACCCCTATTGCAACACACAATATATATATTAAGATGGAATAATATACAGTACATCTATTATAAAGTGCAACTAGTTACAAAATAGAAGCCTAGTGCACACCCAATTCAATTTGCTTACATGTTTAGTCCCTCTATGATGCTGCTTTAAAAAGCCTGCCATTCTCTCTGGATAAATAAAAGCAATTAGTTTAATAACTGGGCATGTCCATCCCCAAACTTTAACCCACTACTGGCCCCACTGTAAAGTTTAAAAAAATCCTTACCTTACATTCCTGCCCCTTTATGGTTCCCCTGTAGTCCATGTCCAATTTTCCCCTTGACCGGCACAAGATGCGCATGTGACTGAGAATGTGCACATGCAGCCACAAGAAGTGTGAGTGCCACCCACATAACTTCAACATACACAGTACTTTAAAGTTGCTTCAACTATACTTCTGCTTCTTAGGAGAGTCAGGAGTCAGGACACACACCCTGCTGCTCAGTATAACGTACGTCTCCTAGTCAAGGAAGGAATTCAGTGGAAGTCACTCAGTGGAAAAAATCAAAATGCTCCCATAGTGCACTGCACTAGTAATTCCTTGCTGTCTTCTGAGGCTCCTCTCTTGTGTCAGCAGGGGATTAACAGTCCAGCACCAGCAGACAATTCTTGCTAATTAACTGTCTGATGAACTGTTTAAATACCTATGTGATAGAAAGTTCAAAATCATAAAATTTTAGCCACACCCATCGCTAAAACTACACCTACTGACAAAGCCACACCCACTTTAACACAGCCGCCGCCCAGAAATAATCAAGGGCGGCATTGAAATGTTTCGCTTAGGCAGCAAAACCCTAGAAGAGCCCCTGTGTCCAAACAGGAAATAATATTGCAGAAACTTTCTAGCAATAATTTCTTACAAATTTTATCTAGAAATGTGATTTAGGTTTCATTTTGAAGATACAACAGAAGGCTTTCCAAAACAATCTTAACTTGAAGAAGAAGAATTGGAGACCACAGTTACCATTAAAATATAATCAGATCTTTCAGATTGACTTCTATGTGTCTGTTTTCAACTTTTACATTTTTTTTTTGAAAATCTAAAAATAGAACGGAACTCGCCAGTTTCAAACATCACTAATGATCAATGCAATTTAAAGGTAGAATAATTTCAGTGTTAGACAATATAAATAAATCCACTGAGAGTCACTGTAGTATCTGAGCTCACAGTTATAATTGATATAATGGATTCTAAAGTCCATAAGGCTGGAATATTTGCAAACACAAACAATGTACAGTATAGATGTGTTTTAAATTACTGTAATGTTGATCCATGAGTCTAACAAGGCTTTTAAAAAAAAAAAAAAAAATCAGATGATCTAGAGTTTGTATGACATCATCCTCCATCTTGGCAATGATGGAAATTAATAATTTTGAGCCTGAAGAATAAACTTTTTATTTATGCTTACTCTATTTTTCATTCAACATCAGAATAAAAGAATGAATCTCACCACCATGTGACTGCTACTAAACAGATTCACTGGATCCACTATTATCAACACTATGTGAGAGGGTGTCAGGGATTGTTCTCTGTTTATTGTTTTTGGCAATAACATGGAGGCGACAAGATTTTGGATTTTGGCTAAGAAAAAATTAAATAAAAAAATAATTAAGTTATATTTGTAGCCCCAAAAACTGTGTGCACTTAAAAGAAAAGATTTCTACTTTGTTAGCAAGAAAAGAGCATTGTAGTTTGTTTATGACAATGCAGAAAGCACACATTTTTAAAACTGAAGGGTGATGCTATATTCACTGCAGTCTGGTCAAATTAGTGTAAAACAGGCTAACTTATGTTTTTAAATGCACTGTAGCGCCTATTGAATGGAGGCGTAAACAGCACGTCTTATCTAACCGGGATCCCACAATGCAAAGGAGTTTACAGCATTGCAGGATCTTAATCCAGCAAATATATAACATCACCCCCAAAATTACCCAAACAAAAGGCCTTTAGAAGAAGTGAAAAACGTTAGCCTTGCACAATATTGTATTGTTATTTTTTCATTTGTGTTATTTTTTTGTAATTTGTCAATATGTTTTTTGCTTATGTTTCTCAAGCTTAACATTTTTTGTTTCTTTACAAATTTTTGCAAAAATATTTTAAACTGTTCTGTGGCAAAAAGGCAAAATGGGTGTTGAAAAAAAGTTGATTGATATAGAATATTCAATCGTTTTTTGGTTCCACGTTTTATGACACATTATGTGGAACCCCTGGCAGAACAAAATCAGGTCTCAAATCACAGCGATTTATTAAGATTTTGGTTCAGCTGCAGCTTACTTGCTGTTTTTTAGTAGACATATGACATAACTGTGTAATATTTAATCAAAAGGTAGTTTTTTTTTACCAATAATAATGTTTCAAACTGAACATGTTTATCCTTTGTAAACCATTCAACATCATTTTGTATTCTATGTGATTATTTGTCTCATGGCAAAGTTCACTGCCTAGAGTGATGTTTCTCATAATCGCTTGCAAGTGTTTCTTCTTTGTTATTTATCTATTTCTTATTCTCTTTAAATTGTTGCATGGGTATGAAAATAAATTCATGTTTATTAAAACGTGCATAATAATCTTCAGTGTGTGCTTTGACTTTCAGTTCATTGCACACAAACTGTTCAGGGAGACTCCTCCTCCCTTCATTGTTCCCTTGGTGGTAAAATAAATGGGCTAAGCACCCTAAACATTTGTGATTTGTGTGTGCTTTTTTCTGATACAGACTATTGGGACATGGCAGGGTGCACCGCGGAATACAAGAGGCATATGCAAATGCCAGGGAGTGCTACCATATAGTTATATAAGAACAACACTGATACCTGTCAATACAGTATAAATAAAGATCCCCACAAAATAAGATTGTGTGATTACATTCAAAAAGTCTAAACTAAGTTAGTCTATATACTTGTATAAATGAGAGAATTTACTTATAAGCATTTACTTTGTAGTTTTAGTTATTCTAGTATATGGCTGTAAATCATAATTTTAAAAAAAATGTAACAATGATTTTATTGTGGGGGGGGGGGGTGATTTTCTAGTTCCTAAATTATGCACTCCATCAACTCAAGAATAGATATGTCATTTACAGTACATCCTCCAATTTTCATTAGTGAAAAAATCTTACATATCTTGCCATTGTGTTACCCATTAAGAATGTTATTGGATTTGTAATTCAATTTTCATGCCTTAATTTTCAACATCTCACAAAAAATGAAAACCAAATACAGAATACACACATATATACAGTATATGTAATCATAGCCACAAGCATAGAATTACAATTGCACTTACAATTATACAATGGCTTTTAAAATACCTTTGCAACTGGAATTTTCTACTGCATGGTATTGTACAGCCATGGTATTGTACAGCTGTATGTTTACAAAACCCACAGTATCAGAACTTTCCAATAATGGGAGTTTTTAAATGCCACTCTTAAAGCCTCCTTTGTGGCAGCTGGGGGTCAAGGGGTATTGGAGGGCCTCCTGAAGCTTACCTGCAAAGGGAGGTCCAGTGGATCTCTCCTAGGTCTGTCCAGTTTAAGCTAAACCATTGGGCTCTATTGTATCTTATTATGCCAGCGGTTCTGGACACGCAGATTTTTCTCTGGAAATGCTGGGAATGAGCAATCCTCTCTCATTTCTTGGATTATTTGGACGATTCTATTATTATAGCATCAGGCTGTGAAGTTCCTTCTATTTTAAGAAGGTTTTAATTCATTTTATGTGCAAAAAGTTGAGTGCTTTTTGCACATTTAGGCCTACCTCACATTAAGCTATATAGCTGACTGGTATCTTGGGCTCCCAAGTCCTATCCTGTAGAAGCCGTGAACCTGTATCTTGGACTAAGTTCTAACAAGATTCACACATGTCATGTCAACAAGTGGAATGAACGGCTCTATACCATTAGGCTGTACTGCATGTTAATGAATTATGCCAGTGATCCTCAACACACTCATTAGCCACAGAACATAAAGGAGGAACTTCTCATGATATTTCTATGAATTTTAGGCAAAACTTGTCACGTCCAGCTATACCAAGTTGATATCCAAAACAACCAAGTGTTGTAATTAAAAAAGTATTAAGTTTAGGGGATGTGACACCAATAGAAGCAGGATTTTATAGGATTTATTTATACAATTTTTCTCATTTCTTTTTAGCTTCTTGCTTTTGTTTCTTTTTCTTTTTTGTATTCCTTGCATTGGATTAGTATAACAGGCTATTGCTTCCCCCTGACTACTGGCTTTTTCAAGGAGGTAAGAGGCCTCCCACCCAATGCTTAGTATTCAAGGCATAAGATGCCCAATTCTATGGCCATGCTACAATTGCAGTGTTGCTCTTGAATACTAAGCATTGGATAGGAGGCCTCTTACCTACTTGTTAAAAGCCAGTAGGTAGGGGGATTACTGTTACAGTAATCCAAAGCAAGACAACCTTCCTAAGAAAATGCAACCAAGCAGGGGTGTCAGTCCAGATAAATAATAACAGCTATTTAAATTAAACAGTTAGGAACTTCCATACTGGGGTTACTTTAACATGGTTGGAAGGTTTGTATGATTGCATATACAATACCATTGTGATATTTTGCTACTGCATGGTGTTGGACGAGTGTTCATAAATGTATGTCTGCAAGTTTACTTCCCTGATAACCAAATTAGGCATCACAAATTGATAAAAGTTTTTTTAGGGCCCTGTTTATAAATCGCAGTATGGCAATTTAGCGATACCGAGCATTATCGGTAATGTATGACCATGGCCATCAATGTACAGTTGTACATTTACAGTTAATTAACGAATGTAGAATACCGTGCGTTAGTAAATTACCGCAATGGTATTTTATGGGGATCGTAAATTTTATGATCATGTTATCATAGATTTACAATTGTTAAAGTTAATTTATGATAGGTATTGTTAATTTACGCCATTTGTAAAACTGGTCATTAAAGACATGGTATTGCTAAAAAGCGATACCCAGACTTTATAAATTTGGCCCAAAGGGTCATATTTAAAAACCTGTGGTATCACAAGTATCGTTAATTGTTAACCGTTAACTGCAGCCATAAATGTATGAGCATAATTGCAGTTTTACACCGAAAGTTCATGAATCTATGAATGTTCTTAGAATACCAAGAAAAATACCGCAATGGTAATTTATGGATGTTTGTTAATTTACAATCGTGGTGATAGATTTATGATTGCTATCATAGATTTACAACGGTAAATCTACGATCTGTAAATGCTTGTTTAAGGCATGGTATAGCTAAAAAGCAATATCGTGCCTTTATAAACATGATCCTAAAACCCCTATGTTTTTACTCTTTGCACTAGCACAGATATTATAATATTATGTGGGGCCCAGGAATGAGCATTTATTGGTTTTTAAAGGCCATTAAAGGCAGCGGAGGTTTTGAAATATGCACAAAAAGCACAACAAAATACCCTGGTTGTATACACACTTATTGTTCTATTATACTAAAGGGGGCCAAGGACAAAAATAGAAACAATATAATTATTATTTGCATCACAATGCAACATCCTTAGACTGTTAGGTTTACATAGGTGCATTCCATATTCAGATAAATTCTAAAAAAAATTCAAAAATATTGAACATTGGACCTGGGATTATTATTCTTATTTACGCATCTTTTCCAGCCCTTTTCTACTTTTTATAATTAAATCAAAAAGTTACTACTAATCTTGAAATTAGATGCAATAAAAAAAAACATTTTGCTTAATAAATGTCCCTGAAGGAATTTTTTTCAGAGGGTTCGGAAATATATTCGAGGGTTACCGAATGTACAAGGTAATTTTCGGTAGCCCTCAAAAATAATCTCGAACATTTGATAACCCTTAAAAAACCCTCCGAAATCCCAAAATCTGAACGATCTGCCCAGTTTTAGACGCAATGAGACATACCCGGATCCCATCTCTAATTTGTAGTAATATGCATAACATGATTTAATTTTGAGAATCTGTTGACTAATAAAGAATTGTTTATCTTTTGCATTTAGCTAATTAAGTGAAACCATTTATTTCTGTGTCTTGTAGTTTGCTTAATTCACTAAACATTTTAATTATTTTTTAATTAGTATGGAATTTTAATGGTTTGAACCTTTTGTTCTGATTAGCACAGCGCAATCTCTTATCTACTACCTGAGTTGTTTGTTTATGATCTTTGAATAAATGTTACGTTTGGATCACTGTGGTCAGCTATGAATAATATGAATAATACACTCAGCCCAATTCTAAATAAATTGATGCTTTCTATGACCAGTGGTTCAAAATGGTATGCTATCAGTTTAAAAAAGTAAATACATATTTAAAAAAGAAAACATATTACTGTGTTTTTATTTTTAGAAAAGTCTCAGGGCCTCATTTCACCAGATGTGCGGTGTTAAAAAAAGGGGGGGCTAAACTCGCGCTAATCAATATTGTAAAGGTTAGCTTAAGTTTAACTCCATAATTGCACCGGCTGCACGAGTTTCGCAAAAGATACCCGTGCAACTGGCACACTGTATTTAATAAAAAGGATTTGCACCACTTTTAACTCCACAATTTAAGACCAGCTAATGGCTGTTCTTAAAGTGGTGCTGGGGTAAAATTCCTTTTGGGATTTACCCCCAGGAAAAATTTGGTATTAAATACTGGAAGCTACATTTGCCCAATGCTATTTGCGAATCTGAGGCCCTCATTCTTCTGAGTACAGCAATGCAAAACATACAGGGAGATTCAATAAAAGTTTCAATGGTTTAAATGGTGCTAATTTTGCCCCAAACAATCAGATATTTTTTAACATTTGAAAACTTACATCTGATTGGTTGGGGCAAAATTAGTACTATTTTTAATGATAAGAACTTTTATTGAATAACCCTGATGGTATACAGATAGCTCACTTTTTTCTATCCAGGTGACACCCTGAAACTAAAACAGCACTTTGAAGAATTAGTGCTTTGAAGAATGGTACACCAAAATTAAATCTCACAATTTACGTAATTAAATCATGTAGGTCATGGTATATTTTTGGTATTCAGTTTGATTAACTGAACTTGCTAAATTCAGTGCAGTTAATCTAACTGAATATCACAAATAAATACCCTTAGGTTTTTATTAGTGAGGAGTCCTGGTTTCAATATGAGCCTAGTTTCAATTTGGAGCTGCCAGTGTCAAAAATCCACACTCAGTGCAAGCAGACAATAATTCACATTAAACGTGCGCTGCTGTGGGCAGCTTTTTGCGCAAGTTGCCTTCTGGTACTGTTGGCCTCAGCCTCACTAGCGCAACTTCTCACACACCATTGCTCTTGCGACCTGGACAGGGGGGAGGAGGTCATCCTTTGGCTTTGCTATGTGGACGACGTCCTCCTCCTGTGGAAGGGTTTGCTGAATGGCCATACCAAATTCATTCATAAGTTAAATTGTAATGATCTAAATATTAAACTCACCTATGAATATAGTGACAAGGCAGTCAATTTCTTAGATCCAACGATTACTAAACTCGATACTAAAACATATAGAAAGGACACCTTCCTTATTGGAAGCAAATAGCCATACTCGAGAAATTTAATTAAAGGGATACCTACCAGACAATGTCTCAGAGTTAAGAGAAATTGTTCCTCAAAGGTTGATCTTGGGCATCAACTAGCAGAAACGGCTCAACGGTTTTAGACGAAGTTGGAACAAAACTTTGTATAGAAGTCGCAGGTCCCTATTAGAGAAGAGCTTGACTAATGAGAACAGGGCTGGAAAAAGTAATAAAAGGGATGGTGACTTCATTAGGTTTGTCAACAGGAATGCAGTAAGGTGGCCGTAAACACTGGCCCTTACTCTCAGAGGACAGGGTGCTGTCTGCGCATGTGGGAAAATTCCCTAGAATAACGGCCAGAGGCGCTCCCAACATTCGAGACTAATTGTCTCTGAGCCACTTTGTAGATACAGTCGTGGCTCTTGAATCGTGCTAAAACAGTGGGCAATAAACAATGCGGTAAATGTAATATATATCCTCGTTTGCAACAGGTCTCCAAATGTACTGGCAGGGATGGTAAATAGTGGACTATCCAGGGATATATCTCTTGCCAAATGTCTCATGTGATTTATTTAATCATCTGTGAGTGTGGGCTGACATATGTCAGCAAAACCAGTAGAAGCCTGAAGATTAGAATTCTTGAACATGATAGTGCAATTAAAAAAGGTGATGTGGAAAGATCCAGTGTTGCTTAACATATGGTAACAGCACACAGGGGTAGGGCCAATTGGGGTTTTTGTGGAATTGAGAAAGTCTCCCTGGGTATTAGAGGGGGTGATATCAACAGAAAGCTGTTGCAGAGAGAGCTTCTGTGGATATACAGATTAGACACCATTAATCCCAGGGGTCTTAATTAGAGATGTCCGAACTTCGCAAAATCCGGTCTGCTCGAGGATCCGCGAATTTTCGAAAAAATTCGAAAATTCGAGAACCTGCGAGCGGACCCATTAAATCCCATTAACATAAAAAAAAATCCTCGAAAATACAAGAAATCCCCGTATTTCCCACATTTTCGAAAATACGTAAAATCCTCGTAATTTTGAAAACACGTATTTTCATGCATTTTCGAAAATACGTGAAATCCTTGTTATGTCGAAAATTTTCGAAAATACCTTTTTTGTGCATTTTTGTAAATACGGGAAATCTTCGTAATTTCGAAAATTTTCGAAAATACCTTTTTCGTGCATTTTTGAAAATACGGGAAATCCTCGTAATTTCGAAGTTTCGAAAACGCGGTTCGCAAAAGTTCAGAAGGCGGAAAACTGGAAAATCCGCGATATCCGCCGTTTGCAAACGAGGTAAATCCGCCGCGGATTCGGGTTCGGATCCGCAAACTGGGCCATCACTAGTCTTAATGAGGAAATGCATTTTAGGTGTTTCCTATGCGGGGAAGTTTTGGAATGCCTGGTGCATGCATTTAGGTCTATAATAATAATAATGCATTAGGTGTATAATACAAATGTGAACTGAGAGATTGATAAAGTGATAAAGGAGCACTGACAAAGCCAGCGCACATGATTGCTCTGTGTCCTTCCGTTCTATATCCCCCATTTGGTATCCCATGTACATGGGCTTTGGAAAGAGCTTGATTGGAACCGTTGAATCCAGAAAGCTATGCGTTTGGAGGTGTGTTGTTTCATGGCCGGTCTGGATTAAGAGCACTGAGGTCTGGGTGAAGAAAACATTGAGTTTGGTAATCACGCAAGTCCCGGTGTTTATTCAGTGCTGAAGTTTGATTGCCACTGTTTCTAATTAGACCGGCCATTGTGTGATTTGTGTGAGACACTTCCCCAATGTGTGATTTGTGTGAGACACTTCCCCAACATTTGTTTCCACTGGTTCTACTGACAGACTCCATTTTAGCAACCATGTTGCAAGATACTTGTTTTGCAACTTGTTTATGTGAACCCTCAAAGTCGAATTTGTGAATCTGCGAACAGAGCTGGTTTTAGGTAAAATGGGGCCCTGGGCAAAAGTGCACGTGGGGATTCTTACATTTTAATAACATACTTACAGTCTCTCTCACTCAGATACTCTCAGTCATGCAAGAACACTTTCCAAGCAGACAATAATGCACGTGAAACGTGCGTCAATGTGGGCAAGCTTTTCACGCATGTTGCCTTCCGGTACAGTATGGCCTCAGCCTCACTAGCGCAACATCTCGCGCACTTATGATTGCTCTTGCGACTCATTAGCATGTGAGAATTGCCTAGCAGTGCATGTTAATATGGATTGTCAAAATTTCTGCACTGCAATCTATTTTCAGAGATGAATAGCATTAGCTCAGATTAAGAAAATTGTGCAGATTGCAGCACAAACTAATGGAAATTCTACTCTGTTGTACAGTGGCTTAACTCTGCACAAAGTAATATAGTGGTTGGGATTGGGGGAGGGAGCCCTGCACTACAAAAAAGGGTTTACAAACTAGGGGGAGGGAGTGCTAAACGGGAGGGAGAGGGAGGGAGAGGATAGAGGGAGGGGAGAGAGGGAGAGGGAGGGGGAGGGAGGGCTGCAGTGCATATGGCAAAGTTCTCCCGGAGGAGAGACAGGAGGCTTCAACTGAATCACAAATGCGATTGCTCCGAGGGCTTCAGGGAAACCCCCTAATGTAACCAGGGTTCTTTTTTACTGCACTTTGATGAAACAGGACATACCAACACACTATAGGTCAGAACACTTTTGGATTAAACACTTTAAATGCCCACATCAATTTTAAGCAAAACAACAAGGACTTGTGGTGAAAAGGTGGGAATGTGCTATGTTGTGTATAATTCAAGATTGATCTAGAGACTTACAGGGTTATTCAATATAAGTTCTTATCATTTAAAATGGTGCTAAACAAGATCTGATTGGTTGGGGCAAAATTAGCACCATTTTAAATGATAAGAACTTTTATTGAATCTCCCTGTTAATATAAAAGGATCTGGACATAATAGATATATACCTTTTTCAAATGTATACATATATTTCTTACCTGGAGTTTGGAGAGGAGATAGAGGAGTTAGGGTTTGTACCTTTTTAGGGGAATATATTCATTCACATCATGAATCCACTTAGAAAATAGAATACTATTGGTTAAATCAGTAACATTAAAAAGATATGTCGTAAATGAATAGTGCCTAATGTTTTTATGATCTATTTCCCTTTCAATAATGTAACATTTTCATCTTGCATTCTGCAAGTGCCCTTTATTTATAGTGCATATGAAATGGAAAAGCATATTCATAAGGACACAAAAGAGATGCTAAATTATGGAAAGCATTAATGCAAAAAGCAATGTCATGTATTTTTCTGCATAAATCCAATCAGAATAGTGCATTACAACATCTGCCTTTCCACTAGCACAAATAGAACATATCATTTCAGAAAAAAACAGAGATTTTTCAACCTCACCTTTATTTTTTTCTATGACCTTTCATAATTTTGCACCTTGCAGAATATTTTAGTATAAGTGATCATTTAGTAATAAGATGGAGTATTGGCTTGGATACTGTAATGAATAAAACTATTGTCATTTTGCCTCAGGAGGAGAAAGAAAACACATTACATACAATGCAGTAGATAATGACCTTCTTGTACAGCTTTGCTACAGAGATTATTTTATAAGACACCCAAGTCATATGCCATTAATCAGAAATGACAGTCTTTATTCGTGTATATTTGACTTCAAGCTGCATAATGCTCAGCTTTAATAGATCAGTATAAATGACCCTACCTAGAATACTTTTTCACACTGACAATGATTAATGATGAAGCTGTGTTTATGAACAGAAGAGTAATGTTGAAGTAAACAAGAAAAAAGGACAGCCATTTCATTTAAAACAGATAGATTTGACGGGCTAAACATTTTTTATATATCCCTGTGTGTCAGTAAACTGTACAAACAGCCAAGATGAGCCCAGTAAGCAGATACAAGTAGAGAGAGATTTCTGGATTTGACTGCAGTTGTATAACCAATAATTAAATAGCATGTAGGAATACATAGGAGAATTAAAGAGAATAATGTCTGACATAATTTGGTATTTACATATGTTTAGTATTGAATTCAAAAAGGTTAATTTAGATATACTGTAAAGATTTTCTACATTCTGGAAACTGAAAGAAACAGGAAGCTTTATTTAATCTGTATAGATTTTATTTACAAATGTCAAATAAATTAGTTGGTACGTACAGTAGGTACAGATAAGCAATCATAGACAATGGTAACAAAACAGATGGGTATAACTGAGCCTATTTGTCAAATCTGAGAATGCTGTGACTTGCATATAGCAGGAATATCCTAGCATTCTTTGCAACAACTACTCTTGTAAGGGGCCTAAATTATTCTTTAAATTACCTTCATTTAATGTAGAAGAAGCATAACCTTTCATTTATCTACAATGTAGCTCATCTGGCAATAAGATGACCAAGTCAACAATCAATCCAGATTCTCCTGCACAGATGACATATCTTGTGTGGATTCTATTGTTCTTCATACATTATTTATAACAAATATTAAAAGTAAGTATATTATATTGTCAATTCTCTAGGTGGTGTAATACGTACAGATGTATTATATCATTCTTGTATTGTTATAGATCCTAGCATCCAGCAGATCCAGTCTTATCTATATGTTACAATTTCTTTATTTTACAGTACCTACCAAACTGGTTACTATGGTAACTACTCAAATTTAAGAAATTGTTGCAAATGCAATATTGGCAGTTTCAATACTGCAATCATAATCTGTGTAATTAGGGCCTGATAAAGCTTTTTGGGCTTCGTCAGGGTTCTTGCGATGTCTACAAACAAGGAAAGTTTGTAGACATCGCGAGAACCCTGACGAAGCCCCGTTTGTCTGAACTGGACACTGGGGTGAAACACGTGTCGGTATAGGACCCATCTTGGCTGTGTACCTTAGGAGGGAGTTGGAATTGCAAGTCCGAGGAGACACAGATGCGGGTGAAGACGTGAAGCCACCAACCTGTAAGTAATCACGACAGGAGAAGTGTCTGACAGGTATGGCTTGGCATTGCACTAAAGTCCTGTGGCGATGATAAGGGGATTGTTTTTACTGTATCACATTGTTTCCATTTTGATTGCTTACTGGACAACATTTCCCCCTCTATAATAGACTGTTGGTCGATGCTGGATTGTAGTTTTTGAACTCTGGATAGCGGGACTATGACTAGCGTTTTTTACTACTTGCCAAGGATTTTGGTACTTCGGATGGGTTCTTTATTGTTTATTGATGCCTAGGGACGCTTAGGTTGTTTTTATCTTGTATACTTGGTGATGTCCTGCCTTTCTGTGTGCCTTTTCCTGTATTTTGCTAGTGAGAATGAAGCCTAATATGAACAAAGCACTTTTTGTTGATGTGTAAACATAAACTAAAACATCTGACTTTATTTCAGAAAAAGATATGATATATAGTTTAAAACTCATCCATGTTCATTTTCTCTATTTTATTAATATGGCTATATTTCTGTTTTGCCAAGCTTTTTTCAGTATGGCAACTATTAATGGGTAAATTCAAAGACAAAACCCAAAAGGTAGAAAGGAGGCGGGCAGCCGGACTTCAGTAAAAAACTTCTTTAATCGTTTATTAGGAATCGTTTAAAACCATATAATAGTAGCCATCACTACACATTTGTGTAGCCCCGAGGAAGTGGCTATTGGCCACGAAACGCATTGGGCGGAGCCTGGAGTGTTCCCATGCTCTTGTTCGTTTGTTTGCAACAAATGTGTAGTGATGGCTACTATTGTATGGTTTTAAACGATTCCTAATAAACGATTAAAGAAGTTTTTTACTGAAGTCCGGCTGCCCGCCTCCTTTCTACCTTTTGGGTTTTGTCTTTGAATTTATGTATTTCGGCCGTGGAGGAGACGATGTTTGATGGAGGCTTGAAGGAGCACTGGCCTAATTTGATGGTTATCATTCCCACCTGATCAGATGCAGTAAGTTTGTTTGTTAACTATTAATGGGGTAACACACCATGGCATTGTTTTAGCCAATCATAATCTTAATGGTCAATTCCAAGCAAAAAAGTGCCTGATCACAAGATCAAAAAGTCCCAAAATTGCATTTTTGCCATCTTGGACTTGGCAAAATTATTTTCCTAATTGTTTTTAATTTTTGTTGTGTTTTTCACCACAAAGTACAATGATAAGCAGGAAAAAAATATTTTGCCAAAGTCCAGTAAAAAAAAAAATTGCCAAGATCTTTGACCTTTCACCTCTTTAAATAATATTAAAGGGCATGTCCATCCCCAAAACTAGAATTTAACCCACTACTGGCCCCACTGTGTAGTGTTCAAAAATCCTTACATCTCTGCTCCAAATGGTTCTCCTGCAGTGCCTGTTCAAAGTAAAAAAACTGAAGAGTAGGAACTGTCAGTGAGTCATCCGGTCTCTGCTGCTTCCTTAACCTCAATAAAGACAGTGACATACACAGAGGAGCCATTCCCCTGCGAATGTGGAAACTACATATCCTAGAAACTTTTTCATGTCAATTTGTGGCTGAGAAAATCAATAAGGTCAAGAGTAGGGATGAGATCTGGGTCCAATTTAGACTTGGTTCTGGATCTCCCGGATTTTTAATAATTCTCGAAAATAGGGAAATACTTTTGGGGGTTATCGAATTTACTTTCTAGGGTTATCGAACAGTGCTGCGCCTACCATGAAGCAATATGAAAATATTGCTCATAACGTGCTCCCTTGGTGAAGTAAGAAAGGGGGCAGACCGTCCGAATTTTTTCCCTCTAATTGCATGGCGCGCACCCACCTCATGCGCAGTGCTTTTACCGGCACTCTCTGGCAGCCGCAGGAAGGAGGAGCTGCAGTGACTGGACACTTCCCCCTTATTGGTCACATTGGGCTCCGGTACACCCAAACACTAAGTATGTAAGTCACGCAACTCTCGTAACTTACAGACATAGAGGGTCATTCAATAAAAGTACTTATCGTTTAAAATGGTGCTAATTTTGCCTCAACCAATCAGATTTTAGCTTTCAAATGTAAAGTAAGATCTGATTGGTTTGGGGCAAAATTAGCACTATTTTAAAAGATAAGAACTTTTATTGAATCTCCCTGTTAGTGTTTGGGGCAGTACCAGAGCCTATTTCAGCCAATATCAGTGCAGCTGCACGAAAGTCTGCCCAAATTCCCACCAAATCTTCTTCCTTACTCCCACATCCACAGTGCTGCTGCTTAGTGCTGAAACACTGCCTTCCTTGTGTCAGAACTAAGCAGTAGCTCTGTGGGAGTAAGGAAAACTGGTTAGGTGAGAATTTGGGGGGAAGGGGTTTGCTTGTCTGCTGGATGCAAGGGCTCTCCTTGTCTCCAGGATCTCCTGGACTGCAGGGCTCTGATTTCCAGGACCCCTGGGCAGAGCCCTCCTGTACTGCATGAACCCTTGGTTTACAGGGCCCTCCTGATTTCAAGGGACCCCCTGGTCTCCAGGGCCCTCCTAGTCTGCTGGGCCTGCCTAGCAGACAGCTGACAGCAGCCAGAGGACAACAACCACCAACAGTAGCCAGAGGGCAACTATCTGGTATGAATTGTATATATAGATATAATTCAACCAATAATTTCCAAGCTGCTTAATAATGCACAAATATGTCTGTGTGTATTACTAAGTTGATGGGGCATAAAAGATTTTAAAACATGTACATTTTTCTTTAATATTTCTCTTTTAAATGATAGGGATAGATTTTATTTTTACTTTGTATTATTTTGGGGATATTACCCATCACATGGTAGTCTGAATCAATGTCTTCTTGTGGAGCTTTCAAATAGGTTAATTATCAGTGGTCTAAGCTGCAGGGAAAATATGTTTATGTAAAGAGTTGTAATGGGAGCTGTGTTTGAAATGAGGATTAGTTCACTCAAAATATGAACTTTTCTGTTTTAACATTAATTGAAGAATGAGAGGTAAAGTAGCTGTGTTTACCAGGAGCTAGGAATGAAGAGAGGAAACTTACACACAATCATCACAGGTAAGTTTCCAACCTTTGTTCCTGGCTCCTGGTACATTAATTGAGGTACACAGAGTAATGAGTTACTTACAGCAATAAGGTAATACAATAGTAAAGAGGACCCTGCCCAAAAAGCTTACAGTCTAAAGGAAATGGGGGTGACAGTGTGAGAGGTGGTTAGGATCAGGTTAGGTCAGTGAGAGGGATAATGTCTAGGCCAGGTTATATGCTTGCCTGAAGAGGTGGGACTTAAGGTTACATTTGAAGGTATTAAGGGATGATGAGTGACGAGGAAGTTTCAGAGTAGAGGGGCAGCATTAGCTGAATGCGAGCATCGTTAAGGGGGGACAAGGGTGGATGAGAGGAGGATATAATTTGCAGAGTGGAGGTTGTGTCTGGAATGGTATCTGAGCATTAGTTCTGAGATGTATGGAGGGGCAGTATTGGATAGTGCTTTATAGGATAGGGTTAGCAGCTTAAATAAGATCCTTTGCATAATGGGCAGCCAGTGGAGGGACTGACAGAAAGGAGAGGTGTTAGAGAAGCGAGAAGAGAATGAGCCGGGCAGAAGCATTTAGAATGGATTGGAGTGGTGTCAGGCTGTTGTTTGGTAAACCACACAGGAGTGCAGCTGGGAAATGATTAGGGCATGGACTAGGATTTTAGTAGCTTCTTTCAAGAGGAAAGGACAAATGCGGGAGATTTTTCTGAGTAGGAGCCAACAGGAGTTGATAAGCATGTTGACATGGGGTTTGAAGGAAAGATATGAATCTAGCATTGTTCCCAGGCAATGGACATTAGGGGATGGGGATATCGGAGTCATTAATATTAATAGTGAGACTAGGGAGGGGAACAGAACGTGAGGGTAGGAAAAGGACAAGTTCAGTCTTGTCCATGTTAAGTTTGAGGAAGCGGGAGTACATGAAGGCAGAGATAGCACTAAGGCAGTTTGGGACCTGGGGTGTCAGTGTAGGGAGATCTGGGGCAAAGATGTAAATTTTGGTATCATCTGCATACAGGTGATACTGAAATCCAGATGAGCTAATAAGTTGTCCAAGGCCATAGTTGTAAATGAAGAAAAGAAGAGGACCAAGTGCTGAGCCTTGCAGTACCCCCACAGGGAGGGGGTGAGGGGGGGAACTAATTCCAGAGACTAAAGTTCCTACCAGAGAGATAGGAAGATAGCCAAGAAAGTGCAGTGTCCTGTACACCTAAGGAGGCCAGGCTCTGAAGAAGTAGAAGGTGATTAGTATCAAAAGCAGAGGAGAGGTCAAGAAGAATAAGCAAAGAGTAATGACCCTCAGATTTAGTAGATCGTTGGGGCAGTTTCCATGCAGTGGTTAGGGTGGAAGTATGACTGGAGGTGCTCAAAGAGAGAGTTAGTAGAGAGGTGGTGAACCAGGTTAGTATAGACATGTCTTTCCAACAGTTTGGAAGCAAAAGGGAGAATGGAGATTGGTCGGGAACTGGAAAGAGCGGATGCGTCCAGAAAGGGTTTTTTTAAATAAAGGGAATAACATGGCATGTTTAAACGAGGAGGGAAAATTACCATTGGATAGGGCCAAGTTAAAGAGAGAGGTTAGGGCTGGTATGAAGAAAGAGGAGAGGTAGGGAATGAGATAAAAGGGTATAGGGTCGAGGGGGCAGGTGGTGAGATATGTCCTAGATAGGAGAGATAAGAGTCCTGTTTGGTTGTGGTGGTGAAACTCGTTAGGGGGTAAGTAGAAGGAGTAGCCAATGAAGGGAGTGCAGTGGTAGGGGGTATAGCTGAAGGGGGTGTGCAATGAAGGCATGTTAGGTGGTGCAGTGGTAGTGGTTGGAAGCTGTAGGGAGGAGCTAGGGTGAGCAGGAAAGCCATTTCAGGAGTTAAAAACTTTGAAGAGCAGTTTGGGTTTATGGGATTAATATGAGTGAAGAGAAGTAATTTTGTTTGGCTAAGGACAAGCACTTCTAATCCGGTAAAGGGCACTTTTTAATTCTGGAAAGTCTTTATTTTTGTTGCTCGTACCAGCATCATTAGTGCCTTTTCATCTTTTTAGTCTGATCCGTAAGCCATGGTTGAAGGTTTTTACGACAGTGCGTTGATAAGGGAACAATAGCTTCTAGGGCATTGGAAGCTGTGTTATTATAATGGATGGCTGCAAGGTCTGTGTCAGAGAAAGAGGGCATAGAGATTAGTTGTTTGAGGGGGGAAGAGAGTGAATGGGGTCAAGATTATATAAGTCCTTGCGTCTGTATGTTTGTTTGATATGGTTCTTTAGAATTTTATCTTCATTTGGAACTTCTTGGGTAGAATAAAAGAGTAGAAGGTAAATAACTGACATTTAAATAGTATTATTGGGTGGTCAAAATAACAAAAAATATTCAGAGGTGAAAATTATTAGATCCAGTTACTTCTGCTTAATGCAAAATACATGTTGTGTATCTTTGAAAACATCATGGTTTTCTATATAATTTATGATATATAGATACAATAAGATTATAATAAATAAAAAGTATTTCTGATGTATTTTAGTACTTTTTAAAATAAAGTTTGGTCTAATTGGGTGCTAATATCATAAGTCACAATCGTCGCCCCAATAACCCCCATCCTTGGCTCAATTCAGAAATGAAATTTCTATGCTACAGTACTCGTGCAGCTGAGTGGCTGTGGAAAAGTCACACAGTCAGGAAGACTTTTACCCCCACAAGCTTGTGTTGTTGTGTCTTAATTCGTCACTTTCACAGCTAAACACTCCTATTTTAGCACAGTTAAAAACAATAACAAAAATAACCCATGTCGTCTATTTTCACTATTTAACATTCTCTTGCAGGCCTTGTCTACTGACACTTCCATTAACACACCTCTTTATTCCATTAACACACCTCAGGATTTTGCAAACTACTTTAGAACTAAAATAGATGACATCTGCACTCTAATCCCTTCACCCCAGGACAACTCACACTTTCTTCTGCCTGCCCCTCCACCTGCAGTTCTGGAATCTTTCACCCCTGTCACCCATTCTGAAGTCTTTGACCTTCTGTGGTCCTCGCCACTTACAATGTGTACCCTTGGTCCCATGCCCTCCTTCTTACTCAGACACTGCGCTAAAATCCTTTCCCCTGCTCTTGCTCACATTATGATTCCTCCCTGACCTCTGGGATTTTTCCTACTGCCTTTAAACACGTGTGCGTCAAACCTGTTCTTAAAATAACCTCTCTGGATCCTACCTGTCTCTCGAACTACCGCTCTGTCTCCCTTTTACCGTTTGTGTCAAAACTCTTAGAATGTCTTGTCTCTATATGCATTACTAATTACCTCCATGCTTAACAACCTATTGGACCCATTTCAGTCAGAATTCTGACCGGGTCGTTCAACTGAAACGGGCCTCTGCAAAGTCTTCAAACTGCCAAAGCCAAGGGCCAGTTCTCTGTCCTCATTCTCCTCGACCTACTGGCTGCCTTTGATACTGTGGGTCATTCTCTTCTTATATAAACTCTAATTTCTCTTGGCTTCCAAAATCAAGCTGTGGTGTCGTCATTTTCTTATCTTTCTAACCGATCTTTTTCTGTTTCTTTTGCTAATGAGACTTCCTCTTCCGCTTAGTGTTCCGCTTAGAGGACCCTTGCTGTTCTCCCTCCACTGTACACTATCTCTTTCAGAGAAATAATCAGTTCTTTTGGCTTTCACCTATATTCTGATGATACCCACCCCCCGCACCAACCCCTGAAGTTCAATCCCAAGTCTCTTAATGTCTGCTCTCTATTTCCTCCTGGATCTAAAACTGGATTAATTATCCCCCCCCCCCAAACTAGGACCTAGTCCAGCCTTCTCCATCTCTATTGACAATATGGTCATTAACCCAGTTGAATCTGCATGCTACTTTGTAATCTAACTCCTTTCTTTCACATCATCACATTAACAATGTCACTAGGACGTGTTTCTCCTGCACAATATTGCCAAGATTGCCAAGTCATTTCCTCTCTAGCTCCACTACTAAAAGGCTCATGCATGCCCTTACAATCTCCTGTCTTGACCAGTGTAACATTCTGCTTTTTTGTCTCCTGGCCTGTCATCTCTCACCTCTTCCAACTATTTTTAAACTTGGCAGCTCGGATCATCTCTCCTTCAAAAGTGAACCATCAACCCCAATATTGCAATCCATTGTGAGGCTTCCCATCAGACAAAGACTCATATGCAATACCCTTGGTTTAACATTTAAATCCCTTCACTCTACTTTACCTCCCTACTTATCTTCCCTCTTGGTCACTTATGCTCCTGGACGTACCCTGGGCTTCTCGCAAGGTAATCTTCTCTACAAACCTCCTAAGAACATTGCTTCCTTCCATCTTAAACCATTCCCTTGCTCTACTAAAATAGTAGAAAATGATTGATGGATGCATTTAACATTTTTGATTATGTTACAGGTAGGAGAACAATGTTTATTCTGACCAATCTACTGTACTTTGAAAGTGAACCCAGACATTATGGGACCTAGCATAAGACCAGGCTGTTTAATATGGAAGTACTGTTATTGATAATTTTGATGATCCTGCTATTAACTCTGTTTGTGGTGCTTTTACTGTATGCTATAACTAGTAAAGGAACATAACATCGAAACCTCCTGTGGTTATTTTGTATATTTGTAAATATTTTAAATTAAGGCCCCCAATATGCTTTCTTTTAACAGTCTTTTAACAGTTTAACAATTACCTTGCTACAAATATGGAACAATAGCTAGATTTTGGGCAATATTTATAATGGCGAGCGGCATCGCAGCAAAATGTTTCACTGCCAGGATGTGTGGCGGTAATTTGAACTGTTTTGCTGCGATACTGCACTTAGCACAATGTGCTAAGTACAATACCGCCGCCAATCCCGAGACGGAGCAGGGGGCTGGGGGGGGATGCCGGGAAAGTATCGCGGCGGGTGGTCGCATTGATCAGAGGGGTGCGGCGGGGTGTACGACCTCAGTGGGTTTGGTGTCGCTAGCCCGAAGACGTCGCGGCGGATCAAGACGCCAGCAACATCGGCCTCGTTGAGGCTGCCGGCGCCCACCAGGGGTACCTCTGGCGGCCACTGGGGTACCTCTCTGGGGTCGGTGGCCTCAGCTGAGCTGGTGTCGCCGGATGAAAGAAAGAAAATGATGAATAAACTGTGCACACCAGTCTTGCAAAAAAGGTGTTTATTCGGACATTACGCCCAACACCAATTGTGACGTTTTGGTGCTGTATGCACCTTCATTAGACATGAACAAACATTAAAAGAGCAGACCGCCCTTTAAATAGACCAGAGACACATGGCCATCTACTGGCCAATCCCATAAAAACACTGATACATCACATTTAAAGGGGAAATACCCCATTACATAAACTCTTAAAACCTATACAATTTTTTTTTTATTATTATCTAACATATGTATTGACATATAAAAACAGTAGAAACTACCAACACTATAGGCTAATCTACCCTATCTTTTAGATAAAAAACATGAGAGGCCAAGATTAACATTAAGGCCCTTTGGTTGTACTGTTTGTAGTGTAAAGATCCAGTACGCTTCTCTTCACAGGAGAGCATTCTGGCGGTCACCACCTCTATGTAGTGGTGGGATCTGGTCAATAACCATCCCACGTAAATCGAAGACCTGATGTTTCGCAATACAGAAATGTAATGCCACAGGAGGATCATCACCACAAACAGCGCCATTGCCACTCTTGGCAAGGGCAATTTTAATGTCACTCCTGTGGTGTTGGAATCTACGCTTGAAGGGACCAGATGTTTTCCCCACATAAACAAGTGAGCACGGGCATTTTAACATATACACACAAAACTCTGTGTTGCAGTTGAAATAATTTTAAATCTTAAATACACGCCCCGAGTAGGGGTGATTAAATGTGTTACCAACCATAAGTGCATTACAAACATTACAATTACTGCATTTAAAACACCCCGTTTTAGATGAAAACACAAAAGGAGCTTTTTTATACTTGGTAATTGGGTCTGCTTGCACCAGTTTTCTATATAGGGAACATCCCTTAGTGTAAAAACGTGGTTTCCGACGGGTCTCCTGCCCCAAAGTGTGATCTCCTTCAATAGATGGCCAAAATCTATTCAGTCTGATCATATGTGACCCAGTAGTGTACTGTTGTACAAATGGTACCCCTGAGACAGGTCTACACCCAACCTTAGGTTCTGCCAGACTAGTGAGGACCCCATTTAGCATGGAATCAGAATAATTCCTCACTTTTTTGGCCATTTTTTTGGTCTGAATATCCCGATACTCAGGGTCAGAGCAAATCCTAGCTACTCTTGTGAACTGGGACTTGGGCAGACCTTTAAAGATGTGGGGCGGGTGAAAACTGTCTCTATGTAAAAGGGTATTGTGGTCAGTTGGCTTAGTAAAAAGAGTCGTGTGCACACATCCATCTCGCACCATAACCTTAACGTCAAGATAATGAATGGTCTCCTTAGAAATTTCAATGTTTAATTTAATACGTTGATCCAATGTATTGAAGAATTCAATGAATTCAAAAGCCTGTTCAAGTGACCCGGACCAGATGATAAAAAGGTCATCTATATAGCGCCAGAATTCAATGGCATAGCTTTTGAACAGTGAGTGGGAGTATACACGACTCTCCTCAAGAAAGCCCACAAATTGGCATACGAGGGTGCCATCGGGCTACCCATCGCCGTACCTACTGCCTGATGAAAGAAATCACATTCAAATTTTAAGTAGCTGTTGCGCAAGATTAGATTCAGACATTCAATGAGGAATCCACCGGGGGGATTACCTGAGTGTTTCTTGGCCAAAAAATAAGAAACGGCCTCCAATCCCTTGTCATGTTCTATATTGGTATAAAGAGATGTTATATCTCCAGTAATCATATACCAATGACTTTGCCAAGGACCGGTACTGTTGAGCTTCTCCAAGAAATCACCAGTGTCTCTCACGTATGAAGAGAGTGAGGACACAATGGGTATCTTTTGGGAGAAAGAAGACACTGCCCAAGGGCTCTTTTAAGAGCCGCTCACTGGGGGTCCCGGTTCGAGCTGCGGGACCCCTAAGCCCCAAAGGGCTCTTGTTAGAGCCGCAAAGGCACTTGTAAGTGCTGCAAAGGTCCTGATAGGGCCGGGGAAGGGGGTCCCGGTTTGAGCTTTGGGACCTCTAAGCCCCAAAGGGCTCTTGTTAGAGCTGCAAAGGCACTGATAGGGCCAGGGAAGGGGGTCCTGGTTTGAGCTGCAGGACCCCTAAGCCCCAAAGGGCTCTTGTTAGAGCTGCAAAAGCACTTCTAAGTGCCGCAAAGGCCCTGATAGGGCCGGGGAGGGGTGTCCCGGCTCAAACTGCAGGACACCTTAAGCCCCAAAAGGCACTTTTCAGTGCCCCCGCTGGAGGGTCCCTCCACCCCCCCAGTGGGCCCTTCCCTTCCCCTCCGCGAGAGTACGGGGAGGGGCTGCTGGGAAGGGTGGTCGCATCTGTGGTGGCGCGTGAGGCCGAGGCGGGCATACCACCCGCGGTGATCCTTTCCCGGCATCCCCTCCCAGCCATTTACCGTTTTCTCTAAATATATGTTCTCTGTATTAAGCTATGGAGGCTGCTACTGAAAGTATTGATTTAAATCCTCCTGCCCTTGTACCTGCAGATGAAATTCCCCAATTAGACTCAGTAGCTCTACCATGTTCAATTGGTATACCAAGGATTTACTGTAATACTGAAATAAAAGCAGTTATTGGTTATTAAAAAGTGCTCTGAAGCAATTTTTTTTTCAATTGGATCTGTTTAAAAGAGTATATAAAGGATAAATCCATTTCTTTAGGCTGTTCCTTTCACAATCAGGCATACACAATAAGGTCCGAGTTAGTATTATAAATTTCAAAATGCATCTAGCAAACATACAAGCAATCATTCCTGGCCCAACAAATTCAGAGCCATAAGAGTGTGGCAAATTTTACTACTTTATGCAAACATAGAAGCTATGGCTGCAATAGAGCTTTCCATCTCTGATCTTTATATCAATTAAATTGGTCTTTTTACATGGTTTTCTTTCCACTTCTAAAATATTGATAACTGACATTATTACATTTCCATCATATTTCCAATATCAAATTGTAATCTACAATGTTAACCACTGATTTTTCTTTTAAAACGAAAAGTCCTAAATATTGTAGGTTTTATTTTTTTATAGGTTTTATTGTTAAGTTGTTTTTAGCAAACTATAGTTAATGTTTCAATTTATAACTGTCCTTTTTAAAGTAATATTTTTTTGTCCAAAAATATTTAGTATAAGTTGTATAAGCCGTTTAAAGGAGAACTAAACTTAATTTTTAAAAATCCTAATCTAAAATCTACGCAGAATACCTATAAGTTGAAAGATTCTTCTCTAGTTATTTGCATTTAGTAGATATAAGTAATAGATTCTGTAACAAAGAAGGCTTCCATGTTGTTGCCAGTACAACTCATAGTCTCTATGCACAAAATTTCTAGCTTCTCTTTCTAGCAAAAGATAAACAGGGAGATTCAATAAAAGTTCTTATCGTTTAAAATGGTGCTAATTTTGCCCCAACCAATCAGAACTTATTTAACATTTGAAAGCTAACATCTGATTGGTTGGGGGAAAATTAGCACAATTTTAAACGATAAGAACTTTTATTGAATAACCATGAATGTTTCTAAATGTACCTGGTATCAAAGTCGAATTGCTGGTGGCACCCCAGGTAAATGCTGTGTTTTTAAGAACAAACACACCAAGAAGTCACAAGTTCTAATCCCCTAGTTTACTTATGAAACAATAAGTAATAATATATACAATAAGTAATGACAATAAATAAGTATAATATATACTGCCTGAGTTTATTTCCTTTTTTTGTTTGTTTGTTTCCATGGTTCTAGAAAAATACAAAGTTTCTACATAAGTACAAACTTTATATATAGCAGCTCTGTTATTTATTTACCAACCAGCATGAATTGCTGACAGCCTTCCAGTAGCAATACAAATAGTGAACTGATTTTACTGACATTTACTGAAATGTACATCTATGTATTTCAAGTTCACTGGTGGCGCGTTCTGCTAAAGTGCTGGGTTAGGAAAAAAATAGATGATTGGGACACAGGCTCGATTCTCCATGCTCCCTTTTTGTTTTTATTATGTGTCTAGCAAAAGATGAACAGGGGAATTTACAGAGGAGCGCTGCCTCTGTTAGCACCACGTTAGGTCTCGCTTTGTGGCGGCTGAGCTTGCTTTGTGGCGGCTGCGGAAGAGGCACTCACACAGCCTGCACAAAATGATTTACCATCAGAAAAATGCATTTGCAGCTCTGGGTGAATCTCCCTGAAAGACTTATATTCTTGTACTCTTGTACTCAAGAATTGCTTATTAGCCATTGTGGCATAGTGATAGAAAGCTTTGTTTTTAGAAAGACACAGTAAAGAAAGTTGGTGGTTCGATTCTCCAGACTCACTTTTATTTTTTGCTGAAATGTTAAATGTTCCGTTTCTTTCATCCATGCTAGCAAAGACATGCACTGCAAACATTACTTTTTATTTTTTGTATAAAAAGCAAAGGAATTTATAATTGTTAGGGACAGGAGCATTTGTAATGTGTTAACACAAAAAACTACACTGAAATCTGTGTTCTGTGTCAGAGGGAGGGATCTCTGAGCTGTAACATAATTGGCTGTCAGCTTCAAGGAAGCAAGACTGCAGTTTCCTGTATATGTGTACTGCGCACACTTAGCTGGGTGTTCCCAGATAAGGTGAATTGTGGGAGCTGACCCCTACTACTCAGAGGTTATTTTCATAAATCACCCAGCATCCACAGCAAAGGGAGAGATGAGACACAGCTTGTTGTGTGTTTCTGTATGTGCTCTGTCTATTGGGACAATGTTGTATGAGGAATTTAGTTCTCCTTTAAGTTTTAAAAATGCAGTGTCCATGATAATTTATCAATAGAATACATTGTTAAAACCATGCATTCTGATAAAAAAAATCTATTTTGTTCAAAAATAAACTTTTTATAATTAAGTACATGAGATTTACTTAAAATACAGTAAACTTAAACTTGCTGATTTTGCCAATGATAGTTTTTTGTATTTGGGTTGAATCTCTTTAAACTCAGTATTGCCCAATGAGACTTAAATTTCCACAATGCAACCAAGGTTCGGCATAATGAAACTATCTTACCAAGGAATGATGTTAAAGGAATAATTCACTGAAAAAGTGAACTATACCTTTAATGCATTGATTGAAGAATGGGAGGTGAAGGACCTATGGCTTACCTTCCATTCTTCAATTAATTGTACAGGAGCCAGGAACGAAGAGAGGTAATTTACCTTACTCATGATCCACTGCCGGCTGAAGTGATAAATTTACATATATGCACAAAATGCCTTCTCTTCATTCAGGAAGAGTTTTATGAATTTATTGTCAGTTCACTAATCACAGAAAATACATTTTTTAATTCAATCTCCAAAAATTTTAGGGATAGGGATGAGTCTCAGTTTAAAACCTGGTTTAGTTTCAGAACTGCTGGTTTCAAAAATCCATGGATCTGCAGAATTTTTAGAAACCCCAGAAGTCATCCAAGTTAAAAATTAAAAAATCGAAATATTGAAAATTTGTAAATTGCAGTTGAAAATTTTAAAAATGTAAAATTAATTTTCAAAAAAAGTTGTGGTTGAAAAAAATTAAAATTTCAATAGAATTTAAATAAGGACTGCTGGCAGAAAAAAAACTCACTAGTTTTATTCATCTCTATTTATGAACACAAACTTTGCTTTTTTAAAGAATAAAAGCATTTTCCATTGGGAGAAAAAAGCCCCAAATCTTAGAAATTAAGCATTAGAAATCACAATAAAATCATATATTGAAAATCATGTATGTCTTCATATTAGGGAAGAATAAAGACAATCTTAACCAGTGTAATGTATTGTAGTACATATTCGATGAGTTATATTAAATGTATGTTAAAACATATCCTAACTTACTGACCTAAATGAGCAATATCTTTTATTAATAAGCCCAAATTGGCTAATTAAGCAATAACAGTAGACTTATTTAGATCCATAGTTTCAATGACCTCTAAAGCTCACCTTAGCAATAAGACTGCTAAACGTATCCTGCTATAACATGAAATGTTTTCATATAACTGGAAGAGAACTATTTTTCACTAAAATGTTGTTATTTTTATTTTTTTCCATAGCAAGTTTATAAATCCTGCACTATAAGCAGGTAAAATATTCTGATACAGCAAATTTATAATCAAATGTGCTGTTCATGAACTGCTCTAAATTTGTCTGATTCATCACTGATGCCAAGAATCTGATAAACATAAATGAAAATAAAATCAGCATGGCATATGATGTTTTTATATTCTGAAATGTTCATTTGGTAAATGGGACATCGTAATGGTGGCTGGATAAAAATCTAATATAGTAGCAAATCACATTTGCTGCATTCATAACGCATTTATTTCCTTGTTTGTTTAACAAAAAATTGTCTTTTTCTAAATGACTTCTAATTTTGTAAAACTACTCAACTCAAGCTTTTCAAATAGCTTTTGTCATAGAGAATGGAAAAACGTAGTGTTTTCTTCTGTATTTCTTATTCTTTTTTTTATGTGACAGAAAGCCACATTAAAACAGTACAGCCATGTCACCATATTGCATTGATTAAATAGTGTATCAACAAAGTAAATGGTTAAAGGCTATAGAAAAGGCAAGACTGCAGATTGCTGTAAAGGTACTCTATTGTGGTGCTCTTTATCAACAGTCAAAGAACAAATAAGTGAACAAGCTATTAAAGACCCACCAAACGACATTATATGACATTGAACAAAAACCACCCCAACAATTTCATATAATTCATAATGTGCAAAACAAACAGAGAAACACCTTGGAAGGTTCATCGAATTCTCATGTAGTAGAACTTGATAAGACCCCAGTGGAAGGTACTAACAGTTGAAGAAATGGTTAAAACCTTTATTAATGCCAACATGTATACAGAAGGTATTATATATATTTATATATTTAAAAAAGATTTTTGTTTGTGGGTTTATAAATATTTATTAACTAGATATGATGGAACACTTTTTATTGTAATTCTATTGAGTTCTACTACCTTATGGATTAAATGGAGTTGTGGGTGTAGTTTTGTCCAAGGATGTCTTTTGTCATTTGCAAAGTCTTTATTGCATTATTTGGTCCTTTTCCATTTAAAAAAATATTATAGTTCAAAACAATGTGTACAAACCAATATAAAGCACATTTACCTTTTTCTCTAAACTCTCACCATCCATCTTGTTGATATGCTATATATAGGCACATCAGAACAGTTAGAGAAGACCAGTACTATTTGCTAATTACCCAGGTATTTGTAAAATAGATCTAAACCTCAAAAAAAATTCCAAACATTTTTCTTACAGATAATTACAATAATAATTCACAACAAGTTGTGTGGGGCTTTTATGAAGACTTAAAGTCACCCAAAACCATTCTAAATAAGTTAGGGTGACTTTAAGACAGGACGTTTGTGGTTGCAGATCTCCATAAAGTTTCCTCAATTGTGTTGCACGCTGTTTGACTAAGCTTTGTCAATGCTAAATACTTAAGCATTTGCTATTAAAGAAGAATATCAGACTTACCACATTTCTTGACTAGAGATGGCCAAAACTGACTGGATTCATTACGTTTTCAGGTTTTTTGGATTTCAGGAAAATTCTGAAGATCCTAACATCTGAAAATGGAACTTAAAATCTTGACTTCGGAATGATTTTTTTCGAACGTTCAAGGCTATTTTTGAGAATTTTCTAAATTAGCCTTGAACGTTCGACAACCCTCGAAAATCCGTTTGGAAACTATTTACGCGTGTCCGATCATATTTTCGAGAATAACTCGAATGTTTGATAAAAATAGAAAACTCTATTTAACTCCAAAATCCAAATGATCCGTCTAAGTTGGACCCGCATCCCATCTCTATTCTTGACTTTCAGACTAGAAAATACTGATGTAACAATGTAACTCTTGGCTTTTATGGTATTTCCCAGCGAAATGTATAGCTTAGTAAAATAGGTAACATTTTTACCTACAGCAGGTCCTACCACTATGGTCCACCTCCTCTTACTGCAGGAAGATAACCATATCCGACAACCTAGATCTCCTTTTCTGGGTCAAACACACAGAGTATGAAAAAAACATTTTATTTTTTTTATGTACCAGAATATAAGGACTATAAATTTCACATAACACAGTAACTTAAAAACAGTCCCGTTTTTCTGCCCTTCTAAAAATTAGAGAAAACTTTATATTTCAAATGAAAGGGTTAAGCATCAGGGATATGTTTGCCTATCAAAGTATTTTTACAAAGTATTTTCATGAAATTTAATAGGACATTTTAAACAGCTAAAGATATTAGCTCAGCAATAAGTCATTTTAAATCAAGTCAAAATACAGTATCACAAACGCAAAGTTATTTCCAATCCCTTTTTAGTTACAGAATAAAGCACCACTAAGCAATACTATGGCACAAAAGAACAGACAGTTTAATACATCGTCTGTTCTGTGAACTTCAGATGACCCTCTATAAACTATTCCGAAAAAAAAGTATTAAAGCATTAGGAGACCATGATGGTGATTTACACAAATGCAGCAGATTCATATTTGTACATGAGATCAATGAAAGCAATAGTAAATGGTAATGAACTTTACAATGTTTTTAACTTCTTCCTTTCCAGAAAGGTTTGTTAAAAAAGAAGAAAAAGAACAAACAAAAAAATACAGGTGCTGCACACAAATGAAGCAATTCTATTTGCTGTTCACAGTATTACGCTAGACACCCTGCAATTTACCGCACAGAATAATTAACCCCACACCTTAAGCTTTTTACTGGTCTTGGAAATATTTGCTCTAGAGACTTGCAAAGGGCACTTTTTTTGGACCAACCCACTCAACAGGTATCAAAAATCCACTCACTTATCTGCTCATTTATAGTCTTGTAACTGTAACTGCAAAGCTGTGGAACCACAACACTGACCCAATCTGTTTGGAAATAAGGTGATCTTCCTGCCCTTATTTGTAACAATGTCCTTTAATTGACCAGAAGAGCCAGGGAACCCACTGGATTCTGCCCCAAATGCTGGAACCTGATGCAGGATTCTTACTGGCTCTCTGGTTCTGCCCTAAGCCTGTGTAAAACCCCTATAGATGGCATAGCTTTATTTAAGAGCTATTATGGAAACAGGGAAATTTACCAGAAGTAAATTTTTTATTTGAATGATGGGCAAAGGAGATCGAGCCTTAACTCTGCCTACCTAATTGATCCCTTGGTGACATCTGTTGAAAGGTGACTATGTTGTACTGATAGCTTAATATAGTTGAAACCAGTTTACAACTGTCTGGTTGTGCACCCTTGTAGAGGGTGTTGCTTTACTTAAGGGCTCCTCCTTCCTTCTTTGCATAATGTAACTTACCAGGAGGAGTAGTAAACTACTCAAGACTGGAAAAAAAAATAAAGGAGACAGGAGAATATAATATAACTGTTTGGGTCTCTCAAAATTAAATAATAATAATAATGATATAAAGCACACCAAACCTGTATACTTTTTCCAGCCTGCAGGTCTGGATATATCTCATTTGTCTTCTGCCTTGAAGAGTTTTTGTTCAATTGTCTAGTGTAAGAGTTATGTGAGCGGATTTCTTAATAATGCATTTTATCATTTCACATATTGTGCACACTAACAGTAGAAAAGTTACTTCAGCTCAATGAGAATGTTCTTGTATAGAAATTGTGAATCCTGGAAATAAAAGCTTTAGACTAAACAATGTAACTGTGTAAACCTTTTTTTTTATTTTTCAGACAGATATTTTCAACAATTAAGTAAATGTGCAAAAAAAGTAAATAAATAGTACGGTATATTGTTGACTTTTTAACATATATATTAGAACACAGATCTCTACATTTAGCCCACACTGCATAAAAACATATTAAGTCTGTAATAGGTAAGTAAGCCAGATATGATGTACAGTTACATTTGATGTGAATAGCTTCACATTCTCTGGTAATATACATACCCATATACGTTAAGCAGGCCATAGATGGTGGATGTGCAGCCAATCTGTACTTCCCAAGCAAAATTTTAATGGAATTTTCAATCAAATTTCACCACACTGCACCATCTATCTTTTTTAAACCCCCCCCTCATTTTTTCATTATTAAATAGGCTTTACAGAACAACTAAAACAAGAAACAGTTTTTACCTAAATTATAATCCAACCCCGAGTTATAATCCAAATGTTCAATTTCTACTCACCTGCAGTTGGAACCCCTTCATAATGGTATACATTTTCACTCCTATAAGGCCAATACTGGCCAAAGGAGCTTGTGGATCAGAGGAGTATGGGTAGAAAAAAAATTCTAATTGTAATTTACACAAATACATTGGAGTTATATAGCTATTTAAGCTGCCTTTTACAGTAACTTTAATACTGTATTATTATTCTTATATTCATGTATTTGGTATACTTTATATATTGAAGCTATCATTATGTAGCATGCATATTAAAGCCATTTGAATGTTTTCTCATCATTTTAATCTTACAGCACATGCTTTGTGTGTAATGGAAAATACTTTATTTTAGTATGTTAATTATGGTTTAAGTAAATTCTCTTTGTATAATAAGGTTGTTCTTCTAAGAGGCAATTGTTTTTTTTGTTGGCATGCAAAAACCAAGGTGAACAATTTTTAGCATTCAGATTTTAAAGGGCATCTCATATTTTCAAACTCCCTTTAAAATAAATACTTCCTGTGTTACATATGTTTAATACATTTTAAAGTGTACCTCCGGATGGAGGTAGAGGGGGGGGAATACACAGCGCCTGTCATTCCCCAATCAACTACTGGGAATCCCCTACTCTCAGTTTCTCTATGTCTGTCATAACAAAACAAATCCCGAGAATATTCATATTGAACTCCTAGAAAATAAACACAAAACGATGTGAGGAAAACACTTGAATTCCAACTCCTAGAAAATAAACACAAAACGATGTGAGGAAAACACTTAAATTCCAATCAAAGATTGTTTATTTCAATCACATACACCAATATTGATTTTGATTGGAACTCAAGTGTGCCCCTCACATCATTTTGTGCTTGTGCTATAGCAGTGAGTCCTTGGTAGAGGACTTGGTGAGGGAGCAGCTTGCGACTTACTGGCTAATAGCGACAAGGAGCGTGCTTGGGCCCATGACCTAGGTTCCTAGAAAATAAAGCAGAGATTTTTTTTGAGGGTGTGTGACCCTAAGATATTGGACAAACAAATGTGGATTTTTTTTTTTAACAATGGGTCCTCCAGACATGCAATACAAAAAGACAGTGAGGCCCCCATGATTTTGTTGGACTTTATTCCCTTGAGTCCCTACATCATAGTGATAGAATGCTCCCCTTTGGGAAAACGAACCTGAGATGCACTTTTAGCTAACCTACAAAATATTTTTGAAAAACTGTTTTGAATAGGGAAGAAACAGATACATGGCTGAGGAAACCTCCGAATGGGTGCTTTAAATGCTTGGGATGCCAGACCTGTAAGTACAGTATATCAGTGCTGGATTGTATATTGTGCCTGTTTTCACCTTTGTCTAATTTTCACCCTTTTTATATCATATTCTGCTTTGATACTGCCATTATCAAGCACTTGGAAAGTGCCGTGGGATCCAAACTATGATTCCTATGATGAGGGACTTAACTGGACAAATGTTAGTTTAGAAGGATCCCTTGAGCTTTACTCAAGGGTTCTTACCTAGACAGTAGGAAATAGGCTTGCTAAATTCAAAGTGGCCAGATCACCTGTCTCATAGAGGACCGAATGGGTCTGTTTTAATTGAAGGTGGGTCGAGTGAACAGAACTGCCTGACAGGATTGCACAGTTAGGATTGCATATGCTGCAGTTCATAATCTTGGATGCTTCAGATACAGAGGCCCGGTTTGGTAATATGTTTGTAGTTGACATTTATACAATCAGTGTGTGAGACATAGTAAGGATCCTGAGGAAGGGGGTTGTTGTTGATACATTTTTGTACACTTTTATATGGTTTTTACATGGTTATTGGGCACTTTTAGGATATTTATAATAAAGATAACACAGGGTCTGAGTAGTTTACACAGGTTTTTAAGATGGCGACATAAATATAGTAACATAGTAATTGAAGTTGGATAAAGACATACATCCACCTAGTCCAAACTTTACACCTTACTCTTTAACTCTACCTAATAGCTGATCAAGAGGAAGGGGGAAAAAAAACTAAAAATGGGGGGGGATTCTTTCCTGACTCCATTAGAAAGTATCCCTGGATCAACTAGAACTACATGAATTAATACCAGTAATTCTCAATATTATTTAGTTTTAAAGCTATTAAACTTCCAGCACACTTTTAAAGCTATTCAATGAATAAGAAGTTTCACCATTCTCACTGTAAACATGAACTTTGACTCGAAAACGTTTTTATTTATTTATCTGATTTTAACACATGAGGAATACATTTTTATTTATTAATCTGAAACGCAGGAATGCATTTTTATTTATTAATCTGATTTTAACACATACTTTTATCTTTTTATCTCTTTATATTGTTTTATTGGTTCATTTTCCTATCCCTGTGCATGAGTCACTTGCGCAAACTACAATTCAACATACATTTGAGGGTTACCGAAATCGACCACTACATTTGAGGGTTACCAAACGCTACATTTGAGTGTTACCAAAAACAAACGTTACATTTGAGGGTTACCGAAAGATACATTCAATGTACCATTTATTCAATGGTTAGTGAACGGCCTGTAAATTCAATAATTATAAAATTTTTCGATAATACAGCTGCGAGTTTGGAAAACAAACTAGTTTGAGCACAAACTAGTTTGAACTGTTCGATTACAAGTTCGACCCGAATTCGGGTTTGGGTACGAGCCATCCCTATTCCTGTATATCAGATTTCAAAAATTATCTAGGAAAAGTTCAGCAGGTTACCGAAAGATACATTTGAGGGTTACCGAAAATTGAACGCTTTATTTGATGGTTAGTGAACGGCCTGAAAATTCGATAATTACAGCTGCAAGTTTGGAATATTCTATTCATGAATATTAGATTTTAAAAATTATCAAAAATCTGGGAAAAGTTCTGCAGGTTACCAAAAGATACATTAGAGGATTACCAAAAATTCTTTATTTAATGGTTAGTGAAAGGATTGTAAATTCGATAATTAGCAAATTTTTCAATAATTATCGAAAATACAGCTGCGAATACAGCACAAACCAGTTTGAACAGTTTGAGTAGAGGTTCGGTCCAAACTCGGGTTTGGGTTCAAGCCATCCCTATTCATGAATATAATATTTCAAAATTATCAAAAATCGGGGAAAGTTCTGCTACCCAAAAAACCCCTGAAATCTGGGACTTTGGTTGAAACTTCTTAACCGTCATTTTTTAATTCGGAACCGGATTTGAACCTTACAAGACTTCTGGTCAGGCCAGAAGGCAACTAGCTGAGTGGCAAGTATGGTGCTGAAGTACTACAATCATCACACCTTAATCATAATAATATATACAAATGTACACATACAGAAAATTATTTAAATATTGAATCTATCAATATTCAGTTAAAGACCTTTGCAATCCATCTATCAATGAGAGTTTGTAGGAGTTTTTCCCTTAACTGTTCCCAGTTAATTTCTTAAAAATAAGCGTTACTACAAAGCATTTCGATTAAATCATTTTTCAGTCTTGAATGACCTTTCAGAAATGATTTCTAAAAAAAAAAAAATTCCTTATATATTTTCATTTGCAAAATGTCATACATAGCTGTCTACACATTTAAAGGATGAGGACATGAATAACCAAAATACTGTATCTGTAAAGAGTATTGTTCTTTTGTCAAAAAATACTTAAAAATAATGTCACTAGTAAATCACATTCCTAACACCAACACAGAATGCATATAAGAAAATACAAAACTAAGGGATTAGCCTTTTAAATTGTATAGTCAGTGACTTACAAATGTCATATGACTAATAGAATTTAATACCTAATGCAACACAGTGCTTTAAATACATTAAGAAATGTTTTGTGTGTATAATTTGCATTATACTGTATGATTTAATCAATGTGTGTTATTTTGTGTGATTTAACCCCTGCAAGTCATATCTACCTGACAAGAAAACTGTATGAGGAAGAAAAAAAAATAATTAAAAAAAACCCCACATTTCTGACTTTTCTTACATAGAGTTTCCTCTGATGTCTTAAAACCCTACATATCCATATCTATCATTTAATAGAGAAGCTTGAAACACATTTTTAGTAGAAAAACAGATTATTCTTTTTTGCAGACTCTGTAAATTTATTAATGCTCTCTGAAATTACCTCACTTTTGTATTAGCTGGTGTGATGTGATACAGGAAACCAACTGAAGATGAAAATAACAAGTGTTGTGTTTCAAACAACATCAGTGTATTTGTAAAGCTGGGTAATTGTAAAATAATGATACCGCACCCTTCTACTAACTATAGTTGTTATGCAATATTAGAAAGGTAGATAGGGTAATCTGCCGCCAAGACCCTGCATGGCGAACAGTGCGTTGTCTGCCGTTGGTTTTACTTTGGTACCAATGACAAAGTTAGAGGTGGAGGAGAGGTCCTTGAAAATAATTACCAAGTTAAAAGTAAAGACCTCATGGGTAGTGTTTTCAGAAATACTACCGCAGCCATGTGCTACACTGGGGAGACAATGGGAGCTTAGAAGTATTAATGCATGGCTAAGGCGTTGATGTAAGGAGATGGGGCTTGGGTTTTTAGAGAACTGGGCTGACTTTTTCTGTTGGCTACAGACTCTTTAGCAGAGATGGACTGCACCTCAAAGATGATGGCACAACTGTTTTGGGGAGAAGATGGCTAGGGGGTTGGAGATTTTAAACTAGGTATGGTGGTACATTGAACTACACAGGTGTAGATAGATGGGTAAGGGATCATGGCGCTAATACGATAATGGAGGGAGGAGATGATGGAGGGGGAGAGGATAAGGAGACATGTACATCCAGGTATTGAAGTAAATTGAATGTTAATCTAAAATGTATGTTTACAAAAGCAAGAAGTCTGGCTGTAAAAACTGGGGAACTAAAACTAATAGCTTTAAAGGAAAGGTATGTTGTGATCGGTATAGCAGAAACATGGCTAAATGATTCATATAACTGGGCAGTAAATATTGAAGGATACTCCTTATTTAGACATGAAAGAGTTAATAAAAAAGGAGGGGGAGTATGTATGTATGTATGTATGTTAAACAAGAATTGGAGCCAAATTTAAAAGATGAGATAGACAATAACACAGAAACAATATAGGTGGAGCTGTGTACGGGAAGCAAGAAGATCAATTGTTGGTGTATGTTATAAGCCACCAAATGCAAGTGAGGAGGTGAAAATTAATTAATTAATTATGGGGCATATTATGGTTATGGGGGATTTCAATTACCCTGGCATAGATTGGAGTAAGGGAACTGCCAGCATCTCAAAAGATATCAAGTTCTTAAATTTTCTGAGCGTTTTCTTTTAAAGATGTTAGAAGTTCCTACTATACAGGATGTGTTGTTGGATCTGGTGATATCTAATAACCCTGAGCTCATTTTGGAGATGCAGGTTATGGGAAGCTTAGGGAATAGTGATCATAATATAGTGTTGTTTAATAGAGGTTGCAAAAAAAAAAAGTGCACTGTGTTAACAAATGCTTTTAACTTTAGGAAAGCAAACATAATGCTGTTAAAGGAACCACTCCTGCTCATAGACTGGGGGGGGCTTATTCCTAGGTAAGGATTATAGATGGCCAGTTCGCGGATCCAAAACTGGATCCGCGGCGGATTTCCAAGATCCACGGCGGATCTCACGGATTTTCTGGAATTCCGTTTTCCAAATTTTTTCCGAACTGCGGTCGAAAATTTTCGAAAAATCAGGAAATTTCGAAAGTTCAAGAAATTTCGAATATTCTAGAAAATTTGAATTTTTAAGAATTTTCGAAAATTTGGCAAAAATGATACAGTAACTTGCTGTAAAGGGCCCTGGAAATGGTCTGGGGAACTTTCTAAAAGAATCCTATTCTGATTAGTTACAATCAGAATTTTCAGAAAGAATCTGATTGGTATACCAACCAATCACATTCTTTTCCTGTCAGAATTGGTTACAATTAGATTCTAATCTTATTGTAACCAATTCTGATTGGCATACTAGAGATGGACTGGATTGTCCGCGGATTTTTCGAACCCACCTTTGAACATTTTCGAAGATTTTCATGTATCAAATTTACCAATGGCAGCTCTTTTTACCCATGCCAACCCCCTGGGTATAAAAGGCAGCTAGACAGGTGCCACTTTGTCAATGTGTTAAAGTGTACCTGACAGTGTAGGAGTTATAGAGTTTTTTCCATGCTTTTGAAGCTTACCGTGTGTGAATTTTAGTGTGGTGGATTAGCACTTGTTGTTAACCACTCCTGTATTTACACAATTTGGGACCCAAAAGTCCAATTCTGGAGGACCAAGACAGTGGTATGAATGTCAAATTGATGCGCCAGCCAGTGCAATGTAGCCCCTCCATTATAGTGCACTTCTAGCGCTGTACGTGCCTTTTGCCCATTGGAATGCTCTAAATCCAGGGGCAAGCGCAGGATTGTTAAGGGGGGGGGACTAGACCCAAACTTGAACACACAAATTTGAACGTTCGATAATTATCGAACTTTCAAATTCATGTTCCCAGACTTTAGCGTTCCTATAGAGAAAATAGAGGAGCGGTCACCTACCCCCTCTGTTAGCAGAGCTCCCTGTCAGCGGCCTTTCAGCATGTCCTTGAAAACATATACACTGCAAATAACAGGCTTCAAGCTTTAGGGTTTTAAAACTTCACCTTTATTTGTAAGCAATTCTGATTGGATACATTAAAATTATTTTAGAAAGAATCTTGGTATACTAACCAATAAGATTCTTTTTCAATCAGAATTGGTTACAATCAGATTGGTCTGTTCCCCAGACCATTTCTGAGGTCCCAGAGCCATTTACAGTAAGTTACTGTATCTTTTTTTGCAAAATTTTCGAAATATCCTTGGAAACTCGAAAATTCCTGAAAAATATCGAACGCGGCTCGAAAATAGAATGCGGAAGCTCGAAAAAAGGTGCAACTATGGGAACAAGTGTAAAAAAAATTAGGTCCACTCCGGCCTGGCTTAATGCTCAGGTAAAAAGGGAAATAGAAAAAACAAAAAGGCTTTTACAATTTTGAAATCAGAGGGAACAGGACAGGCTTACAGGAACTATAAACATTGTAATAAGGAGTGCAAGAACACAATTAAACTAGCTAAAATAGAAAATAAAATGCAGATAGCAGTTCAAAGCAAGTTTAACCCCAAAATGTATATCAATAGTAAAAAGATGAGGACTGAGAACGTGGGACCATTAAATAATATGGCTGAGATGGTTATAGAGGATGCTGAAAAGGCTAATGTGCTAAACCATTTTTTTTTCATCTGTATTCACTATAGAGACTATAATAATATGAAGGGTATAAATGAAGAATATTCACTCTGGCTGACAGAGGATATGATACGGAATTATGCAAAGTTCATATCAATAAAGCCCCAGGACCGGATGAAATACATCCTCGGATCTTAAGAAAGCTTAGTCCACTGTCTCTTATCTTTTCAGAATCACTTTTGTCTGGTAATTTGCTGCTGGATTGGAAAAAAGCCAATGCAATTTGTAGTATTCAAATATGAATAGCTTTAAAAGTGGACAGGATAAGATTCGATCTAAAACGAAAAAAATATTGAGAATAACTGGTATTAGTACATATACTATATCCAGAGAACCTTTCCGATTACCATATAGTCAGGAAGGAATATATCCCCTTCTTTTTAGCTTTTTTTTTTTTTGCCTTCCTCTGTGTCAACCATTGGGTAATGTTAAAAAGGAGGGTGAAAAGTTTGGACTTGATGGACGTATGTTAATAAGGGGTATGGTGTCCTCTGCTCCCATGGGTATGTGAGGGGTCTTTTAAGGTTTGTACACACGTGCGATCGATGGTCCCCAACGTGGGTTGACTAACGTTTCGGCCGACAATCGGCTCGTGTATGGGCACTTTATTGGGCAAAATGGTTGTTCGTTCGGAGATCTGTCAGGTCAGTCAGGCAACAATCCCCAACCGAACGTCCGTTCAGCCTTTGCGCACCCCCCCCCCCCCACCATCTGGATCCATCCTCGGTCCCCCTGCATCTTAGCATGACTGACTGCATATGATGATACCCTCGCACTGTTGACATGAATTGGTGATAATTTTGGCCTATCACCCCTTAGCAGACTGCTACCATACCATTAATTAATAAAGAGACAGACTCCAGTGTTGGGTGTATAAACGGCCACAGCTTTTTATTTATTATTTACATGATATGCATATCTTTGCATATTCCTTAATCCCAATGGTCCTTGCAAACTTGTATAACCGTAGTTGCTATGGCAACCCCATAAACCAGCTGACACCAATCAATTCCTTCCTTGTTTGCATGCCAACCTCCTGTTAGGGAGGGCATGTAAACCGCCATGTCCGTCTGCAAGGACCCCACCGCCAACACTTATTATGACAAAACTCCATTTAACTGCTGTGACATAACACCATTTAATTTATAAAACACTTATTAATATATATTCTCTTTGTTTTTTTTTTGTTTTTTTATAACAAAATAAAACTACATAACCAGTTATATCAACATGGGATGGGTGGGAAAGCATGTTATGGCAGCCTGCTGGAACTTAAATGGCGCCTGGCGACCGCGTGCGCGCTTCTTTATACCGGCGAGCGCATCGTCGGTGCATGATGTCATACGCACGCGCCTGTTCCTGCCGCAATGCCTTACTGGGAACGGCCGCACAAAGCCACACAGCCTTCAGTCAGGGGTAGTGTCGGCTATTCGGCACACTACCCCACAAAAATCCTTTTAAGATATGACACATGCCCCCTGCCCAGACCTAAACGCCATATTATTTTTAAAAAATAATAATCGTAACAATGTCAGCCACCTCTGTGCCAATCACATTGTAAGTATAGTTATGATTATTTTTTTAAATAATAGTTGCCCTATGTTAGTGCCCTCAGTGAGCGTTTACGGGATGCTCACTGTGCATAACGGCCCCATTAGGAGAAGGCAGGAGCTAAGCATTTCATACAGGTGTATGTTTCATATATGTGTCATAATTGCAAGAAGTGTATCATTTTAATCAGTGGTTCCCATAAGGCTGAAGCCACACAACGCCAAATGGTAACGTGTTGGAAAAGCATGTGTTTTTTCTACCATATCGCAATTCAATGCACCTAGTATGGCCAGACCAATTGGTCAACACTATTGTGTGCTTTTTAACATCGGATCGCAATTGCCCTAGTGTGGCCTAGCTCTAAATTAGGATAAAATAGATACAAGAAAATTTGAATATGCCTAAAAAACTGTTCTAACCACAGCCACTGCCACAGATAGAAATATTGCAAGAGCATGGGGCCTAGTTCTTTTGTGCTCACTTTCTCTAGATGTAAATTAATTGCATGTAAAGACAAACTGCTGATTCACCTGTTTTTGCTACTTGCACAATAAAGGAAATCTTAATGACATCATTGGAGAGGAAACATTTTTTCTAGAAAAATCTAGTTTATATAAATATAAAATAACCTTATAATAAGTCTATAATTATAATGGCGTATCTTGTCAAATCATTTTTTTTTTGTTAAATTATTTGAAAAGTACAGTACATCCATTTTGTTGTGTGCATAATATTTAACTATTGGGAAAAAATCATACACATTTAACACCTGGAACAAGCATTGTAAAGCTTCCTATAAACATGGGAGAGACACAGGAGTGTCAGCTGTTACTACACAAATAACATATAGTTCTTTTTAGGTACAGGTGTGTAATCAGATAGGGCTCAGGGGATTGACTGCAGCAGATTTGTTTACAGAAACCGTATTTTGTTAAGATCATTTTGTACTGTTGAACTTGGAGTTCCATGGTAAAATGGATACTTCATCCTGTTGTTAAAATAAATCAATGTTCTAAGCTAGAACATTTTTTTTACTAATCAATAAATGCAACTACCATTAATTTAATTAATATCCTAAAATGTAACTAGAGACAATGTATGATATTATACATTTTATTTTTTAAGGTAAATATGGTCAATCAAGAATTAAAGAACAACTGAAGTCTTATAATATACAGAAAGTTTTATAAGTGAGATGTATTAAGTAAGATGAATTGTGCATGCATTGAGAACATTGATAGTTTTACCTTGAAAGAGCAATAAAACTCCCCATACAAATTCTTAAAAACTGCAAGGACCCAACAAAACCTCCTCTGATGACTTTAAAAGCGTATGCAGCTCGGGAAGCAGCCATAAGTCATTTCCTGTTACACCACCCCCACACCTATAACTAACAGCTGTTATCCGGAACCCTGGTATGAACTCCGAGCCAGTAAAAAAAAAAAAAAAAAAGAAAATCTACTTTCAGGGACTTTGGCTAAAGAGTTAAATATCACTGCTTTGGATGGTCCTTATGACATATGGATTTGTGTATGGCAGTGGAATTGCCCTTTAAAAATGCAGTTCAGAATAACTGTTCAATTTAAATCTATGGGGTTGGCAGCAAATGAATATTTGTTTTACCAGCAAGAGTGAAAGAATTATGTCCTTTATTTTTAGATTTATAAATGGCAGATTATTTTCATAAAATTACCATATTACCATATTACCATTTAACAAAAAAAATGGGAGATACAATAAAGTTCCTTTATTCAAACTAGAGATGTTCGAAACTGATGAGTTTCGTCCTGTTTTCAGATTTTCAAATGAAGATTCGAAAACCGTCCATAGAATCTATGGGAGAAAAAAATTCGAAAGTTTCTATCAATTTGAAGGGTGAAATAGTATTAGTAGGTTACTGTAAATAACACAGGGACCTGGGGAATGGTCTGGGGAACCCGTAAATATAAGTAAAACTCATTTAAAATCTTTCCTCACGATCGGGCTGTTTTCGAGCTTTCGCGGGCTATTTTCGAGGGTTACCGAAATCGAACATTCCTTTCGAAGGTTACCGATTTCACAAATACGAGGGTTACCGAAATCTGCTTGTACATTCGAGGGTTGGCGAAATCGGCACAAACATTCAAGAGTTACCGAAATCGATCGCTACTTTTGGAGGGTTGATGGACTTACGATTTCAAGGGTTACCTGGATTCGTACAATTATCGAGGGTTACCGAAATCGATCCCCACTTACGATACAATTTTTCGATGGTTACCGAAATCGATCCATGCTTTCAAGGGTTACTGAAATCAATAACTGCTTTCGAGGGTTGCGGCCGCTGTACATTCGGAGATTACCAAAATCGGCGTGCGGTTTCGTGGATTTCCGAAAGCGGCCATTCTGCTTTCGGTATCTACTTCCGGTTTTCAGCAGCTTGTTCCTGTTTGCCCCACTATATAAGAATCTGCATCACAGCCTCACTTTCAGCCATAATGCCTAGTATGGAGTGGCAGGGGTACATGGTGGCCTACCTGGCCAAGAAAAACTACGATGGGATGCCGGCTGGCACCCCACATATTAAGCTGCGCAAATTGCACATCATGCGCAGTTTGCAGCGGAAGCTGCAAACTAAATTTAATATTTCCCAGACCATCTTCCAGCTGCAGAGAAGATAGTCTGACCTGAAGAGGCAGCGGTCCAGCTATGTGACTGACATAGCCAACAGAGCGGAAGGCAAGTATCACAGTTTGAGCCATTTTTTTCTGCTTTGATTGTTATATAAAATGTTTATATAAAATATTATCTCATTTATTTGTACTTGTCACATAAATAATTGTCAGAGAAGCTTTTTGTTATTTTAAAAGTTTATTGCATGACAGCCATTAGCTATAAATGTTAGTTAATGTTAATTAGTGTTAATGAATAAACTGGTGGGGCGTTAAAAAGCCCAGCAAAGCTGTCGCTACCGTCATATTAATTGATTTTATTTTTTATATAATCTTACAGAAGAGGAAGATACAGGAGCCCGGCCCATCCCCTGCACCAACACCATCGCCACCAGCACCAACACCATCCATGGTGCATGATGATGGCCGTATGGCCCGTATGGAGAGGGCCACACAGTGTATGGCATGCAACATCCGGAGGCTGCAGCGGGATGTTGCATTTATTAAAAGAAGACATTTATTTTTTTTTTGTAAATAGTTTTTTTATATATACACATATATATATATATATATATATATATATATATATATATATATATATATAGATATATATATAATATATAATATAATAATATATATTCTTTATTCTACCTTAATGTGTCTTTATAATTTACTGCACACATAATTATACCATCCCAGGCACACTGGAGTACAGGAGCTGGACCACTATAGTTAGTTGTCAAAACAGGTGACACCACAAGGTGTAAACATTTGGCATGGGCAGGCAGGGTTGACCCACAGGTACAAACATTAGCCACAGAGTAGCTGGTGCAGCTGTACACACCAATGGTCAGATCAGGTGACACCACAAGGGTGTAAACATTTGGCATGGGCCAGGCAGTATTGACCCACAGGTAAGAAATATTAGCCATAGAGCAGCTGTTCTTAACTTAGTGACCATGAAAGATTAGCTTTAGTATAGCTTAGTCAGCCATGATAATAGAGCCACACATAACTGACCCTACACTGGAATAAATTAGCTGTTACACAGCTTAAATGTGGTAGAGTGAGGTAGGACCATACATGACCCTACCAAATAGAAAAATTAGCCACTTGCCAGCTGAGCTGGCATTAGCTAGGCCTCAAGGTGAACATTGAGGCAGTGGGAAGGAGCAGTATGGGTAGCAACTAGCAAGGGGGCAACAGGTCTTCAGTCACAGACATCAGCAACAGGGATGCTGTACTGAGATGTGATCCACGCCTCATTCATCTTAATGAATGTCAGATGGTCCACATTCTCAGTAGAGAGACGAGTCCTCCTCTCCGTAACAACACCCCCTGCTGCACTGAAGGTCCTCTCCGAAAGGACACTTGATGCCGTGCAGGACAGGACCTCAATGGCATGCTGTGCCAACTCAGGCCAGATATCAAGCCTCGTCACCCAATAGTCCAGTGGATCCTCAGTCTCTGATGAGTCTACACCGGCCCTGGATCCAATGTAGTGAACAGGCGATTGCCTGTTGGAGCTGCCAGTAGATGGTCCTGGCAACTGCGGCTGGAAGAATAGTCAGAAGTTGGCCGCAAGACCTCCTCCAGTACTGCTCCTCCTCTCAGGCACAGGGGGAAGTGAGCCGTGTGCATCCCTAACATCAGGTGCTGTCGGCCTGCTAGCACTTGGAAAGGCAGAACAGAGGTGACGCAACAGCAACGCCTCATAGTTCTGCATTCTCCCTTCCCTCTGAGATGCTGGGATGAACTCAGACATTTTACCATTGTAGCGGGGATCTACAAGGGTGGCCACCCAGTAATGCTCCTTCTCCTTGATGGCCTTAATCCGGGGGTCCTTGCGCAGGCATTGCAACATAAAGGAGCACATCTGATGCAAATTGCCTGCCTCAGAGGACCCCATGTCCTCTGTGTCACTGAGGACTACAGTGTCGGATTCAACCTCTCCTCAACCACGGATGACATGTGGTACTTGGGAGGGTGGAAGTATACCCCTAGAAAAACGCCCCATTTCCACTGGTTCCAGGTCAACAAAATCCTCCTCCTCATCATCAGACGGCTGCTCTGTACTGTGATCCCTGGGCTCAGAAAGAGCCACGGTATCGTCAACCTCCTCTTCACATAGCTGCTGTTCTGCGGCTAGTGCCCTGTCAAGGATGCCGCGTAGCGTGTGCTCGAGGAGGAACACCAGAGGGATGGTATCCGAGATGGTGGCATCATCACGGCTTACAATCCTGGTGGCCTCCTCAAAAGGCGCAAGCACACAACAAGCATCCCTGAGCAGCCGCCACTGCCTGGGTAACAGGAAACCCAGGTTCCCAGAGCCTGATCTTGTACTGTAATGGTACAAATAGTCCACGATGGCTCGCCTTTGCTGGAGCAGCCTCAGCATCATCATGAGACTAGCATATCAAGCGGTTCTGCGCCAGCTGGTGCTGCTGCTGGAACTCTGACAGACGAGCTGTGGCAGTGTATGACTGTCTGAAGTGGCTCAACACCCTCCTAGCATGCCTCAGTACATCCTGCAGGCCAGGGTACTTGCTAAGGAACCGCTGGACAACCAGGTTGAGAACATGGGCCAGGCAAGGAACGTGTGTGACTTTGCCCAAGCGAAGGGCAGAGATGATATTAGTGGCATTGTCACACACGACCTTGCCTACTGAGAGGTGGCGGGGAGTCAGCCACCTCTCAGCTTGCCCTTGCAGTGCTGCCAGCAACTCTGGCCCAGTGTGGATCCTATCACCAAGGCACAGAAGCTGCGAAACTGCATGGCACCTTCTCACATGGCAGGAAAAAAAGGCTCTAGATGGCACAGGGCTGTCCGAGAGGAGGACTCACCAGATGAGGGGGAGGTGGTGGAGACTGGCATATCACCAATATGTGCCCCGTGCTGTGTCTCTGCCGGCTAGCAGCATGACCCACTGGGCTGTAAAAGACAGATAACGCCCCTGGCCATACTTGCTGGACCACGAGTCCATAGTAAGATGGACACGCTTGCCCACACTGTGGTCCAGCGAAGCAGCTATATTGCCCTGGTCGTGCAGGGCTGGTACTGCCTTCTTGGCAAAGTAATTATGGCCAGGGACTTGCCACTGTGGTGTGCCAATAGCCACAAACTCTCTGAACGCTGCACTGTCTACTAGACTGAATGGTAGCAGCTGCACCGCCAGAAGTTTTGCTAAGCCGGCAGTGAGACGCTGTGCTTGGGGGTGACTGGGGGATAGCTTCTGTCTTAGCTCCAATAACTGGAGAAGAGAGACCTGCCTTTTAGTGGACGAACCAGCAGCTGTGTCAAGGCGCCTCTTAACACTGCCTGCTGGGCCAAAGGCTGTCTCTCCTCCCTAACTTCCACTGGTGAAGCATCTGATAAAGCTGGAGGGGGAGGAGTGGTGGCTCCTTGGGCATGATGAAGGGAACGTGCAGGTGCCTGTATATTCTTTGTATGTTGCTCCCACCAAGCTCTGTGGTGCAGCACCATATACTTCCTCATAGATTTCGTGCCCAAGTTAGAGGTGGTCTTCCCACGGCTAACACGTTGCAGGCACAGACTGCACACTGCAACCGTGGCATCACCTGGAGCCAAGGTGAAAAATTCCCACACTGCTGAGCCACTGGCCCGCAGGTCACCTGCTGTTGTGGAGCACTGGCACCAGATGCTAATGGTGTCCTGCCTCCACGCGCAGTACTAGGTGCGCTGCTGCTGCCCCTGACCCCAGTCCTGCCTCTGGGTTCAGGCTCGTGCTCATGCTCTGAGCGCTCTCCCTCAGACACACTCTCTTGCTCCTCCTCTCCCACTTGTGGCACCCATGAACGGTCCGTGACATCATCGTCCACGATTACCTCCTCATCACTGGAGGCTGTGTCACTAAAATGAGCAGCTTCAGCTGGAACCTCACCCCCTATATTAGTTCCCTGGCTGCTGTCTCTGGACTGCTGCATGATAAGCTCAGCCTCCTGTCCCCCTGTGCACTGAACACTTTCTTCCTCTGCCACAGGTGTCAGGAAGGACTGTGCATCAGTGCAAAGCTCCTCCTTGACCACACTAGCGCCACACATGGTGTGGGAAAACATTTCCTCTGACTCCTCCTCTGGATCCCCCAAGGTTTAGACCATGTGGTCAATAAACTCCTGATAGACAGGATCAGGGTCCATGCCTACAGTAGGAGCCACAGGGGAGGGAGGGGCAGGCAGGGGCATTATCAGTGGTGGCAGCTCGGCTGTCCTGTGCCTGTGAGAAGGTGAAAGGGAAAGGCTGGGTAATCCAGTTGACTACCTGCCTTCCTTGATCAGGATTGATAGCCCTAGCCCGGCTACCCCAGAACATATCGGGCAGTGTTGCCCTGCCCTGTGAAGGGCCAGGTGGCTCCTGCCCAGCAGCAGCAGACTGCATGGACCCACCTCTGCCTCTAACATCACGTGCAGAGGCACTTCTTCCTCTTCCTCTGTCTCTGCCTCATCCTCTTGCCCTGCCTGGCATTTTGCTGTCCCTATATATCTGTATATATATATATACTGTAAACTGTATACACTAATACAGACAGAGAGAAATAAAACACACAAAGCTCTCTAAAAGGACTCACTCAAAGGACTTAAAAGGATGGGTTAGTCCTTAAAAGGACTTTTGGTTTCACAGTAGTCCTTAAAAGGACTTTTGGTTTTATCAATGTGTGAACACAGGGGGGATAACAGCAAGTGTTAACCCACCACACTGAAATCCACACAATCAAAGCTCAAGTTCGTTTAAAAAACAAAAAAATCTCTCCAAACTCCAACACTATCAGCTCTCCAACTAAACTCTCCAACACACTGACAAAATGGTGTCTGAAAGGTTGCCTTTTATACCCAGGGGGTTGGCACTACTGTGGTTGGTGAATTTAGGTCATGTGGCAGAGTCATTTCCATAAATTCGATGATTATTGCGTTTTCGATTTCATTTTCGATAATCATCTACTTTCGATTTCGATAATCATCTATTTTCGATTTCGATAATTATCGAATTTACGATAAAAATCAAAAACTCGGAAAATTCAAGTTCCGAAAAATCCGGGAGTTCCGAAAGTTTCGGCGGGACTTCGAAACCGCCGGATTCGATTCGAAACTGGGTTCTATTAGAACCCAAAGTACATCTCTAATTCAAACCCACCTTGTGAGAACATGGGTGGTAAGTTGTGATCATTTGCAGACCTCAATTGAAAAGGCGGTAATTTTCATGCTAAAAACCATCACAAAGATCAAAGCTAATTTTTTTGTATCACTTGCTCCAAGAATTTTTGTAAATGGCACAGGCAGTGCAAAATGATTGCAAACCCAGAGCTAATATCGGGTAACGTAGGTTATTTTCCAGATAGCATGGGATATTGCATTTCCCTGAATGAGGTGCAACTGAAAAATAAGCTGAGGATTACTGTTAATATTTGAATATAGGAGTCTTATTCATTTTGAAGTCCGTCCGTATATAAGTCATAAGTAGAGGTGGGTGAAACTCACCAGTTTCATTCCGTTTTCGGATTTCCAGATCTCGGGAAAATCCCGAAGTTCCGAAAATCCGAAAACTAAACAAATTTTCGATTATTATTGAATGTTCGAGGCTATTTTCGAGGATTATCGAAATATCCTCGAACATTCGATAATCCTCGAAGATACGATCGGAGACTACTTTCGAGGTTCTGATCGTATTTTCGAGGATTATCGAACGTTCAAGGATATTTTGGATAATCTTTGAACTTTCAATAATTATAGAAAATAGGCTCAGAATTCCCGAAATTCGGAAGTTTCGACCGGATTCAGATGGATCATTCGGACTTCGGAGCTGAGGGGTTCCAGGTCAGAACCAGGTCCGAGTCAGACCCAGATGCCATCTCTAGTCATAAGTGTGTGACATTAGTAAAAGTTTCCCAAAACATGGTCAGTCTACAGATCCATATAAGCTTTTGTAGGCCATGTTTAGATGAGACATAAACAGGTTTCCAATGTATTTAACATGAGCCACAAATTGGCCTCCAATGATGGGTTTAAGGGTATTTTTAATAAATTGGATAGGAATATAAGTAAAAAAACAAGATTATGGTGGGACATCATAACATTTGATAAGTATTTAGAAGCTGATATGAGACCTAGAGGTCTTATGATTAAGACATATCTGTCCTTTAAAGTGGAGTTTGCAATAGATCCAGAATTTATTACTGATTGGAATAAGATTTTGTCAGTTTGTTCATTGAAATTAATGAGTCTAATTAATAGGTATAAAGCCTCTAGTTTAGACAAGATTCAGATTGAGATTGACAAACTTAATATGTTAGCTACAGATTTTAAAAATGACAAGGAATTTAAGAAGCTAAATGAGCAATTAAAGGAGAAACTTAATCGGTTTGAAGCCGATATAATGCGGGTTAAGAATAATAAGTTTAATAGAGACAAACTAGACTATGAGACTGATATAGAATATGAGAGACAAGCCTTTTTATTATTATATATATATATTTCAAACTAGGATGTATACTGTAAGCAAAAATAAGCCAAGGGATATAAAGGAGAATTTTGCATATTTCCGCCCCTTACTCTGGAGAACCTGGAAGTAAAAAATAACTTCTTGTTTCTTAGATTTTGTGGGCAATGCTTTTCATATAGCATGAGACTGCAAGATGCCTTCTGTTATAAGAATGTGCTGCTCCGTTTTTATGTGCAGTGGAGTATATATAGAGATAAGGGAAGGGAAAGGTCTACATTTTATCCCTTTAATTACAAATCAGAGGCAATAGATAGATTCCATGAACTAGTTGAACAGGATCTTACTTTTCTGGCTTCTCAGCTATATCCCAAGGGATCTAAAAATAATTTTACTTCTAATAAGCTTATAGCTCTTCATTCCTTACAGAAGGATAAATCAATCATAATAAAGGGTGCTAAAAAGGGGGAATAGTAGTTGAGGTAAATAAAAGTGATAATTACGATGAGGCTTTTTTATGACAACTAATTGATAAAGACACTTACTGTATCCATACAAAGGACCCCACCACTGACTTTTGCTAGATTTACAGGATTGTTGAGGAAGGGTCTGGTATTGGTATTATTGATAATACTATGATAAGAAAACTTTTACCCTCCTCCCTCACCATACCAATATTTTATCATTTACCTCAAGTCCACAAAGATGACTTTTTACCTATGGGCAGACCCATAGTGGCAGAGATAGGTTTTCTTAATGAAGGCTTATCCCTGCTTATTTATCTGTGGCTACAACCATTGGTTTTGAGACTCCAATCCTATATTAAGGATAGTTTACATGTACTTACATTTTTTGATTGATTTGAGTGACTCCCATATTATAAATTAGCTACTTTTGATTTGACATCCCTGCACTCTAGTATACCCCATCATTGGGGGATACTGGCAGTTAAATACCACCTAGATCATTATAGCAAATATTCATGGAAAAACAAATATATTTAGGAAAGGAAAAACTTTACCCAGAATTTATTTTTGTTTGATAGGAAGTATTACCTCCAAACATGTGGGGCAGCAATGGGGGCAAAATTTATAACTGGGATGTTGGGAGGATACCCAGACTCACACCATCTTGTTAAAAAACTGGTCAGTCATAGAAGATTTATTGATGATCTTTTATGGGTATGGGGTGGTATGAAACAGGAGTTTGAAACCCTTATGGATGTTTTGTATAATAATGTATATAACTTACGGTTTACATGGTTATATGGGAGGGATCATGTTGACTACTTAGATCTCTCTATTATTGTTAAGAACTTTAAAGTACATACATCAAATTTTTTGAAAATGAATACCAAGAACGCTATCCTTCATGCTAAATCTAATCTACCTAAACACTGCATTAAAGGAATACCTTTTAGTCAATTTCTATGACTGAGATGTGTTTGTTCAGATGATATTGATTTTTTGGAAAGAGCTACAGATATGAGACATAGATTTATAGAACAAGGATACAATCATTCTTTTATTGAGGGAGCTTTCGAGAGGGGTTTGAGTATGAGTAGGTCCAATCTTATTAGACAAAAGATATACAATTAAGTGGATATTCATAATAAGGAGCTTGGCCACAAGGGGGGCAGTAGATGTAATAATGGTAATTCTAACTATGGTATTGATGGGAATTGTAATAGGAATAAGAATATGAATAATGTTAATTACAGGAAAATAAATAAGAATCAATATAAATATAAATATAGGAATATAAGCAATGTACTGTATTTAGAGATGCAACGAAAAATTGTGGCTGTCATGAGTAGAGATGTCCGAACTTCGCAAAATCCGGTCCGCTCGAGGATCCACGAATTTTCGAAAAAATTTCTAAAATTTTAAAATCCACGAGCGGACCCATTAAAATGAAAAATATCCTCGAAAATACGAGAAATTCTCGTAATTTTGAAAATTTTCGAAAATACGTATTTTAGAAAATTTTAGAAAATACAAGAAATCCTCTTAATTTCGAACATTTTTGAAAATACGGATTTTCGAAAATACGAGTAATCCTCGTAATTTCAAAAAATTTCGAAAATACGTATTTCCAAAAATACGAGAAATCCTCGTATTTTCGAAAATTTTCAAAAATACGAGAAATCTCGTAATTTAGAAAATTTTTGAAAATCCGAGAAATCCGCGGTTCGGAAGTTCGGAAGGCGGGAAATCCGGAAAAATTTGCCGTTCGCGAACGGGATAAATCCACGGCGGATCCGGGTTTGGATCCGCGAACCAACCATCCCTAGTCACGAGGCACATGGCAAGAGGTCAAGAAAGGGGGAGACAGTGAACAGAATGATTATTGATCTTGATCTTGAATATGAAGAGAGACTAGAAAAGTTACAATTATGTACGCTGGAGAAAAGGCGCTTGCGTGGGGATATGATTACTGTGTATAAATACATTAATGGGCCATACAATAAACTATCTGGGGCATTGTTCACCAATAGAACATGTCAAAGGACACGAGGACATCCCTTAAGACTTGAAGAAAAAAGGTTCAGGCTTCAAGCTCGGAAAGGGTTTTTCACTGTGAGAATGGTAAAACTATGGAACTGTCTTCCAGTGGATGTTGTTATGGCAGGTTCATTAGTCAGTTTCAAAAAAAAGCTGGATGAGTTTCTGCAAACAAGGAATGTTGCAAGTTACTGGTATTGATACATAAAGCAGAGTTGATCCAGGGAAATTTCCGATTGCCACTTGGAGTCAGGAAGGAATTTTTTCCCCCTTCATAAATTTGGTGGGGTTTTTTGCCTTCCTCTGGATCAACAGTTAGGCAGGAAATGAGGATATTGCTAGATGGGTTGGACTGGATGACATATGTTTTTATTCAACCTCAAATACTATACTATCTAGTTTTTCTGAGTATAGTTCAGTATAGTTCAGAATATAGTTCAGTATATAGTTCAGAATATAGCCCCCAATTTTATAACATTGTTAAAATCATTCAGAAACATCTACCAGTTTTAAGAGTTGCTTAAGGTATGGATATCGTTTTGGAATCTAATTTTAGATTTGTACCTAAGAGGGCGCTTTCTTTGAGGGATTATCTCTCCCACAGTGAAGATAATAAGGTTGGAACTGGCTCCAATAGTAATTGGTGCTGTTTTAACGGTACATATCATTGTGGTCGCAATAAATGCATTACGTGCGGGACTATTAAAATAGGACCCACATTCAGAAGCAGTGTGACTAACAAAAAATATATCATATGTCAGTATGTTAACTGCACTTTAGAATTTGTCATCTAGTTACTTACCTTGTGCACTTGCTCATTTCAATGTGTAGGATGTATGTCTCGTATGCAGAAACATGTTAGGGCCATTAAAAACCAGGATAATTTGATTAGTATGTGTCTTATTGAGTTTTAATCTGCTATATTTGCAAAACTGTTTTAACATATTTATACTTTTTGTAAACTTTGTACTGTTGGGATAAAGTGTTGATTCTGTAATTGTTCTCATGGTATATGGTGTAAGCTTTATGAAGAGACTAAAGATTCGTACACATATGTGATCGCAGGTCCCGGCCATTTCGGCCAATAAAGGGACCATACAAGGGCTGATTATCGGCCGAAACGTACGTTCGTACACATCGGGACCCGCGATCGCACGTGTGTGTGAACCTTTACACTAAAGGGCTAACCTCCCTTATCTTATGTTGATTTCTACTGAACTGTCATATCATTGAGGGGGAATGTCACAAATCTGTATATAATCCTCTGTTATGGGTTTGTTGTGTGCTTATGATTAAGGGCCTTGGTGGTCCGAAACACGTTAAGCGACTCAATCTTTACTAAAGATTTTATCTGCATGATGAAAGAGGTTCTTCTTTGATGTGTCCACGGCTACAGTGCCTGCATGCATATTTTGTGCTTGAAGTGATACTTATGTTACTTGGTTCCAGCAACAGATCTGGGTTTGCACCTGGGTCACAATTATTCGGTGCTGAGTCTTTGTTACTATTTATATGTAATTCATCAATTGATTCCGAAAGGGTGTGTTTACTGTGAAGGGTTCAGGACTTCTGCACATAAGCCACCAATGTTTACAAGTGAGTTTTGTTCCGCTCAGTAACAAGACATTTGCACTTGGGGATAACATAGGTTTATTTTAAGGAGTTTGAGCTCCCTCTATTTTGCAGTTGTCTGAACATTTTATTAAATGACTTTTAGGGTATTTTACAGGGAATATTTACTGCACAAATTCCTGTTTCTATATTTAGATAAATATCTGACAGACAAATATTACTCTAAAGGTAGTAAGAATGACTAACCTCTCTAAAGAAGGCAACAACCACCAAGTCCTACATACCTGCTGAGTGTTAAAAAAACAATACTTGGAGATCATAGCCCTTAAGGTGTCCATACACTAGTTACTTACCTGCAATTTTCTTGCGATGTTCCTGTAACTGAATTTCCTGGTCAACTTTACAATCTACACTATAACGGTAACATTGATTGTAAAGTATAATCTGGATGTGGATTATATAACAACCGCTAGGCAACAAGATGTTAAAGATTAAATGTCCAATTGGCTTTAACATCATAAGAGTTTCATTTTTTAGAATTTGCAGTGACACCCTTTCCTTGGTGGTTTTCTTCTTCCCACTATTTAAAGCGATTTTTCTTTACTGCATTTGTTACTAAGATAAAGAGGCAAATGAGGTCATTTTTATTTTTGTGACATTCCCTCACTGAAGAAAGTGTTGAAAGAAACCTGTTGTAAAAGCTTTAATTCGATATTTGGAGACACTTTACTGCTTCATACATCCATATAACTTCTCAAGTACAAACTGGTGACAGTTAAGCAGTTTAATTACTATGCAGCTTTAAAGGGCAACTCCACCCTCATAAGAACATCTTTTAGAAAGAATGGCCTCTTTAAAATATGTTGATATATCATACTTTGTCCTATGAATTAATTACTGTATGTCTGCTATGCTTCTGGAGGCCTCATGGTAACTGAGCCATTTAGAAACCTGTACTGAGCCTGTACTGAGCCTGGGCATGCTCAGAAGAGGCAGCTAGGGGGTTAGCATTCAGTCATTGGCTGTGATGTCAACTGTCAAATCCATAACTGACAGTTGCTAACTGGAAGAACCAGGAAGCAGAAAACGGGGCAACAGGACATTGATGTGCAGGATTTCAGGTTAGACATATATTTCAGCTTTCAAACTATTACCGTTTAGGGTTTTGGGGGGTGATTTACCTGTTTGTAAGTTTTCATTAGGGCTGGACTTGCCCTTTAACCAACAACAACTGCCATATTGCTAAATCTAGCATGGCAAGCAGACTTCATGATAAAGGAATTATATGTACCAAAAACAGGAAAGAGAAAACACAGGTAGAAAGAGAAAACACATTGGGTAGGTAATCTGACATTACCTACCCAATGTTTTTGTAAAAGAAAATGACATGAACGATGATGATGTAAATTCCCAGTATTGTATTATAGTACAATGTGCAAGTAAAATAATAATTTTTAAAAAAAATAGTAAAAACCCCTATCACAATTACATATAGGTCAATATTCCATATGGTAGTACCACCCACAACAAGGCACTTTAATTTAAAGATCTGAAATATTTGACATCAAGCTCTTTTTGTAGACAATAACCATAACACTGTCATTTGTTTTAGAATTACATTACACAATACAAGTGAAGGGCTGCAATAGAGCCCACACATAACAACCAATATTTGTGAGTGGGGTATTGATTTGGAAGATATAATTCTGCATTATTTCATTTTATGCTATATAAATCTATCTAGATGCACACACAATATGATTTCTGCATTAATTTTACATGTACAATACTACAATACTATTTTCTAGATCAGGCTAAGCGCAATCATATCTTTTTGGAACTGCTTTCTATTAATGAAACAGGTGACTTTGTATGATCTGTAATGTATCTCTTGCATTGTCCTCATCGTAGTAATTGTCAGGAATATTAAGGATTTATTTAAAGGATAAAAGTATTTGGCATATATGTTTGTGAGTTGTGTACTATAAGAAAAGGTAAAAGAGTTGAAAAGAAAATTTCCTCATCAACTACTCAACATCCAAACATGGCATTAAAATGATTCAATCAAGGTAAAATGTACTTGAAAATGTCAAAGAACATAATTCTTCCAGCAATCTCTATCTAAGCCAAATATTTTATTGACTGTTGGCTGAGCAAGGATTGAAGTATATCACCTAAAAAAAGTCCAGGGTGACAGATTAAGTCAGTAATAGGTAAACTCTCTGCCTTTTATCAGATGCTATGACAGCTTTAGATAAAATATATATTTTATGCCTTTTTCTGTAACATTATGTCGCCATTTTCAATTTTCAGATGAGACACGATGTGAACTATTTAAAATATAAATCATTTACCTGAAAAGGATTTGTGTTAAGTTAATAAATTGGCATATATGACTTGTTAAGAATATTGGTATTGAGGATATAGAATTAAATGACCCAAATGCTATAGGTATCCCCAAAAGCATAAGCATGTTAAATGATATATTAATTTTGATGAAAACTTAAAAAAACTAGAGAGGACATGAGCGAACTTCAGACAAGGTCACTATTTCAAATACAGTCAGGGTTATTCAATAAAAGTTCTTAATGTAAAAATAGTGATGATTTTGCCCCAACCAATCAGATCTTATGTAACATTTGAAAGCTAACATCTGATTGGTTGGGGCACAATTAGTACCACTTTTAACAATAAGAACTTTTATTGAATCTCCCTGAATATATCTATTTGAGATCTATAGTGTATTGGAAATATTTTTTTTATATTTTATTTTTTAAATATTTTATATCTATCTATCTATCTATCTATCTATCTATCTATCTATCTATCTATCTATCTATCTATCTATCTATATCTATCTCTATCTATCTATCTATCTATCTATCTATCTATCTATATATATATATATATATATATATATATATATATATATATATATAAAACACTATATTACATAAGAGGCCCCTGCACTCAATAACACAAACATAAATTAGTTAGATATAAGAGTTAAACATATATGAAAACAATGAAGGGTTATCACTTACACTAAGGTTAAAATGGATACCTTTAGTTACAATGTTTGTACAAACATGCTTAAGCTGACACTTCCCTCCAAGGCAATATCTCAGTGTCAGCCCTAACCTAGTGAAAAAATACAATCCCTGGTGGGAGAAAGAACTGCTTTTCTCTTTCTTTAGTATAAACTCTTCCATCTAATTTGTTTGTGTAATTGAGTGCAGGGGTCTCTTATGTAATATAATAATATAGTATATATATATATATATATATATATATATATATATATATATATATATATATATATATATATAGATAGATAGATATATAGATAGATAGATAGAAACAATGGGAGGGTTAGCACACCGTTCCAAATATAGTAATCGCCCAGGTGCAGATTCCAACAGGATAATGCATACTAAATCAAAAGCGGCAGCACTCTAAGGACTTCAAAAGTTAAATCACATATTTTATTGGTCACATTAAAAAATATTGACGCGTTTCAGCACAGCAAGTGCCGTCTTCATCTTGAAAAGTCCTGAGAGGGCTGCTGCTTTTGATTTAGTATATATAATATTTATTTATTTATAATATTTCAAATATACTCATAGAGACTTTTTATTGGTGCATTTATGCATGACCCTGACCAAGCCCACGCACACTGATGCACTGTGGGTGAAACGCGCATCGGTAGGATGTGAGACTGGGCTGGTTTGTTTGTGGCCCTCTATTTTTTTGACGTTCAGTCTCCCAGCAAGGAGAGTAGCAGAGCCAGGAGGATTCGGTACCTGCACAGTTGGTGGTTGGATGTGTGTCTTGAAGCAGATGTATTTTGAGTTGTTGGGAGATGTCCGGAGGAAAAGTTTGCACGAGTGAGCAGGTCGCGTAAGTCCCGGTAACTCAGGCAGTAATACACAGTTTGGTGTCTATATTTATTATTTCCATTTTGAAACGTAAACCAGTGGTGTTACAGTTGCTGATTGATGTAACCACCAATGATAGTAACTGTGTGGAATTGTGCACATGGTATTCATTCCAGTAACTCTGCTACTTTGTAACTTTACTGCACCACACTGTCTACTGTGAGACTTTGTTGCCATTCTGAATCACTTTGTGACGGTGTAACTTAATATCAAGACATAAGATTTCGCTGTTATATTCAATTAGGTCAACTGGACTTGAAGTTTAGTTCTTGAAGACGTTTCGCTAGTCACCCGACTGGCTTTCTAAATTCAGAATGACTTGTACAAGAATCTGTGGCAATTATGTACCCTGGAAAATCCTAATTAGCACATCACAGCCAGGTGTTAAGGGCGTGATTGTATAGTGGCTAAGAGGTGTTATAGGAACGCCCAGAGTAAGGTGTCAAAACAGCATTGTACATGGCAGACAGTTGGTGTCGAACCCCCCCACTTCTATTCAAGCTTGATTTCTTTATTTTCACATAAATGGCCTCCTTAACACCTCTCTTGAACCAGTCATGTTCCTTTGCCAATATGTTAACATTACAGTCTACAAAGGTATGTCCGAAATGTCTTCAAGAACTAAACTTCAAGTCCAGTTGATCTAATTGAATACAACAGATATTTATGTGCCTATGAGTAAGAGCCATACCAGGCTCGAAACACGTAAGGCCATGCTTGTGTTTTTCTGCATATTTGCTTAATAAATATTGTTTTTACGTATCCAGTGGAGTTACTTCGGTGTGCACCAGTAGCCTTCTTCTTTGTGGATTGCTTTGTGGTACGAATCAAGCGAAGGGTTCAGGGCAGGCTGCACCCGGACCACCACAGTGTAGTGGTGAGTTGAAACAATGTTTAAACCTGATATTGTGACTCTGCAGTTTGTGAAAATTGACTTGAAGCGAAGGGTCCGGGGTTTGATCGACACCCGGACCACCTGTACTCTGAAGTAAGAGTTGATATCTTATCACCTTTTTCACATCAGAGTCCATGGAACTGCATATTGATCTAATTACTTTCCGTCCATTCTGATTCTCACAGTAAGTTCTGATTTGCCAACATATAATAATTTACATGGACAGATCACTACATATCTCACATGTGCAGTTTTACCAGTGATATGTTGTCCTATAGCAATTTCCTTTTGTGTAACTGGATGTTTGAAGGAATTCCTCATGTTTATAGGAGGTATATTTAGCACATTTGAAACATTTTGGGGTTCTTGAAGCCATGTTGCTGGATCAGTTTTAATTAACATGTCTTTCATATTTCTTGCTCATTTAAATCCTATTGTAGTTTTTTTGTAGTTTTTTTCTGCAAATATTGCTTTTAAACTTTCATCAGATCATATTTTCCATTTGTTCTTTAAACTTTATTTTATTGTATGTCCCATAGTGGTGAAATCAGTATTACATATAAAGGTTTATGTTATTTACTATTGTTATTTTGTTCCAATTCCTGTGTCTTTTTTGTGCCTTTCTTTAGGGCTTATTCCAGAATTTTTGATGGGTATTCCATTTGTAGGAAAATGTTCTTCATCTCCCTCAGCTTTTGTTCTTGTTTTATGTTAACTTGCAGACTACCCTACACAACTGAGACACATGTAATTAAATATTGGGGATGAAAACTGTCATAATGTAATAACATATTTCTGTCTGTTTCTTTTCTATACAGGGTGTACACCCTTTTATATTTAAGCTATTTAATAGTTTTGCAGGGTAAAGCACTGAATATAATTTATACTTACAGTTTTATTGTTTTATTTTTTTATTGGGGGACTTTGGGCTTTTCAATCCCAGATATTTTACAAGTTTTGCACTTTATTGTGCACCAATTAGTGGTATTGTACAAGTGTATTGTACTGGATAGTACATTAGGATATATTTGTATTATATGAAAAGCTTTAGAAAGTGACATGACACTGCCTTGTCTGGAAGTCCTCTCCAGTCATTGGAATTCTCAAAGGGGAATTAGACTGCATGTGTACCTTTGGAACAAATTATCTGTGGGCAGATATGAAGCACTTACCACCATGCTGCAGATAGTCATATCTGTCATTAATGTCATTAATGTCATAGTTTACATTTGCAATGATATATTATATTATATCTCTGATGCTATGCTAAACCCACAAACCATCTTTTAGTAGTGATTTTAAAAAAATGTGTTTTCAGCAAAGCATTTATGTAGTAGAACATTACAGTATATGGTTTGTTCAGAAAAATGTCAATGTTTTGTAAATAAAAAGTACTGTAACGTAGATTTTTCTTTTTCAGCATGGATTTCTATAATTGTGAGTTATAATACCCTCTCCAAAATTATAATGTTGGAAATAAACAGCAAAATGAATTGATCAAATAAATAAATAGGACTATAGAGCAGGATGTAAATGTCTGGTTCCTTGCGGGCAGATAGGATCTGCTAACAATATCTGTATTTTATAACTCCATTATCCAATGCAAGCCATGTCCATACTATTGAGAACAACGAGAACTTACAGTTATTCAAAGCATTTACCAAAGGAGAAAAACCATGAATACCACTGTCCACCTCTCAAAAGAAAATAGGGGCAGTGTCATGACAATCTTGGAGACTGCTTAGTCTTACATGGGCCCATGGGCCAGAATAACATACTATTAATAATAATATTAATAACATACAAAATATCCACTTGGCAAGAACTAAAGCTAGGTACACACTGTACAGATTTCTGAAAGATGACAGACAGGATCTGCAAGATCCTGTCTGCCATCTTTCAAAGATCTGCATACACACAGTCCCGAGCGTTCTCCTATGTGAGAACGCTCGGGACTGTGTGTTTCCATCGGCCGCGCTAGAATCCTCTATAGGGAGTCTAGCGCGGCCGATGGAAATTTTCGGCCTTTCCCGAACGAGCGTTCGGCCGACCCGATCGTTTGGCGGCCGCGCGCTCGTTCGGGAAACGAACGTACAACACGTAACGATTAAGCCCCGATACGTCGGATCCGACGGTATCGGGGCTTAATCGTTAATGTGTGTACCCAGCTTAAGAAATATATGTATTAAAGTATTTTAAACTATAACTATAGATATGTCTCTCCTTAATCATTCCATCTTCCCCCTGACAGATGAAATTCTAAACCAGCTACCACAATGGAGTATTATAATTTTGAATGATGGGCCTTTTTTCTGTTAGAAATCATGGTATTGTTTTTAAACCACCCAGGCCATGACAAAACATACCCAGCATTTTTCTGAACTACTTTTGGGGTAAAAGTAGAATGCCAAGTCCTTCTTAATAAACTTGAAAAATGTCATATGACCAAGTTCTGATTCGGTAGGTACTACTCTGATTGTAGGAGTTAAATCCCACCCAACCCTTCAAACCCCACCCCCCCCCATCAACCTCATCCTGATCTGCTTTTTATTTTATTTTGTATGCATTTTTGGGGATAATCTTTGCATTTAGGACTGGTATCCTGAATTAAATAAATAATATAAAGAAAGCCAAGGATGAGTGACATTCCTTTAAAAAATGTCTCTACCACATTTCTGACACAGTATCACAAACACCATAAGGTGTGATGTGCAGATATATGCTATTAGAGTCTTGAAACCAGGTTAACCCCTTTTGTGGCAATGTACCAAGGGTTAGCTCTGCTTTAAGACTGTGGTGTCATTAGCAGTTCTTTAATGCAAAATCTTAACACCAACTGTTTGCAGAATAGGTTAACCCAGCTTTTGGCTCGGTACATTGCATTACAAAGCCAAAAGAGAGCAATAGCCCTGATAGTACTCAAGAAGCTTCTTTTCGTGTCAGTGGAAAGAGACTTGTGGAATTATGCATCAGCTCTTGTACCTCTATGAACATGCCACATGCATTATTAACCTTCCTAACTTTTGTAAAAAGACAAAAAGAGTTAGGGTTTGGCAAGAATCTGTGCAATTCAATGAAGCTATAAACTGTATATGGAAACTTGCAGTGAAATATGAAATATGCTTGTTGTTTACTTTTTTCCAAGAAATAAACTCACAATATATTTACAGCGAGGCACAATAACCCTAAAATAAGCATAAAGAAACAAGTTAATCCGATGTAATATCGGTTTAACATGGGATTTAGATTTTCTTTAGGGCACTGCACTATATTCAAAACTTATTTTTGGAAACAGCGCAGTGGACTCAATGCAATACTGATTTGGTTAAGTTTCACGCTTCCCTTGCAGAGTGGTGACTTACCTTTCTGCGATCCTGGGATGCAATACTGGACGTAATCGCGTTTATGCATTTATTGAAACGCGTTATCACGGAAAGGTATGGCACTACTGCTAGGAATATTCCATCTCCACGTTGGTATATTTTTAATAAAAACCCTGCTGGTGCTAATTTCATATTATTGATGTTGTCAATTCAATTCAATTATACCTTAAAGAAATACTGACACATCTAGTTGTAAATCACAAGTATATTAAAAGAAAGTGATACTATCATACAGATCTTTAAATGTCCCCAGTGTGCTGCGTTTCCATTTGGTTTGGTCTGTTGCGATTGTGAAATGACAATCAGACCTTTTCACTTGTCAGTTCTGTGTAACCCAATGCACTGTGTATCTGATTTCTCACTAGTGTGCCTTGGCTTCGGGAAATTGATTTCTGGGCAATTTGTTTCAGTTAAACCACATGGTGTGAAACTGAACTAATCACTGAATGAATTACTGAGTTAATTACTGAATTAATTACTGAGCTAATTAATAGCTATGTTGCATGAATATTTTATTAATGTCCACGATTTAAAGAAATGATCTGGCACCCTTTCATCAGTAATACCTATTCAACAAGAAACATTATTTTAAAAATTGTATAGGTATGGACTAAAGCCCTGTGGTCCCAAAAGAGGTTAGATAATCTACAATTCTATAGTTTAACTAATGCTGAAGCTTAATTAGGAGACACTTATGTTAAGGTTACCATTAGGGGAATCTGTAGATGGAGGAAGTTGAAAATTGGCTTGCACTGTAAATCTAGTTTCCCAACTCTATTTATAGTCAGTAAAAAATCAGTGGTAGGTAACAAGCTCAACACTAGTCACCTTTTGTGGTTGTCAAGATGAGGCCTTTTGGTAGAGGGGCACTTTTTGTGGGTAGCCTAAGTCCAAGGATTGTATGGTAAAGCTGGGCACACAAACTAATTACAAATAAGTGAAAATGGTAGGGACATCTATTAAAGGGCAACTGTGGTCTCAAAAAAAGTTAGGGTTAACTGAAAACCTGCAGTATTTCTTTAAAAAATGAGCTGTCAATCACATTTCTGGCTTGAGCCTGGGAGAAATTATATTGGGGCGCAGGTGTTTGTCAGGATCGGTGGTCGTTCGGGGCTCGGGGGTCTGGTAAAAATGTTTGTACGAACCTTTACATAAGGCTGTGATTGTGACTGCAAAAAGAGTAGATGATCCTGGGCCATCTTCATCCACATGCCCCCCTGCAATCATGGGAATAGTAGTGTAGTAGGAGCTATAATTACACTTGAGGCAGCAAGAAAAATGTAATCATCCTTTCATCGTATTGATTTCAGATGTGTTCAGCTTTAAGGACAAACCTAAATTTCATGCATAAACAGAAATCAAGAGCATAAGATTATTGAAACGAATGCACCCCATGTAATGCTATGTATTTTACCTCACTGCAAATGATGTATTATATTAAAAATAAGGGGAGCAGGAGGAGATCTAAAACTTTCTAAAAAGGAGAATCCTATATGTAGTACTTGTAGTAGGGTTATCTGATAATTAGCAGAGCTGATATTAAGCGGATTTTATTTATACTGACTCAGCCTTGCCTATTTAAACCAATTCAGCCTTGCTTTGAAGTACTTGAAGCAGTACACAGTAGGTAGTTAGGTTAGATTCAGCCAAAAAGTTGCAGAGCAGCACTTTGTAGTGGCACTGATTCTCATTTTTATTCCTTGCTTCAAAGCAAGTAATTCATTTGAAGTGACAATACACACCCACACTTTTTCTTTTTTCTTGTTTGTTTTCAGAAAGTTTCTTTTATAACACAGCAGATGGAAAACATAAAAAGAATCCACCTGAAAGACGCATACACATTATTTGTGTCCATTCAACCATTCAACATGATCAGCTTAGCAAACATAAAATAATTTATGCGAAATAGGATGAAATTAAAAAAGATTAAGACTCAGTTGCTATATAGAGTCACATGGAGATCAAGTATGGAAATCATATAATTTAAAATCTACCCCTGTTGTGGATACCAATAGGATAAAACTGTTACTAATAGGCTCATAATCGCTACTATGTTGCAGTGTGCTGATTATAACCAGGAACTACGCACGCACCTGTAGGAATATTCGACCCCCCCAGGTAGCAGAAGAATGAACTCCGCAAAGATCTGCCAGAAATCAGCCACACCAGCATCCTCTCTGTGGCCAGAGGAACATCCCCTCCGTGGCCATAATATCAAGTTTGGAAAATATTGGCCATGGAGGAAAGGAATGTTGCGACTGTGTGCAGGGTAAGTGGAGTAAAAAAAAAGTGTGTGTAGCCTAGGGGGCTGATGGAAGAGCAGCAGAGGGGGACAGTTCAAATGCAGGGCAATTAAAGAAGAAGGGGAGTGCATACTCATGCCTTAAAATTAAAGTGGTATGGTGTTAATTATACAAGATAATGTACCCCCTACTGTAAATTATATGGATATCAGATTTCACCTCTGAGTTCCGTGCCCTTTATAAAAGCACTTGGCTGACGGCCTTGTGCTTTTATTTGGTCACGGAACTTCTCGGTGACTTCTAATATCCATATAATTTGCATTAGGGGGTACATTATATACTATATAATACATAATGGAATAAAATAAAGAACATTGGTTTGTCAGTTGGTTTATTTGCAGTCCAGTAAGCTTATTCTTTCATATTTTTAATGTCTTCTCAATGAAAATGGTCAGCCTACAGTCCTTAAGCCGTAAAGGATTGATACTGTAAATAGATGCCCTCCAGGGGTTTGAAAACTACAACTTCCAGAATTCATTGGTTGTCCTCTGCAGCTGGGGAATGCTGGGAGTAATTGTTTTCAAACATCTGGAGCACCGCAGCTTGAATTATAGAATCATAGTTTAGCAAAATATGGAGGATAGGAGGTTATACACATCTGTTTTATGTATTTTTAGTTTGAGGTACACAATTAAATATAATCTATTCCTCATTTATTGGTGTTGAGGTCAATACGGGGTTACTATTTTCCTCAATACCCCATTGTCTTGTTCTGTTCCATAATTCACATCTAATCCTTTGCTGGTATTCTCCTTTTATTCTGTGATTGCATTCATTATTAATTTAATGTATTTTGCATTCCACGTGAAAGCATTTTCCACACTTCTCCATCCCGTTCCCCTGACTCTCTCAACAGCAAGAGTGCACACTCCCGACAGTGTCCAAGTCTCATTGACCCTGTTCTCCCCACCCCTCTTTGCCACTAACCATTTGGATCGATTAGGACTAGGCCACACTTGTGCGTTTTAATGTGCGGTCCGATCGTGCATTGAAAAGCGAACGCTAGTGTTGGCCATTTGGTCTGGCCACAATAAGTGCGCTGCGATCACCCTTTTTGCAGAATTGCAGTGCAAGCACAGGAAAACACACACTATTGCACCAAAAATGTGTGTTAACTTGCTTGAGAAGTTTGCTGTTTATTACTGAAGTAAAAATGAGAGCAACAATGGCTTATAAACATATATCTAGAAAAATATATCCCTTTAAGCAGTGCTTAGCTATGTCATTAGTGCCACATGACTTCATAAAACAAGTATAATATAGGCAATAATGCACCCCCTATTTGTAAAATACAAGGATTTTAATATTACCTCAGTGTTTAATGACTTATAGTAAAGTGTGTTTATATGGTCATGGAACATGATGACTTTTAAAGTCCTTATATTTTACAAAGGGGTGCATTATTTATGATGTATTAGATACACTGTTGATTTTATAAAAGGTGCAACCGTGGAACAAATAGTGGCGAATGTAAACCTACTGTAAATATGTAAGCAGAGTTCACAAGACAAGATGACTACTCATGACTATTTGTATACGGTAATATAAAGAATGCAGTACATTGTTCATTATAATCTACAAGCCCCCCATTATTAACAACTAGCAGTTGTACCCGGGGATGCCCGTGTACACATGTGGGTATAGTAGTTTTTACATGCAGGTGTGTGTTTGGCTTAGATGGAAGAGACAGGCAGAAAAAGAAGTGCATAGTTGGTAATGTACGTCATGTATTTAAAAGTTGTGAGTTGAGGAGGTGACATTTCTTGACGGACGTATAGCACATGTTTATTGCAAAATCTTATATACAACGTTATCAGTTTTTCCACTTGGAGCGTAAACATACAAATGTTATGGTGAACCTACTCGTGAACATGCTACATGGAATTTGCTGTAGGGAAAACATGTTGATTGCAACTGAATATCGCAGCACTTGAGTTACTGACAGACGTCAGTGTCTCTGAATCATGTGACATGCGGCTCTTTGTCTGTGTTGTTAAAGTCGGGCTTTATTCTGTTGTGCTGTCTGAGCATTGTGTGTTTTTATTAAGCATGCTCAATTCTTTGCACAGTAGTTAGCAGTATGTCACTTGTTTGCACTTTATCCTTGCTCAAGGACCACTTTATATTGACTATTAGATCCCAATCAATAAAGTTACTTTCTGGTCCAAATTGAAAGTGCCATGATGTCTTTGTTCTTTTAGTTGTAACTGTCTGTGAAGTGTGTGACATGTGGGCAGTGTGTCTGTTTCTTATGTCCAGGTAATGCAGGTAATTCCTGTGTAGTCCATACCCCCCAACCGTCCCGTGTCTGTGATGTTGTGGTGCCCAGGAGTATTGGACGTGACATTGGTGGTCGCGATATTTGGGGGCATGGCCACGTTGTTTCAAAGAGTGGGCGTGGCTGTGCCATTTAGGGGTGTGGGTGTGGTGTTTGGGGTGTGCCTGGGATATTTGGGGGCATGGACATGATGTTTGTGTATGTGGGTGTGGTTCGGGAACAGACCTGGGATGTTTGGGGGTGTGGCCATGATGTATGGGGCGGACCATAACCATAATGGGGCGGAGGAGCAAGAGACAGGGTAAGTTGCTTACCTTAGATCCCAGCTCCTGAAAGTTTTATTAAAGAATGGGAGGTAAGACATAGCTTCTTTACCTCCCATTCTTCAATATAACTGAATATCACAAAGCTAAAGGTCTATACACATGTGCTCTTTCGGGGTTGCATATTTGATGTATCATTGTTACGCATCAAAATCGCACATATGTGTACAAACCTTTACCCCAGCCATTACACCTAAAAATATTTAACCCTTGATCACTACCTCTTGAGTATGCTGATGCACTCATTGGATAATTGTACTGTGCCCAATGAGCAGGAAGCGAATGTCACCTCAGGCCAGACTCACCACGAGTTGAAGTGGAACAGTTTTAAGGCATTTTCATGGGAATGCCAAGAATTTCAGATAGCAGCTATTGTATTTGTCACATTGGTTTAAATGTGATTGTATTTCATCTTCTACTCATAACATAACGTAAAATTCTGTTAAAGGATACCTGTATTGCCTCAATGCATTTTTTTTAAAACTGCTTTCAAAAGAGTAAAGGTATGTAGCCCTCCCCATACATTTTTTTCCTGATTTCGAGCTTCTCTCTGCCTTCAATTAGCCCCACTGTGAAGGGGGCGTAACAATTCTGTCTGTCTCTATCTGTCAATCAAAACTAACATGTGAGAAAACACTCCTCCACCCATCCTTGATCAGCTTAATTATCTAGGCTGTATCCTAGCAACAGAACAGTTCAAATTTGTTTGACTGGCAGAGGAGGAGGAGAGAAGTTGTAACAGACATTCCCTCCAGTCAATGACAAGTGATATGTTAATCATGGCCCTGGGCCCTCTAGGAGGTCGGCTTTTAGCACTCATTTTTGCTGTGTGATATCTAAGGGAGGGCAGCACGATTGTAAAGGTGAGTAAGTGATTTCAGCTGCTGGAAGTGTGGACCTGTAATGGGGGTAATGTTGTTTTTTTTTTATATTGTTGTCCTTTAATATGATTAGTATTCTATGCTCACAACTCCCTGAACATTTCTAAGAAAATAAAGTAATCATCCTTTTTCCTTACTCATAGCAATTGTATTACTTTTTCCTGAAGGTCACAACGAGAAAAAAATTTGTTCTTAGTAACATTTTTAGTTTAATATTCCCACTAAAGTATGTCAGTGTAGTAGAAACAATGCAAAATATATTAAGCTAGAAAAATAATGTGCAATAAAAAAAATTTAGGCAAAGAGTTTGTGTCTTATTCAGGCTTAAAATGACTTATCCCAAATGCATATTTTGTAAAAACAGAAGCATAAAATGCTCCTATTTTGCTTGTACCTAGTTAGCAGTTCTAATGTATGCTATTACTGATTGTGTGTTTCTATGGCAGCCAGGCCTACAAACTGTACCAAGAGACTGTCGTGATAGATTAAACATACATGCGGTGTCATTTCCAATTAACTCAAATTGACTGTGTACTGCATTAGGCTCCTAGTACAGAGAGGATCAATAAATATGTAGAAAATCCAGAGGGTCTCTCTTCTTTTTTCCCATCCGATTCTAGTAGGTCTTGGGCAGATCATGCAACCATAATGTTTAATTCTGTGGCTGTGGGGCAGGTGGTGTATAGACACCATTCAGACTTCAGTCTATTCAATCCAAAGTCTCCTAACTCTTCATTCATGCATAGCATAACACCATCTGGTCCTGTTTTGCCTCCAGCAACCGCAGCTGACCAAAAAATGATAATAACAGCTGTTACAACACAAAAGACAAACAAAGGAAGGGAGGGAAAGGTTAAAACCCAAGTCTGATGCTGAGATAGGGAAAAGAGGGGAAGGGAAGAGGCAACTAATTCATGTGACCGAGAAACCTCTATTTAATTAAACAAGATGAAGTCTTTGCTTAAACCTGAGAAATGTAATCTCTCTTTGCAGTGGTGTAAAATATATCAAGTGCATCACCTGATGTTCTCAACACGCAGAGGTTATTAAAACCATTGCACAGCCAATGCAATAACAGAGACCTGGGCAGAAGTTAAGTGCTAGTGGGCTGTTTGTTATGACACATTAGCAACAGATTATTAGAAAAATAGCTTTAGTCGCGCCCACCAATATGTAAAATGCTTTTAGACTTTAATCAGAACTGTCTGGTAAATGGTAGAAAAGGGTTTAACCTTTAGAATGCCTGTTAGAATTTGTATAAAGCATTTGGATAATTTGCTACTTAATAAACGGTTATCTAAAAAGTAAATATAAATACTAGATTTCTGTTCTATATATTTTAACCGAGCTTTTAATATATACATAGAAACAGTGGAAATGGTGAATTATGATGTGATTGGCTAAGGTGTATAATAAACCAAGACTGTGTGAAGAATTAGAAATGAGATATCTCTGTTAAATAGGCTTAAAGGATATGTAACACCTTAAAAAAAATTTTTTTTTAGTTGGCTAAAACATTTTTCTTCAATCCCCCAAGCTTTCCTTTATTGCTTCAAACTTGCTGGCTTCCTCCTCCTCCTGGATAATGGCATCTGCAGCTCTGCCCCGATGAGATCTCCTGCTCCCTCCAGCTTCCTTGGCCTCCAAAGGTAATTTCCGGTTGCACCGTCGGCATACACGTGCGCACTGCAAACGTTTTTGGCTTTTCCTAAGGGCTAGGCCACACTAGTGCGTTTTTTGGTAAAAGGAAAATCGCGGGAATGCGAAAATTCCGCGATTCCCGATGCGCGTACGTTCACGTTTTGGTAATGCATGCTTTCACTATTTTTGGTGTGTTAACATATGCGTTTCCAAAATCGCATGCGCAAACACACAAAAATCGCGCACACAATCACGAGAGTTATCGCGCAATTGTGCACACAATTTTTCTGCATTTACACATGCATTTTACACATGCGATTTTGGCGTTTTTCCGTTATGGAAACACATACGTTAACGCACCAAAAATGGTGCGTTGCAGTATGGCCTCAGCCTTAGTGGGTAACAGACGTCCACCAGTATTTTCTACCTCTCTACCAGAGCTGGTAGAAATCTCTACCTGTCTATGTAAGACACGTAGAAAACCAATTGCAACTCACCATAAAAGAAGGGTTACAGAAATATGTAGGATTGCCAGAATCAGAAATTATTCCTAGGATTTCCTAGCTCCAAACACCCAAACAACCTCAGACATTCCCACAAGAGTTGCCAAAATGTAGCTCGAGGTCTCATTCATTTAGGAAAACATGAATCCTTATCAGATCTATGAATTAATTTAGAAACCAGGTATCAGCCTCCCTTCCTGATAACAGCCGTCAATCACAGCCAATGACTTGCGCTGCTTACGCACTTTCTAACTAGCTGCATGAGCTCTTATGCAACTATGGACAACTGAAGGAATACAGAGCTTCAGGGACCATAGGGATCAAGGTAGGTATTACTATCACAGAGTTTGAGAGTGTCCTTCACTTAATTATGAATGGGGCTTGGGAGAGTGGAAATATCCTTGAAATTTGAATGTTATGTACCTGATCAGTCCAATAAATCCCCAAAAGCATATAATTAAAAAAATACATATTAATATGGTCAGATAAAACAAAGAGGTACTTACAAGTTTACCAAACAGGCAGTAAACAAGTGCAACAGTCACTGGCATGCAAAGGCACAGAGGGTGAGTTAATGGCACCTAGGGTGCTCTTCTCATTTATTCTCTTTTACAGCTGTAATGGCCATCTCGGGCCTCAAGGTTGTGCCAATGCAATTTTGTGTGTCTGCAGCAGCATTTCAATGTGTTTATATGCAGTGCATAATTGCCGTAAAACACTTTCTGTAAAACTGTGGGATTTTATGAGTTTTTGTGCGTTTCTTTCTCTTCCAAGTAGACTTTCATTGAGTGCATTATAGCAATAAATTGCAGCAGTGTGTTAAAAAAAAACAATGCAACACATAAAAATGCAGTAGTGTGAACTGCATTATGGCATGTGAAATTGATGTTTTTTCCCCCCCACAATGTATTTGTTACCACAAATGCAATAAAATGCATGTAATGGGAACAACACCCTATGAACCTAAGGAAACAACCAGTTTTGTATACATTTTTGAGAGCTTACCATAAATGTATGGACAGTTGGCAACCTTGCTCATACCAAGATAAACCTCTCTTCACAAATTACTGTACAGCGCTGCGTCCCCTAGTGGCGCTTTATAAATAAACTATACTGTACATACATACAAACTGGTGCATTGGTTCAAATACCTGTGTTGTCAATGGAGATATTTGGGCCAGTGTAATGATTATACAGGTAATATTTACCTTTTTCACCATAAATCCTTCAGAGTGAGTGTGTGTGAAATGTTGTTTAGGTGTAAATAAAATGAGTGCCGTGAAATAGGGGGGGGTTAAAATGTGTCAGCCTCCACCTAATTCAACCATTTCTATAAAGGACTTCTCCTTATTAACCAAGAGAATAAAGGCAGTGTTTTGGTGGGGGAAGGGGTCATTATAGAACGTTCCCTGTCATTCCTTAAAGAGAGAGAAATTTAATTAACAATCATGTCTTGCATCATTAAGGTACAAAACTATAGCTATTGTTTAAGATCTGTTTACCGAGCTGGTGTTTATAGACTCCTTAAGAAACAGTAGTTAAATATATATAAATATTTAAACAAGTGTGCATATTTCACAGATTGTAAATTTAGTCTCTGCAATCCTAATACGAGCTGTCATTTTGTTGACCCGACACACGATTGCAATACGTAGATTATAAACTGTTAAAGTTCTGCAGTTATTAATGAATGATCCCATCAGTTCCATTAAAACAGTATACAGATCAATAAGCTTTGATCTCTTACCACACTATCAAAGAAAAATTAAGTTAAATGTACTTCTAAAACAGGGTTATTTTGCTCTTCAGAAATACACACAAAACAGAATGATTCTAAAATATTAATTACCAAATGAATTATTAATTCTCCACTAAACACATTCTAGATTACAACCTTGTTTCCAGGACAAAGCTCTGTTTAACAATGTTATTGTCTGGGAATTAGGATTCTGATCAGGTTTGTGGGTTTTCTGTTTTTAATTTTCATTTTTATCATAAACAGTTTAAGATTGTTGCCAGCAGTAATTTGCAATTTTTATCAAGACCTCTTCATTATAGCTTGTGACAGGACAGATGCTGTAATTAATCTTGTAAGACAACTGGGGAATTGTGTCCATAACACTCTCTGTACTGCAGAAAAAGGGAAAGAGAAAGATGGCATTAAATGAACCCACTTGGTTGTAAAATGTAAACAAGAACAAACAGATTTGACATTATCCCTCCGCTATATTTCCGAGGAAGCAGGTATCTGTCACGTCAAATAAAAGATCATTTGTACAGCACCTTCCATTCATGGGCTTTGCTAAAACTATCCTAAAGGTTTAAACAAAGAAATGAAATGCAGCTGGCCTGTAGGTTAATATTTAATTTAACATGACTAAGGTTGCAAGCTGCATTTGCTTGTACTGGTGATTTATGCTTAGGTCATCTAAAAAACCGAGCATGAATTATAGCACCATTGTGAACATGCAGGTTATTTTCGACCAATGAAAAATGATGGTTTGTGAATATAAAGTGTATATTTTAAGCACAGAGGGGGGGTCGCTTGACACTTAGTAAATGCATAAGAAATGCTAAGTAGATTTGACAGATAATATAAACTCATAAAGGAAATAGAATAAGAAAATGGAGATTTTTATCACACTTGAAAGCTGAATAAAACCCTTCTTTGTTAGAAATTAACAAAGGCAATGAAGCCATTATAGAGTAGGGTTTAAGAGGATAATCAGCACCTTTCTTCTTGGTTCTAAAAAAAAAACTTCAAAGGTTGGACTAACACTGATAAAGCAGGAGCGGGCGGATCGAGGAACATGCACTTTAAAAAATAAAACTTAACAATTCTGTCCTTATGTTAAATTAGCCCAAATACAAGTTTGTAAAACACATTTTCTGTTCCTTTTTGGAGGAAACAAAGTTGGCTTTGCTTTAAAGAAGAAACCGTATAGCTGGCCTGTAGTTGATAAACTAGTAACTGCCTGTTGATTGCATTTTTAAGGTTCGTACACAGGTAAAATGTGTGTACCGAACCACGACCCCCAACCACATTGCATTTGTGTGACAAATGGGTGCTTTGGGCGAGAATCATCCATGTGTGTGCGTTCGGTTGGGAGTTGCTCATCGATCTACCAGGCGGATTGCTGAACGGCCCCAGACAGAACGCATACACACACACGTGATTCTCGGCCGAAACGGCCGTTTGTCTCACAGATGCATCGTGGACAGGGGTCGTGGCTTCGGATTCAAATCATACACGTGTACGAACCTTTAGTCATGAATCCTATGTCTTGCTATTCAGTTGAGCACTAAAGGCTTTCATGTGGCAATTAGATTGATAATTCAATTTAAAATTAAAAAACAAAAAAAGAGGCCAAGAAAAAATGCACTGTACCCAATTTAGTTTTCAAGCCTTTGCATACAGTTAGGTAGCAATGCTACCTTTGCATACAAAATACCAGCCTTTGAAAGTGCACTGGCACACAGTTACCAGCCATGCCGGGGACATACAAGACAGATGGCAGCCTCAAAGTTATGTTATGCTTTAAGCAATTCAGTTATCCTTTCTGAAGCTGTTCTAAGGCTGCAATAATTAGCTTAGCTATCCATTACTCATACTGTCAAAGTATGCCAGTGTATCATTCAATCAGCTCACCTTATACTATACTATACATTGAGGGCTTACCTGAATGAAATGAAGGTATGTATTTTAAGATATTTGCTTTCTACAGATAACTAAAATAAAACAACACTATGCAATCTATTACAGAAACGTGTTTATTCTATCGCAAGATAAAAGCATTTTTTTTTCAGTTAAGCAAAAATACAAACAACTTAACTGCTGCTATTAGAACTCATAAAAAAGTATAAAACAGCATAAAAACACAATAAGCGATGTAGCAATGAATGGTTTTGTAACCTGCGTTACATTAAAGCCTTGTTTATGAAAACAATTTACAACAAATTATTTTAATAACATACACCTCCAAAAGAAAATATATACAACCTTACTTAGGATACCCTTATGTTTAAATATCTACTGGTAGTACAGTACTTGGTACATTAGTTCTTGAAATAACCACTGATAAGTGCCATTCATTTTGCGGGGGGAAAAAATCACTTTTTAATAAGAAAAGTGTAACTTTAGCACATTATTTAACATTTTGAAACCAGAATGATCATGGCGGACACAAAACCAACATACTGTTACAGTGTATACTTGAAACAAAAAAATTTGGTTGCTAATAAGCAATTAGAAATTTGTTTCCCTTTTCCTTAGCATACACAAAAATGTAGACAAAATAAGAACTTTGGCAAACATCTGTGATTTACATTATATCATGACGAAAATGCCATTAACTATGCATGTCCTACAAATGCACTTGCATGATTGTGAGATTATCACATTACAGGTAGTAACAACTGTATGTTTATTTAAGTCTTTTGTCTCAAATGCTTACAATGCATTACAGTCCTTGTAAGAATCCACAGGAGGGTCCATGGTAGGGGGGGGGGGGGGGGATTCTGTATTTTGGAGTGATTTCCTAGTGGATTTTTAGACCACACAATTCACATATTGTAGGAAAATCTTCAATAAATTAAAAAGGTATCACGTGAAAAACAACAGGGAAATTTTATTTACTTTCAAGAAAGATGCTTCGTAGGATGCTAAAATATAATATACAGTTACATCATTTTAATTGCCTATCTAATAGACACTTAAGAAAGTCTCAAAGTTTGTTATGCATCCAAGCATAACCTAAATAGACAATTTACAATGCATGCACCTTCCTATAGATAGAGGAAGATGTCCTGTTGAAGCCCATTGAATTACTAGAAAATACTGACTTGAGACAATACTTGAGTCTGTGCCTGGGACTGTATTAATGGCTGATGGTGCTGTGATGCTGGAGAAGGGCTACTAATATGTGGTATCGGAGAAGCTATTTGGGCAGATACCCCAGACTGGGTTCCAACAGGTGACTGCTGAGGCGATAGCTGAGACTGGTGCTGAATATGTTGCATTTGCTGTTGCTGCTGCATATGTTGTAAGTGTATATGTTGCAGTTGCTGTTGCATTTGTTGTTGGAGTTGTTGTTGTTGAAGCTGCTGCTGCATATGGTGCTGAAAATGTTGCTGTTGCATTTGTTGCTGGATCTGCTGATGCATCTGATGCTGGTGAAGCTGTTGCTGCTGCATTTGATGGAGCTGCTGTTGTTGCAACTGTTGGATTTGATGTTGCTGGCTCTGAAGAGATGGGCTTACTTGCGAAGAAGTTGGCGTAGCAACCATTGGAGCACCCATGGAGCTCATCAATGGAGTCCCAATGCTAGATGGCATATTTGGTGCAATGGTGACTGAAGTGACAACCTGACTAGATGGTAACCTCATGGTTAAAGGCTTGGGTGCAATTGCCCTAGGAATTGATTGTTGGAGATTCTGAGCAGATACAGACACTGCAGCATGCTGGGAGAGTGGTGAATTTAATAGAAGAGTAGATGACAGGTTAGTGGATGCAAGTGTTTGCTGAACAGAGCGAATTGTTTGTGCTTCAGCAGATTCAGCTGCAGCCTACAACAGGAAAAAAACAAAGATTGCATAAATGAATATAAAAATTATATAATTATCTCAAATTATATTTGCAATGAACAAATATAAATGTACAAGCTTTAACTGCATTTATCAAAACATTTCTGTAAAAGTTGAGTGTATTGATTGATCAGAAATTTGCGGGATCCAGATTGAAATTCAAATAATTTGTTTCCATTTGTTTTACTGGAATCCAGATTACATATTATATGATTCTGAATTTAACTTTTCAGGTAACTAAACAATTCATACATGAAGATTCAAATATCTACTTTTATCTTTATTTTAGCTTGTCTTCCACCTCTGAGTTGTGAACTCTATTATAGCTATTAGGTGTATGGTTGTAATTTGAGATATGGGATATAAGTCCCACTGATTCATACTATAGATGCTATGGGCATGTTATATAGAAGGTAACAGATCACCAACGTGGTTACCATCTTGAATTTAAACATCCACCATTTTATTGAAGAATACCTTAATAAATTTATAAAAATTGTAGTTTCTACTTTTTTTGCACACACAATATATTATGATATATTATAATTAAAAATATTAAAATGATCATTGCCCATGTAATGAGGAGTTTGGCTGATATATTTTTTATTTTCTAATAATTAAGAGAATCAGCAGAGAAAAGATAAAAAAGGGGGAGAAATGTGTAAGCAGAGCAGGGTTTATGGTGCGGCTGTGCAGAACTTAAAAATGTCACAGACACTACAAGAAGGCATTGAATAAGGGGGGGGGGGGGCAATAAGGAGCACTCACTAAAAAGTAAAAGGGCAAGTCTAATAATAAACTTTTTATACAATGTAGGGCACCCTTGCCCAACCCTAACTGCTGTGTCAGAATGCTAAAAAAAGATTTAGAATGTTACTTATAGCCCCCCGATCCTCTGGCGCTATGATCCGGCTACCTGCTTGCCCATCAATTGCTGCCATCAATGGAGAGCACCGCGGGAATGAAAGGATGTAAGTATCATTCTAAATCTTTTTTTAACAAAACTAAATGTGTGTGTGGGGGGGGGGGGTCAAGGAGGAGGAAGAAACCTTTTGGACAGGAAGACACCTACTGCTCTTCAGTTTCCTGGACTTTGGACAAGCACTGCAGAGGAACCATAAGGAGCAGAGATGTAAGGTAAAGATTTTTTAAACTATACAGAGGGGCCAGTAGTGGGTTACATTTTAATTTGAGGGGTTAACATGCCCTTTTATAAATTTAATGACATAGCAATATACTTGTCTCAAATTTTAGTTTCAGATATTGTAAAGTTGTTTGAGTGAGTATAGTGACCCTTTAAGTCACTATAAGGCTTTTAAAGTTATTCTTCCTTATCTGTTTCATTTGTCTGTGAGTCTGTGAAAGGCACATAATGATCTGTGTAAAAAGAAGCACCCCCACAAAAATGGATCTTTTCTGAAGCTAGTTACAGACCTGCAACCATTCTCTGTCATTTCTTCAGAGAGAGATTTAAAACCGATTAAGAATTTTGGGAGTGGCGCCTATGATTCAGCCGACGATGCCTATGATTCAGCCGACGATTGAGGGCACACCACTGGTGCTGGTGATGCCACATCTCACAGTGCTAGCAGTAAAAAATACCATTTATACTGCTATAACATTGGATAGACTACAGGTGGAAGCATGATCCTGCAGTCAAATTAAAGTTAGGAGTGTTAAGCAACTGTATTCATTACTAAGGTTAAAATATAGCAGTGTAGGTTCGTATTACATAGGGAAACACAATTAAATTTATTAGACTTTCATTGTTTCTTAAGACAGAGGTGTCTTTTATTGTCTGTTAAAACACTTGCGGGGAGATCCAATACCCCTCGCCGCGTTACTTACCTTAGCCCGATCCCGCAATACAATAACTGATGTAAACAAGATTATGTCCGTTATTGCATCACGGGATCGGGCTAAGGTAAGGAGCACGACCTTAACGCTCTTAAACCTTTACCGTTAAGTTTCGCGCTACGAGGTAGCGCAAACCTTAACGGCAGGGGTTTTGGATCGTTAGCACAGCGCTGTTTCCAAAAACATTTGGAAATGGCACTGTGCTCTAAACTCCGTCTAAAACCCACGTTAACCTGAAATTTTTTCGGGTTAACGTGGGTTTTAGACGGAAAAGGGCCATATTGTATCTCCCTGTTGTTCTTGGTTCTTTTTTCATTGCTAATTTTTGTTTCTTGGTTGAAATCCCCTTTAACACCATTAATAAAAGTCTTGTTTGATAATACCATGCAAAAACAAAAAGGGAATGGCCTAAAAATTGGTGAGTGTGATCTAGTGTTATACAATTTATGACAAAAGTCTTGTCGCCTGTGTATTTTGCAGTAACTCTTGCTATTAACCTGATTTTTAATTGATTAATTGGTGTTAGAAATAGCTCAAATAAAAAGCTAAAGCCCTCCCAAATAATATTAAATGTACTGGTAAAAAATTGTTTCACTGAAAAAAGATTTATCATTTAATCAACACAGAAAGGTCAAAATGTTGCAAGACAAAAGTGAAGTCGCCTATACAGAAAATGATCTACTTTACAGCCAATCCAAAAATATGCCAGCAAATTAAGTAGTGGTGCTGTGAGGTCCAAATTTAATATCTTGTATGACTTCCATGAGCTTGAAGGACAGCATCCATGCGGTTTGGGTAGGATTCATCCAATTTATTGATGAAATCATCAGGAATAGCCAAGAAAACAGTCTTGCATGCCTCCCAGAGTTTATCGATATTATTTGGTTTTATCTTCCATGCTTCTTCTTTCATCCTACCCCACATATGCTCAATGATGTCAGGTGACTGGGCTGGCCAATCCTGGAGCATCTTGATCTCCTTCGCCTTAAGAAACTTTGATGTGGAGATGGAAGTATGCAATGGAGCACCATCCTGCTGCAGAATTTGTCCTTTTTTGTGGTTGGGAATATATGAGGTAGCTAAGATTTCTTGGTATTTTACACTATTGATGTTGCCTTCCACCCTGCAGATCCCTCACACACCCCCATACTGGATGTAACCCCAGACCATGATTTTGGCTCCACCAAACTGGGTAAATCTCAGATCCATGCGGGTTCCAATAGGTCTCCTGCAATATTTGCGGCGACTGTGGTGTAATTCAATAGAAGATTCATCTGAAAAATCCACCTTTTGCCAATTTTCCAGCATCCATCCATTTAGAAGGATGTGGGACTTGGCAAAAGCCACACGTTTTTTCAATTGTTTTTGTTTAGTGCTGGCTTATGGACACTGATTCGACCGTGGAGACCATTTCCAGACAGAATCCGACAAACTGTTCTGGTTGACACAGGGATTTCAGGTGGCCAGGTCTCCTGGAGCTCTGCTGCAGTTGAAAATGGGCTTGCCTTGGATTTTCAATCCAACAAACAGTCCTCTCGAGCAGTTGTCTTGCGGGGTCTGCCTGACCTGGGCTTGTCAAAAACTTCTCCAGTCTCTTCAAATCTTTTCTTTATCCTCTGAACTTGATGCTGAGAGACATTGAAGGTGTGCGCCACATCAGCAGTGGGTTTGGTCTTCAGCCTCTTGATAATCAACACTTTAGTCTCAGGGTGAATCTTAGGCATGTTTGCAGAGGTCTATTTGCAGTTGATGTGATGGTCTAGTGTACTGGGGTTCTTTTTATACACACCTGACACCTAATTGACCCATTATTAGTCACAGGTGAAACCCATATGACAAGGCGACAACACTTATGTCTTTGCAAAAATTTACTCAATGGGCTTTACCAAGCTGTGAATATTAGAATACTTTTTGTTTCGTTTTGCATTGAAACATTATTACAAAAGCAGTTTGGGGTAAAATGAACCATTTCTTGAAACAAAATCTGGATTAGAATTATTGTTAAGCAGCACTTAAGGTCTTTTTCTACACAAGCGACAAGACTTTTGTCAGAAACTGTAGTATGCAGGGCCAAAGCCAAATAAATTATTCTAGGGAGAGAACAAACATAGGACACTATTGAATTGGCTAAAACATGTGCTGAAATAATAATGGTGCAGGTGATCCCTATAGATGGCTAACTAAATATTTTAATGTAAGCATTCAAGAAAACCTAGTTACCTGCGCCAGCCATGGCTCTATACAGCAAGCTACAAACTTATATACACAAAAGTACAGTGAACATCAGGCATGAAGGATTAATTAAACAGATATAATAGGGATGGGGTTGCAAAAATTCCGGTTAGAAATTAGGTATGGCCTGCCCCTTTACTATATCATTATATTACTAATGGCCAACATAGTACAACCCCTTACTACTACTAAATAATAATACTTTATTTAATTATGGAAGAAACAATCCAATCATTAATTATGTTTTAAGCCTGGGTATTCTTGCTGTTTTTTCAAATTAATTTGCTGCGGCTTTGACCTCACTCCAAACTGGCGTTTGTTGCTTAAAAATGCGTCAGAGCACTTCTCTCCTTACATATAAACAAATTCAATATACTTCTGCAGCTCTTTGTTTAAAACATATCTTCTGTATTTAGAAACTTCAGGTGTCCACAAAAAAAGTTTTTAAATAAAGCTGGGTACACACATTGCGAAGAAAGGGATACTGTAATTCTGACGGAAGGCCCCCTTTCTTGGCAATGTGTGTATCGCACAATTGAGCGTTCCCAAAGCCGGTGAATGTTCACCGTTGTTGTTGGAATCCCTCTTTACATTCAGATAATTTCCTACTTAATAAAGTACAGTCTCCCATAGTCATAGGAAACATTTCAGTTCAGAACCTTTCTACCTATACTGTGTATAGGAAGAACACTCAGTACTGTGGATACCCTCATCCTCAAAAAATGACAGACAAAATCTTACAGATTCTGTCTGTCCTTTTTCAGAGATTAGTACTGTGTGTACCCAGTTTTAAAAAGATATGTTTAATCAAATTTGACTGTAAACCAGCGTGATCTAAAGTAGTGCAAGGGTATTTTTAATTTGTGGAATTTTTTTTTTGTCTTTGATAAGGCAAACATTCTCCTGAAGATCATAAGAAATAAACAGGGAGATTCAATAAAAGTTCTTATCGTTTAAAATGGTGCTAATTTTGCCCCAACCAATCAGAACTTATTTAACATTTGAAATCTAACATCTGATTGGTTGGGGCAAAACTACCACCATTTTTAACGATAACAACTTTTATGGAATAACCCTGAAACAGTTTAAATAAGCTGTCATTTTACAAATTCAGCCAGAGCACAGTATGAGATTGGTTTCTGAATGATTTTGTATTTCTATGTGGTGTTTTTATACAAAATCTGATCAAAACATTCAAGTTAAGAAATTTCATCTTGTTTGGAAAGGGATATTCAGAACAAATACAATGATATCAGTATTACAGCCCAAGATACTTGAGTAACCTATTAACCTGCACAGACACTGAAGGTAACTCATAGCTCCAGGCAAGCACAATATTATTTCACATTATTTTATATACATGTTAATGTACAGTAAGCTTATGGACATCTGTTAATTTGCAAAAACTAGATTCAAGATAATAGTTATACCTGTTAAATATGCCATACTGTTTTTAATGCCAAAGTTTAAATAATATGGAATGTTTTAGTCAATAATATATAACAGTATATTCAATTTTAATATGATTGTTCTCATTCATGGTTAACACCCTTGTTTTACAAAGCAAGATGCCTTATCTGAATATACCCACTAGATATTTAACAGGCAAGGACAAGCTGTTATAAACAAAATGATAAAACCCTTGCATGCCTTTAAAAATAAATTGTAGTTAAAAAAAAAAAATTAAAGGCGATATTTTGGCACTATGTGCCCATGACCATCCTTTGTTTGATCGGTTTTCCACTTTTACATTTGTGACTAAATTGGTTAAACTCAGCACAACTCAAGACAAAATAAGAGAATATAAAAAACATACAGGAGAGGATATATTAGGGCACTGAGCCATTAACAAATGTTTTTGAAATATGAACAATGCACCCCATACACACCCCCTTTGGTTAAGTTTAGCACTACTTCATAGCACGAAACTTAATGGGGCTTTGTATGGGGACTTTAAATCTTAGCAACCAGAGCTTCTGTACGCAAGCCCACAATGCAATACCTGGCGTAAACTCGTTTACATTTGTTATTGTATCGCAGGATAACGCAAAAGGTAAGTAGCGTGATGTCTCATTATTGAATCTTCCTGATAATATTGCAAGCAATAACCTACAGTATTTGGAAACTAATTAAGACTTTGGACAAATATCTTCCAATATACATTGTATGCTTACCTTTGAAACAAGACTTGCTCGATAGGCAGCAAGTGCTTTTAAATATTCCTTCTTGGCAGCTTCTGTTTTTCTTTTATAGACCTTAAAAAAAAAAAAAAAGACTTCAGCAAAGCTTTTCTAGGCACATTTTATTAGAGGTTTTAATCTTTATAGTATACCTAATAAAAGTTATGTTTTATACTCCCTGTTATCCGGAACCGTGTGATTAGTACTAGAAACACCAATTGGGGGGATACTTACCTTTTCCTACAATTCTTTAGGTTTTAATCTTTTAAATCTATGAGCTAAATTCACAATTAAAAGTGTGATAAACAAAAGTGAAAATTCACCAAAGACTATTTACATGATAATTTAAAGCCTAAAACTACAAAAAGATTTATCTAGATGAAATGATTAAAACGGCTTACAACAGAAAGCTAGAGAAAGGTGGAACAGAGATCCCCTACCCCCAAAGAAGTAACTGAACTTTAAATCTTTAGGTAAGATTAAAATATGCACAACTTTGATTAATTTGATGTAATATAAGTACAAAATATAACAATGCCTTGAATTGTACACAATATCAAGAATGCATTTGTGTTAGCATGGGTAAGATTGATATTCCAAGTGAATTCCCCAATTTAAAGTAATTTGCTTAAACAGCAAAATGAAACCAAAGATTTCCAGGTTAAAACAAATTTTAGCCTGACTTCGACCTGAAACATGTAATTTAAATATGCAGTCTTGCTTTTCTATGTCATTTGTAAACAGAGCTCTCTCTCTCTTCTCTCATATATATATATATATATAATAACTATATATAATCTATATATATATATATATATATATATATATATATATATATATATATATATATATATATATATATATATAATATATATAATATATTACATCCCTCCATTGCAAAAGCTGAAACAATCTAAAAAACCAAGCGCTTAATATGATGATGGAATCTAGTTCTAAGGTTGCCCACTTAACGTGTTATTAACGTGATTAACCGCAAACTGGTTGTACATCTACTAAAATACTTAATAGTGATTAATTACACAATTAATTTAATTAACAGTCCTGTGCTTGTTGTCAAAACTGATGTAAATTGGAAAGCCATAGATTCTGTAGTTCACTTGCACTACCCATTCCTGTCTGAATACATTAAAAAGGGGCTAAAGAAATAGTGCGCCCGTTCTGCCTGGTTTGCGTTAGTCACATTTTTCTAAACATTTTAATAAGGGAAATTAAAGAAACAGCTGCGTTCTCCACTGAAGATGCAATTAATCAAGCAATTAAAAAATTAATTGGGCAATTAATTGGGATTTTAATACAAGCCCTGTTATTTCTCCTTTCCTAATATTTCCCCATTAATGAAGCACCCCACAAGGTCTGTTTAACTGAATATAAAAGGCTTGAGTTAAAGGACAATTATACTTACCATTTCCGTGATCCATTCCTGCAAAGTACCCAGGGTGAGGACCTAAAACGCTAAGTCCTCACCTCTGGGTACTTTACAAAAGTCCTGTACTACTTACTTGTAATCTCCCTCGTCGCTCCGGTCTGATCCTCCCCACTGGCACTGTCAGTGACAGTCCGGGAGGAAGCCAATGGGAAGACACGCCTCCTTGCAGAGTGCGTCTTCCCATTGGCTGCCTCGCGACTTGTCACTCAAAGTGCCAGTGGGGAGGATCGGACCGGAGCGACGAGGGAGATTACAAGTAAGTAGTACAGGACTTTGTGTAAAGTTCACAAGGTGAGGACTTAGCGTTTTAGGTCCTCACCCTGGGTACTTTGCAGGAGTGGGGGGAAAGGAACGAGGGGGAGGTGAGTATAATTGTCCTTTAAAGTAAAATTCAAACAATATTCTAAGGAATTATACATTTTTGTGTTTATTGTTGTATTATTTATAACCCAATAATAATAATTTTACCGATAGGTTTATACTAAACATACATTAATCAACCTGCGCTCAATAAATTAACATTTAAATTGTAAATACAAATGTATTTGGTAAATACAACTATTGTCAGCTGACCGAAAATTAATAAACTGTAAAATCACAACCAAGAATCAATTTCTAGTCAATTCAACACTGAATATTTGCAAATAAGCTAAAATTAAGATCGAACAGGAATCGATCATGAGGTATCAAACACACTTAACATAAATGTTTTAACTTGATTAAGATGAGATCAAATATACACTATACATCAATCAAATGCAAAATTATATTCAAACAATCAAGGATCAACTAAAAAACAATCTAACTGAGTGTGCCTATCCTGATTTTCTGTCTCCTAATTTGTCTCCGGACAACACTGTCTCAATAGATAAACATACAAAGAACTGTGTCTAACCTCTTCTTTTGTTGTGACTGCTGGGTGATTTATGAAATTAATCTTTGGGTACTAGAGGTCAGTTCCCATAATCTACCTTCACCGGGTACACTTAACATGTTCTGTGCTGCTTAACAGATCAAAACAAGGAAGTTGCAGCCTTGCTTCCTAGAAGCTGGCAGCCAATATAACAGAACAGAAATCCTCCCTCTCCCAATCACATGCAGACTCTTTATATTTTGCTAAGAACATAATGGCAACAAAAATAAAAAGTCTGGGGATTTCAACTCATGGGCTGTGTGTTTCTTAAACAAGCAATTTGCAGGTGAGCCACCACAGAACATACAATGCACACAGGTACATTAAGAAGCTCTATCTTTTGCTGCAGGAAGGCTATTTGCAAATGCTGACTGTCATAACAAGCATGGTAACAAGCACCTCTCAAAGTCTTAGGAACTTCCATATTGGTCTGGAGACATCTGCAAAGAAAACAGTTTCTGCATAGAGACAGTGAATAGTCAGGCAAGATGGCATGGCTCTTTGAAGATTCCATGGGCTGTGAGTTGTACTGGCAACAACATGAAAGCCTTCTTAGTTACAGAATCTATTTCTCACATGTACATAAAATCAGGAGAATAATCTTATGTATTGGTGTTCTGGGGAGAAAAGCTTTCATATTAGGATTAAAAATTTTAAGTTTAGTTCTCCTTTTAGTAAATTATGTAAAATAAGAATGAGCTTTAATTACCCCTTTCCTGATCTAAAATGATCCTGAATAGCACATTGTTATGCAGACCAAAGGCCTACATTGTTCCGATAATGTATCCGATGATAAACCCAATACCAGTCTACAACTGGCCCTCTAGCTTAGCACTTAACTTGTGTAATGCTTTAAAAGTCTCACAAAAGATATAGCTTTTACATAAAGGCTACCATGGAAACAACCCAGAAGTTTCCCCTACCCTTAATTCCATACATTGTAATACTGTATAATCCATTTAATCTAAACAAATATAAAGTTCCCCAGCTTGTTTTAAAAAAAATTCTATTTTAAAAATAAAAAATATCTAGAAAATAGGGAACATCTAAATGCACCCTTTCTGAAAGCAAAACCCACCTTCTAGTTTCATAGAAATATGAGTTTATCTAAACAACAGAACTTTCATTTCATTACAAATCAGCCTTGCTTACATGCACGAGGCAAACCTAGAGAAGTGTTTTGAAAACGTACCCATTTTACTGAATGGCTGTGATTATGCTTTGCCTGACTTCCTGTGTGCCTGAGCCTGGCTCTTTTTATGATATTTTTTGTGTCATTTAACAAAGCCCCAGTTGTTGCACACAGTTACAAATAGGCTTGATTAATCACCATCATTAAATCATAACAGGGAAAGTCTGGTGGAGAGCAGATGTCTTACACAATGCCTTCATGTTACATTAACAGACTCCAAATAATAATTACAAAAAAATACTCTATAACCTCATGATTTCAAACACTGTAGACATTTTTATATGATTAAATTGTTATGAACATATTTAGAAATATTAATATTTTTTTAATAATTATTTTTAAAAGTTTTCCAGGTTCAGCTATATATATGGCACTTTCAATAATAATAATAATAATAATAAACATTTGAAAATCAAGAAATGTAAAATTTAAAACTTGGTAATAACATTTTATATTTCAATTTCAAGCGGAATTCCTCCCCTGACTATTACCTGCTTCTGTTCTTCTCCTAAGCCATCCCACATAGATGCCACTATTTTGGACACTTCCCCAAAGGTAGCGTTAGGGTTTTGGCCTTTGATAGCTGCTTGAGTATCCCGAAAAAATAGAGCGTATGCAGAAACTGGCTTCTGTGGTTCATTGGGATCTTTCTTTTTCTTTTTTTTGGGGGTCTTGGGTTTCTTGCCAGAATCCGGTGCAGCTCTTTTTTCTCCAATTGCCTATATTAAAAAAATAAATCAATAAATAAATAAAATAAAAATCACTACTCAAGGTTTCATTTCTTTTAATAATCAATAAATAAATAAAAGCAATGAAATATATTTAGCTGTATAGTACATAACTAGAATTTCTGCTTTAAAGGGCATGTCCACCCCCAAAACTATAATCCCCCCAACTACTGGCCCCACCATGTAGTGTAGTTTAATCCTTACCTCACATCCCAGCTCCATAGGGTTCTCCTGTAGCCCCCCCCCCAAAGTGCCAAAAACTGCCCACCAGGAGGCTAGCAGAGTCCATATAGGACTCTACCTGCTACCTTGCCTCTGGTAGATATTTGCCATGCGTACTGCAGCCCTTCTCCCCCCTCCCTCCCCTCCTCCGTTCTACTATCCTCCCCCTAGCATAAAACCCCTTTAATATGTGTTCCCCCATGTCTCCCAGCCCCAACCGCATATTTTTATTTTCAGAAAGCTCCCCAAACTCTTACTTACCTCTCTCTTTCCTCCGCTGCACTGAATGACCGGCAGCCCGTCCGTGTGTGGCTGCCGCTCAGCCAATCACAGACGCGACTGCCGGTTCCGCCCCGCTGCTTGCATTCTCGCAAGCAGAGGGCCGGTTAGCGCGGCGAAGGAAAGAGGAGAGGTAAGTAAGAGTTTGTGGGGCTTTCTGAAAATAAAAATACGCGGTTGGGGCTGGGAGACATGGGGGAACAGCATATTAAAAATTACATTTAAGGGGGGGCATACCCTTAATTTACAGTTTTCAAATTACATAATGTTCTTTTTTAAGACTAAATGATATGTACACTGGGAAATATTTTTTTTTAAAAACTGCCCATGACTGGAAACTATAATTCTTCCCAACTATCATTGTGCCATTTTTTGTTGAGCTGTCCCATATTTATTTAGATATCCATTCTGAAACATCTTAAAATTCAGCTGTCAATTAAGTACCTTGGTATCAAACTCTTCTGCTATGTATAATTTTAGCTGGAATGGTGACAGTTGGCATGTGAACTCCATGGTGGGAAAATTCAAAATGCTGCCTCATAAGACATGCTTGCCCTTACTGAGAGTTAGATGGTAGAAGGCTGGGCCACTGAAGGACTGAGCTGGATTGAAGTCATGCAAACACATGAAAGAAAGTGCTGCTTACATGTATTGATTTATAGATTAAAATTAGCCAACCTTTTTTTCAGTGTACAATTCCTTTAAGCTTTAATTACTGCTATTTTGTAGTCCATGTTTGTTTTTGTTTTTTTTTAGATTCTAGTTTTTCAGTTTTGAATCATTTCAACTTAAAATTAGTATTTGCAAAGAACCTGGACACATCAACTATGCTGTACAGGTAAAACCATGGGAAAAGTGAGTCATAATACCTGTAAAATCTAAATTAAATATTAACTTGAGCAGATGCAGAACAGTAAGTAAATATAATAAGTCATCAACTTGTGAGTCAGATAAAAGGCATACTTACGTTATCAATATACTAAAAAACTTGATGCTCTATAGTACATTTTCAAGCCATGTTTAGTGAGTCAACATAGCCATATTCTGTTTATGATGGAATACAGATTTTAGAGTCGTTTTCAACTAATTTTAAACAATAAATGTACGCACTTACTGAACACACAGGTAAACTGATCTTTAGTTTGTTTTACATGGATTATTACTGATCTTTCTATTTGTTTCGTTTTTTATTTATTTTTGCTGGAAGATATAACAAAACTTCCTTTGTTTGACTAGTCAAACCCCACACCAGGTACCTCTGTAATGAAGTCGATAACTATTTACATTTTACATCAGGGAATCACTTAAAACATAAAAAAAAAAAAGGGCAAACTGGCATTCAGAAAGAACTTTCTATATGCAAAGTGTTTACAGGGTAACCCTTTTGAAATAAAAAAATAACAAAAGTGGTATAAATGTGATACCTTTATTCGCCAACTAAGATAATCATAGCAAGCTTTCAGAACATTCTAGTTCCTTTTGCAAGCTGATTACAATGAAGCTGTGGTGCTCTCTGATACATATACAAAATATATGAGCTGAATGTTGTATATATATCAGAGAGCACCACAGCTTCATTGTAATCAGCTTGAAAAAGGAACTAGAATGTTTTGAAAGCTTGCTATGATTATCTTAGTTAGACAATAAAGGTATTACATTTATACCACTTTTTTTTTTTATTTCAAAAGGGTTACCCTGTAAACATTTTGACTGGCTAACGTGGTACACCACTTTTTCCTGCGTGTCTATGCAAAGTCTGGCAGTCTAAAGAGAAAATGGAACTTCTTAGTACTAAAGGATACACACTTACTTTGAGGTTCCACCTAACATTCATATGATTTATGGGGAAATTTGGTTTTTGCTCCCATGTTTAAAGGCAATTTTGCTCTTCAAATAAGTTACAGTTAAGGGCTGCTGTTTAAACTTGAAAACAATCTATGGTTTACAGCATCTTTTAAAGAGCTGAAAACAAAGTTTCTCCCATGTAAAACTACATTTATCAGGGAAATAGGAGACATTACTCCTACCTCTCTAAGCCCAAAGGTGAGTTGTCAAAAAGTCATCCGTGGTACTGACAGTTCTACTGATTTTCCCCTACAACTGGTTTGACTCTCCTTCCATCTGTAATGGAATCACGCATGCACATTCAGTTGGGGATGACTTAAGATGACTTAAAGAATTAAACCAGAACTTACTCTGTTTGTTTCATCAGCATCTTCCTCATTAACAGAACTTGAAGGTGATGGGGTAGCAGACTTGCTTGCAGGAGGAGAGGGTGAAGTGTGTGGAATTATGGTGGCACCAATATTGAGCCCCAACTGAGCACTGAGCTGGGACTGATTTATTGTGGTCAGCTGACTAGGAGACATTATTCCTGTCCTTGCTGCATCCGTCATATGAACTAGCGACCTCATAATTAATGAGTGATCTTGACGATAATGAGACATCTGGACCTGCCTTTGGTCCTATTATTAAGAATAAAGAGATAAATGTTACTAGTAATTATTTCATATAACAGTTTGATATAATTGTATGTTTAGATAATTAAAACAAATCTATGGTAAAAAAATAACTGTCAATATGCATGTTTTGCATAACAGAAGACGTATATAATTCAGAAGTATTCTGTAGCCTGTAATAAGTGGTAACTTACAACACAGTGGGGTTTGAAGAAAATGATGTATTCGTGCCCTAATTTGTGCACGCAGAATCACCAATATAAAGTCAAGTATAAATATTACTACAGAAACCGCTTCAGGTACTTCCTCAAAACACTCCCCTCACCCAATGGAAAGACTTCCATTTTGTTGCACTGCTAGACTTTTTTATATGTCACAAGGGAGAAAACAGAGTAGAATTTATATGTCCTTATGCTGACCCAGCAAATTACAAGGGGGGAAATCACAAGACAGGAAGTCTTTTAATTTAAATATTACATTAAGATGTTATCAATAATATCTGTAATGTTAAGATGAGAGAAGAATGAAACTGATGAGTTTATTTCCGATAGCATTTCCATGGAACCTACTGAAGTTCCAGAAACCCAATTCAAACCCAATTGAATGGGATATTTCCAGGTTTGTTTTGAAACCAGAATTCATCACTAAGGTATGTTAAACCTACACATATACTAAACCTAAGACCAGTTTTTTTGCAATGATTCACATTGCATCATGCAATAATTAATGCTGTTTATCTTCATACAAAAGCAAGTATTTCTAGTTTCTATTAAAGAAATCCTTAAAATAGATGTACAAAAATATAAAATTTGACATCTTAAAATATATAGTGCACATTTCTACAGTAGGCTGTGTTCATTAATTCCAATGTCTACTCTTCAGCATTCCAAATGCTGAACCTCTTTCAAGGTGTGTAATTGTGCTACATATAATTTTTCCAAAGCTATCACTCTCATCTTGAAATTACAAAAGCTTTTGGCTGTTACCGAAAATAATTCAGTCCTTCTGCCGAAATGAAACATACAAACAAAAGATTTTGTCTCACATATAATAATGTATCATTGACGTCAAAAAATGTAGCTGTTTTTTTTTTGGCTGTAAACCATAGTAATAAACATCTTCATAAAAATAATAAGTACTTATTTTAATAGAATGTTCCACACATTAAACACATTAATGACCCATGAAATAACTGTTTTATCTGCAACACATTAAGCAACATTGCCCCACCACTGTATTAATTGAAAATGCACTCATGTTCTCTAAATATCAGGCCATAAAGGCAAAACATAGAAATATGAGTGCAAATCAAATATATTGACTAGTAATATGCTACTACGTTGGGTCAGAATGTTAATTTCCATATTTTAACAAATAAATACTAAATATCAAACAATCCAAAGAAGAAAACCATCATGCACAATTATTTGCAAAAAGTATGCTTATGGGCTGTTCCCGGTCTTAATTTTTACAATGCGATTTCAAAGCCTCAAATTTGTTCAACCCCAAGGAAAACAATAAACTAACCCCGTATTTATTTAAGTGGGTATCTTTACCTACATGTAATTGAAATGTTTTTAAGCTCTGAGTCTTTATTCCAAAAAATATATTTTTATTATGAAATAAAGCATTTTCTTAACCAACAAATGAAAGGTGCTTGAACCTTGTAGACGTCTATGGTACATTTGATTAACATGCTAAGTTTAATAACAATAAAGACTGCTCAATAGAACATTTCTTTGGTTTATTTAAAGTGTCCTCATAATGTTATAATGTCATAATGTTAACTATTTGGAAAGGTTGTCCTATCTAGAATGCAGTAAGTTCCTAAAGAACATCTTTATCACTATAAGCACTTATCTGTGAACTCAACAAATTAGTGATTATATAGATAACACTATAGTTCACAAGACTGGCATAACTGCAAGTAAATTCTTCCAAACATTATCATTCAATGGTCATTTTACCAATACTTTTTACAAATTTAAAATAATTAGCATGTAGAAAGAGTAAACTAGACCATTTACTAGAGAGATCATTTGTAACTAAAACAAAAATAAATGATACAAAAAATATGTTTTAGGCCTTATAATAAGGATGGGCAGACACCATTAATCTATAAAAATGATGGAAACATTTTATTTTAAGTGTTCAGTTGCCCTTTATAGGTCTCTCATCTAAAAGAGGCTCACTTCTTATTCCATTTTTATTTTTTAAATTATAATGCACTGTATATGATAAAGCCGGTCCTTTTAAGAGAAACAAATGCTAAATACTGTTTTAGTATAGCCCATTCCAACATGGCAGGATATATCTATAAAACATATCATACTATTTATATATAACATATTACTAATTACTATTTTTAATAAACTGGGGTGCAGGTCTAACATCATAACTATTACACCTAATAAAAGCAACAAAAGCATATCTGGGACCAATTGAGAATTGAGAAAATGAGGCAGGGTTGACAAGTACTTTAAAGAGATATTTCATAGGCAGAAAAAAAATATCTTATAACTTCTTACATGACATGACATTTGTGGAGTTCCGAGGACAAAAAGAGTCTGAGTAATATTTAACACACTTTTCTTTTTAAGTAAAATCAGGTTTATATTTGTATGCAGAAAACAAAATGTAGGAAAATTGTCAATTTGTTAGCCTCTTTTTTTACTTGCATATAAGGTGTGCTTGTGTGTGTGTGGGGGACCTAATCTAAATTTTCAAAATTCATCAAAGCTAACCTTCTCTTACGTACAATAGACTAAGCAGTAGAGAATGTTAACAAGTTCAATTTTCATTCAATCACTGCCGCTGTTCTGAGAAGTGTTTCATTGCAGGAAAGAAATAAAAATAATCTATATGGTAATTATAAGGACAAATTCCCAAGTAACTTTCAGCTACATGAAAGGTCAGTTCTATTCAAGATATTTTATCAGTGCCCTACACATACTTTCTGTCCTGTCATTTTAAATCTGAACAGTATTTTATTTTCCCATTTACAGCTACCTGCAGAATTAAGTACTTAAGCCAAATAAGAAAAAAAAAAGAAAAGAGAGAAAAAGAAAGAAATGTTGAATTCTGGCATAGGCTATAACAGCACAGAGATAAATTGTTCAGCTGTTCACTTGCAAGCCTCTGGGACTGCAGGTTTTTCTTTCTCCTGGTGCATTGTGGGTATTCAAAACTTGTTCAACATGATTTCATTTCATTTCAGGCACTGCCTGAAAAAACTAAATTACAGAATCAATCATACAGAAGGTCAGAGTGAGACTTCATTACAAGTATTGCATGCTTGCATGAATATCTTTCATTTATGACTGACCCAATATGTCACAATAGCTGTCTTGTAAAAATAATCCACTTTCTGAAATTGATGTAGCACTGATGTCAATACTGCTCAGCAAGCTGGACAGATTATAAGGAGGTGTTCAAAATAAGGGGGGGTGGGAGACCAGACTTTGATGGCAAATATGTTGCTATGTAACTGCTACCATTTGAACATCTAAAAATAGTCATTAAAAAATAATAATAATAAAGGTTTACAGAAGGTGGAGGTTAGTAACGGCAGCTTTCATAGTAACCGCATTGATGTTTTTTGGGGTTTTTTTCCCCATTTACAGGGAAAAATAATACACTGCTTATTGAAAAAGGAAATAAAGAAACAAAGAAAAGCAAACAGAAAAATCCATATAAAAAAGCTATTCCATTTTCAATTTCCAAGCTGCCTTTGTTTCCATTAAAAATGAGATTTATTAAGCAAATAAAATCAACAAATGAATGTACCATAGGTGATAGTTTGGGATAGATTACTTTTTTAGATATTAAATACATGTTAATTATGTGGATCTTCATAACCTTTAGTAATTAGTATTTTCTGTACAGGGCTATAAAATGGGTAAGTGTAGTTACAATTTATAGAGGAGGTTTACAAATGGGAGCTATTAGCCAAATCCAGATAAATCCCACTCTACCCAATGTGATATTTGGTAAGCACGGGTTTTCCAGTTGTTTAATTGGGCATGGGTGGTTTCTGGCAATTTTTGCAAACTGCACTGGGCACCCAAAGCAAAACTTTTTGCATTGAATTTTGTGATACTATTTAGCACAAAATGCCATTAATTTTAAATGGAGGACATTAAAAAAACTGACCAGTAAGTAATGAATACTGCATTGCAAAAAGTGTAAGTAGCGTGCTTCTGCGATAGTACATCTCCCTGAATGTCTGTAATTGGTAATCTTCCCATAATGACTCAATGTATAAATTTAAAAAAAGCATCTATTACTGTTAGGTTTCTATGTGCAATTTACCTTAATACCCAGTAAATAGGCTGTTATGCAGTTCACAATATTAGCAAAAAAAGTATTAAGCAAAATAAAGTACCAGAGATTCCTGCACACAGCTTCTAAGAGTTAATGACTATAAACAAAGAGCCACACAATTGACATAATATGTCTACAAAGCCATGGGTTTAGTGGTTTTAATCTTTAAAATAACCGTCTTCAAGATTACAGTAACACTTGCATGTGCATCATTTAGGTATATCAGGTTTTATTTAGCAATAATGGTGAATATATACAATCTAAATTGTATCAACAATTATTTTACATCATTTCTGAATTCATTGCCCTTTGAGGATGCCCACAAAGCAATAAAAAAAGGCAATTTTTATCTTTAAGAGTCTTCCTTTGGGAAATATACAAGAATAGAGCAAAAATATTATTATTTAGCTGGACAGCAAGGCCCCTCAGGGAACTCTGACATAACCTATTTTTAACTGTACCAGTGGCAGATGAACATTCAAATGTATAGGTGAACATGTCAAGATGTCCATGGAAAAAAGATACACAGGATTAATTATAAACTTGTCTGCATAACGTTTATTTTCTTCATCACAGAGAAACCGGGACTTTTTTCTATTGACTAAAAACTCGTTGGTTAAGTTGACCACTGGGGAAATACTAATAATTCTGCCATAATCCACACAAAATGCTGAAGAACTCAAATAAAATACCAATTATGCTACTTTAATAAATATCTACACTGATATTAACTATGTATACTGCCTTCCTTTTTTTTTGTTGATCACAATTATTCTTTTGATTTCATGAACTACACAGTAAAAATTAACTTCTTAAAAAGTACCAGGGGCAGAGAGGTAGGATTGATTACTCCCAATATCATTTTGTTGAGGAGTTCCAACATGTAAAGTTTTCATCTGCCAGGTTAATGTCCTGGGCTTTCCTGTATTAAAGATGGTGCTGAAGCACAAAGGAAGCCTAGCAGAAAGATTTCCTTATGGTGATGCTCTTCTGGAAGGTAGGAATGACTAACTTTACCTCCCTTAACCAGGTTATAACTTAACCATACATATTTTTTTTATTATTATTTTGCAGGAAATTCCATCAGACATAAACAATATAAACATGAAACATATTCTACATAATCCTAGACTAGGTGGTGGATCTGTTGACAATGCAGTAGTGGCTTACAATCATACAATCTGGTGCAGTATCTCCATCTAATTTTAGATCCATTGCAGAATTAAACCTCTTTCTTTCTAATATGGTACACAATTGTTAGACAATCTTACTTATTTGGAAAGAACAGTTTTCACCTTTTTGTCCAAAATAAGCATTTATTTCGACTTCTAAAGTTGTATAACAATATCAGCTGGATCCGTATGAGATTTGTCTTTGTATTGTCTGTGGTGTTGGTCACATACACATCAGGGTATTTTGTTGGGTGTGATTCTGCATTGAATGGCTGAATGTGACCACTCATTTAAAGAACAGTCGGGTCAAAATGATGACCATGTATCTCACTATTCTGTTTATGGCATACATAGAAACACCAAAACTCCATATTATTGGCAAAGGAACTCCACTATACAAACAAGCACACAAAACATGGCACAATACAATAAAATTACTCCATATACAAGGCCACTTTGACCACACACCCCTGTCACAACAAAATACTACCTGACTTGCATGGACTATCTGGAGTAACACAGTTGGAGAACCTTGGAATAAATACCCTAGAAGAATTGATGCAAAATGGAAACATAGTTCCCTTTGCAGAGCTACAAAACTCCTACAAAATCCTCAACAAAATGTACTACAGATATTTACAACTCAGCCATGCACTTAAAACCTGCATCCGCAGATAACATCCATAACCAGACACCCAATAATTGGTGTTGTGCACACCCAGGGCCCACGGGGACTGATCTCTAAAATCTACAACTGCCTCATACAAGTTGAGTCACACCCTAACATAACACACATACAATCTAAATGGTGTAACTGCCTAGGCAATATAGACAGTGGCCAATGGCAAAATATGATCAACTCACATACCACAGCTTCACCATCTGTAAACAACAAGCTAATACAATATAAAATTCTACATCAAGCATATTACACACCCAAACAAATAAGACACTTTGATCAAAATAAAGAACCTGAATGCCCAAAATGCCATCAGACAGAGGCAAACTTTGAGCATCTCATATGGCAATGCCCCAGAGTTGCTCTGTTTTGGAAAGAGGTTGTTCAATTCTTGAGCCACCTCTCCCCCATCCTATCCAATCCTCAACCACAATGTGTCTGTTTGGAGTCCCTGAGACAAATGATTGTCTGAAACACAATATACAAGCGGCACTATTCAAACAATTGTTCTAAGATGGCTCTCCCACAAAAAAAGCCAAAATAAAGACATGGATCAAACTAATCAACGAATATCTACCATTAATTAAAATAATATATAAACATAGAGGTTGCGAAAACAAATTTGCAAAAATCTGGACATCCTGGATGGAATCCTGACACTGTAATCCCCTAGTATTACCATATGATATAGAGATGATGACTGGTGCGGATTCTGGGCGGCTAGATGGGAGCGGACGTGGACAAACATAAGGTATATTTAAATGCAGCAAAGTTAATTAGTATTTAATGTTTAATTGAAACCTGAAAATATGAACCAATAACCATTTATATGAACAGTATTAATAAGCAGTCCACAACCACTCGCTAGTTATGAATATATAAAATGTATTGTATATAAGCATTATTGGTTTCATTAATAAAACAAGTTTAAAAAAAAAAAAAAAAGTCATGTAATATTTGACATTCCAAAACCTGGACTTACAACACCTAAAACAGGCTCTAGATGCCAAGGAACGCTATGAAAAAAAATGTGTTGTTTAAATAATTTTCAAGCAAGTCTAAATGTTTGGATGTGTTCCTCATATAAATAAGGTATTAGGGTAAATTAAATTAACAATTTAATAATTGTTAAGAGAATAAGACCACGTGGTAGCTTTTGTATAAGGCTATACTACTTTTTCAGATAAATTGATCCACCAATAATTAATTTAACGATTCATTGCTTTTTAATTGATAAATATTTGCCCTTCTGGTAACAGCACATAGACATCTTATTAAGAGCTGTCAAAATATTGATTCTAGAGATTTTAATGAACTGTGTAACAAACAGAAAGACCAAGCAATCTAGATAATAAATTGGCAAATTAACACAAGCAGGTGTAAATTAATTCACAGCTGCCTTTGTTCTTGCTGTGCTGTCTATTCTTATGTTGGAGTAAGGTGAAGTGCTGCAATCATTAGAAACACAATAATAGTTTTGCATATTGATGTCTCTTCTTTTAGTTAAAAAAACACTAGTGTTTTTAACACCTTCTGGAAACACCAAATGTTAACTTAGGTATTTTGCATATTAGAAAACTACTAGTCTGAACTACAACAGCTAGGTGCAGAAGGAGGTTTTTCTTTAAGATGCATGGGAAATGGCAACACTTTTCAATTGAAAGAAGTAATAGTATCTTCTCAATGATGTCATTGAGTGCTGGTACTTCTCTCTTAGGTCATAGTGTTTATTTTACAGGAAACTACCGAGTATCAAGTATAAATATATAGTTTTAAACAAGAAACCACAGAAGTTTCTAGGACTTGAGGCTATTTAACATTTTAGTTCAGCTGGTAAATCACAGGAGGGAAAATAATAACTGGTATTAATGCAAGGGAGAAAACAATGGGAGCAGAAGTACACAAAAATAAAACAAAGCCTTAAGCTGGCCATACATTACAAACTTACCTCCCTATGTTCTCAAAACGTTAAGACAACCACCTGGCCTGATCATTTTGCAGTTGACATTCAATCACAAAATAAATGGGCCTAGAATGTTGGAGGGTAAAAGTGCCAGCTCTGTATTTAGATGTTATAAACATTCAAATCTCAAATGTAAATACTAATATAGTACATTGATTTTGTTTTATTTGCTACTTTACATAAGCAACAAATATTTGAAAAAAGCAAAGGGTTTGTCATACGCATTAACATGATTAAAGACATAAAGCTCTTTATTCTGAAGCTTGGCCATTATTACTTTACTACACTATTGGTTTACTTGTTAATACCACTGTCACTGTCCTGTTTTTTTTTTTTTACCTTTTCTTTTTAACCGTTTTAATGGCATTTTTAAGTAAAAGTGGGCAGTATAGTCCCCCATAGTTACCCTTCACAAAATCAATATCTAGGCGTTTCTATGTAACTGAGGAATGCTGGGAGTAGAGATGGACTAGAACTCGACCTCAAACCCGAGTTCGAGCTGAACTATTCGAATTCGAATGAATTCGGAATTCTCTAACTATCCCAGACCCGGATTTTCAAACTTTCGATAAATATCGAATGTTCAACCATTCAACTATGCAAGTAAAATGCCTATTATACCTAAACGCGAGCATCGAATCCGCTGGTAAAGTGTCCATTAAAACCTATACGCGAGAATCGAATCCACAAGTAAAATGTACATGATACCTAGGCGCGAACATCGAATCCGCGAGTAAAGTGTCCATTAAAGCCTATACGCGAGCATCGAATCGGCGAGTAAAATGTACATGATACCTAGGCGCGAACATCGAATCCGCGAGTTAAGCGTCCATTAAAGCCTATACGCGAGCATCGAATCCGTGAGTAAAGGGTCCATTAAAGCCTATACGGGAGCATCGAATCCGTGAGTAAAATGTACATGATACCTAGGCGCGAACATCGAATGTTTGAACGCGAGAGCTCGAAAATGATGCGAATGAGAGTAAAATTGTAAAATTTATAAAAGTCCTGGATATTTGAACATGTTCCCCAGACCATTTCCCAGGTCCTACAGCCATTTACATAAAGTTACCATTAATATTTTATTTGTATTTCATTAGAACTTTTCGAAGTATTTGCCTCCCATAGACTTAATGGGTCCGTTTTTGAACTTTCCATATAGTTCAAAAGCGGACCGAATTTTCGAAAGTTCAGCCATCTCTAGCTGGGAGTTGTAGTTTTCAAACATCTGGAGAGCCGCAGTTTGAGGATCACAGTCCTAGCCTACTAAAACCAACACCTGTTTCAATTGGATACAATTTTAATCACACAGAAATCATATGCTTCTTTTAACTTCTTAATAAATATGTTATATTAAAGTGAGTAGTGAAACATAACTGTTGTTGATATTCATCAAGACATTTATCATTGCCTAGCCCTATTTCCATCTCTCAAATATATTTCCTTATGCTATTCCCCAAATACCATATTTTATATTGATATCAATGTCTCCCAACATTTTTCTTTTCTCATAAAATTGTGTATTTATCTACCATTAGTAATCTGGTGATTCTGGTTTCTTAGGTGCTTTTCGAAAAACTTTGGGTGTTATTTTTTGAATAGTTAGGATCTGTGTCTTTACATGTTGTTTGGCAGCATTCATATAGGGAAATTCACCCAGAATACTCTGGGCAAATCTCACGAACGGTATTTACCAGAGGCTCTGGGTGAATCTCACCCGCACGAAAGTGAAAATCTATAGCTGGCATTAAATACTTACGTGGTAAGACCCGTGCAGCCGGCACAAAGCGATTTACCAGAGGCTGTGCAGCTGGCGCAAAGTGTGTCTTAGCGCGACGTTAAGGTGAGAAAGGAGCGCAGCGCAGCTGCTTCGCTCCTCTGTGAATTGCCCCTATATAGTTTTGCAACACCACATATTAGAAAGAAAAGTTAAACCACCAACTCCAACATAGTTATATGGACAAATGATTTCCTCCCTTGTTCAGATTATACTTTTCACAAAAGGATACAATTGCATTTTCACAATACAATTACATTCCTCATCGTGGGGATAAACTGCAATAGGCACATATATCCAGCTACATAAAGGCATTGAGTAGGTATGAGGAAGCATTTGGCACTCATAACTCAATTCCCACTCAGCAGGAAAGAGATGCAGCCATGATAGCCAGATTCTTCAGCATGGTCTACTCCATCTGGAGTTTAACTGAGCAAAGAAGCCACATCTTTATCCTATTATTAAGATGTGTTTGAATAACTGCTCCTAGTTGTAGCCATTATACAGCTACATGCTGGTACTGAGTAATCAAGTCGTTCTTCTAGGAAAAAAATAAAATCTACAGCTCTACCTGCTTTCATTTCATTGGTAACCATGGCCAAACAACCTAAATATGACGTTGGACCATGAAAACAGTGTTAATATCTATATAACTATTTGAGTTTTAAAACCATGCTGTGTTCTATTTCAACAAGTGTTATTTACATGTTAAAGAACAGTCCACTAAGTCCACTAAGAACCAACCAATAGCTTTTGACAAGCACAGAGTTCATGTGTTATATTCCAAGTAAAATAATCATTGTTGGGTTGATAATTGAAACATAAGAAATATGATACCTATCTAAATCTCTATGGTAACTACTTACATGGTAGATATTTCCACAATCTTAATTCAATAAATAAATCTGTAAATGCGCTCCATTTAAATTATGCATGATAACCTCTTGACACTTCTACCCATCTTTGATTATATACTGTATATCCACTGAGATAATATTTGAATTGATCTTGAATCTATTTGTATAAATTTTATGCTTCTGTATATAAAAATCTTTGCTTTGAGAGGGATAAAAGGTTTTCCTCATAATTAAAATATTAATTTGCATTCATCTGTTGGTACGCAATTAAAAAATAACTTTCAAGGTTACATAGACGTATGTATGTATGTATGTATGTATGTATGTATGTATATTATTTCTTATATAGCGCTACATGTTTAGCAATGCTTTACAATGAATAAATCCATTCACAATATACAAGCTGCAGAGCTTAAGTTTGTATGTTTTTCCCACACAAGCACAGGGAGGTATGAATTTAAAAAGTAGTGTGCCTTACACCTACTTTGGTACAATAATTGGAGTAGACCTCTTAAAAGTTTGTCAGTTAAAAAAAATGGTTTTAAAAATCAAAAACACAACAATACCTACAGAAAAATGTATCAGTATGGGAGGTAAAAATTCTATAATCCAAATATACACATAGATTACTAACATAACATGCTGGGGTGCTCAAAGTTCTTTATGCTAACAGAAAACTGTAATTAAAGCTTACCATTGCTAGACCAATATTGTGTATTGCCCCTTCCTGATCCATTAGATTTCGAGAAATCGTGATAGACGGAAGATCAAGACTTTGGGGGGGAAACTGGGGAGTAAATTCGCTCCCCTGAGCAGCTAGTGCCTCCCCCATTACTTGGAATGGCAGCAAAACATCGCTCATTCCCAGTGCAGGGTCTGTTTCAGGAGGTGGTGTTATAGGAGGAATCTCAAACTCTTCATCACCAAGACTTGGAGTATGAAATGTCTACAAAAAAAAAAAAAAAAAACATGTATAAACTCAGTTTTTTTCTTGCGAATGATTCCTTATTTAGAAATCAATATGCATTTTAAAAGGACAATTATTTCCACATAAACCACAATCATCTTCTTTGGTCCATGAACAATACCCAGGGTAAGGACCTAAACCGCTCAGTGTTGAAAAGGAAGACGTGTTCTACAAGAAGTATAACTTCCCATTGGTAAGGCCATGGGCTTAACAACAGTTCTCCAGTTTGAAGGTACATCCTGGGGTGAGGACCTAACAGTTTGGATCCTCATGACTATCAATGTGTGGAGGGGGGTTTAAACAGGTATTTTTGTTCTTTAAGGGCATCACTATCAACATTTTAAACCAACTCGTAAGTATCTAAAGCTTGTATATAACTTGTAATTTAAACTTTCTGTGGGAAAATGGACCGGACAACAATACTATTTAAATTAAGCAGTACAATAACAGACTAATGCAATCCACTTAACAACACCATTTGAAACCCCCCTCCTATTAAAAGTACACACAGTGACTATGTAAACTGCTAGGTCCTCATCCCTGAATTTACTTAAGGCTCGTACACACATGCGATACAGGTCCCAACCCCCGACGCACGATGTGTATGAACGAATGTTTCAGCCGATAATAGGCCGGTGTGTAGGCGTTTTATCGGCTGAAACAGTCGTTCGTCCAGAGATCGGCCAAGTCGGCCATTCAACAATACCCGAACGAATGTCCATTTTGGCAGATAAAGCGCGACGAACGGCTGAACCGTTCATTCGTACACATCGTGCATCGGGACCCACGATCGCACGTGTGTATGAGCTTTTACCTTTTGAGATTTTTGTATTGCATCAGGTGGCCAGCACTGTTAATTGAAATTGTGGAGGCCACACTACGTAAGTGTTAAGACCACGCTAACCTAAAATTACACCGGGTAGCGCAAGTTTTACACTTATTTAGCAGATATAGGCCTTAATTGCATCGTCCAATTTAGGTTAATTGGATGATAAATATGAGCTGAAGAATTTGGTAAATATTAAATATTTATTAGCTTCTTTCTAATGTAAATCTAGACACGTAGATTTGAAAAGCATTTCACAAACAGGCCATTTTGATTAAAGATTTATTCCTAATTATCATAACACTATAATGCAACGGCAGTATTAACAGTATTTTAATGGGTACATAATTAGGAACATCTGTTTGTGTTTGAGTAACATTAGGTCCAGTTGCACATTGAATTGGCTATTTATTGATATCTAGTTGTTGACATTATTACAAAGTCATACATCATAAATGTTTACAATTGTCTGACTGAGGTTTATATTGACTGAATAGCAGCTTATATGAGTTTGTATAAATAATTAGTATCACTAATGGCTTTCTATCTTCCATTAAAAAATTAACTATTATTTTTCAGCTGTAAAACCATCAGTGTTCATTTTTAAACTGCTGGCTGCAGATTATATTTTAGAAAAAGAGATATCAATGAATTTACAGAAATTCAGTCCTATGGATTTTAAATAATAGCCACATTACCGAGTAAAAGTACATTGGAACAATTTATCATCCATTTGTGTTTCATGAAGCAGTAATTAAAGCACTGGAGAATAGTATATGTGATATGTTTGAATCAAGCACATTATTCTTGCATGTTTATACATACATTGGTGGGATGCATTTTTTGTGATCATACCTTATATATTCTCTTTCAAGAAGTATAGGCCATTAGACTGCATGAAAATACAGTTTGTTGTTTACATTAGGGTTCTGTCTTCTGATCAATTAAAGAGACAGCTTGCAGCAGTGCAGAACATTGCCTAGTGTTATTATGGTTGTGATGGTACTTTCAGAGTTAGGAGCATGTGCTTTCATCTCCTACTGAATTATGCATTTATTTAACATAAAAATTTTTGGGGGGAGTTTGTGAACCTTTAAAGCTAAGTACACATCGTACCAATAGAAGGGCAATGCTGTCTGACCCAAAACTACTGCTTTCAGCCCTTTATCACCGAAAATTTCTATTCCTCCTAATAGCGGCAGATGGTCAACAATCTACCTATACAAAGTATGGGGAGGTCACACCAGCATTGTGTGTAACCATTTTGATAGCCAATGTCAGCGTGTACCATTAAGTGTACATTAATAATGCACCAGAGAGTCAAAAAACCTAGATGTGTCAGAATTTAAAAGGGTCACATGAACTAATCAGTGCTATATAGTTCTCTATCTCTGAAATACATAACGTGTATATATGTATATCCCACATTATGTGTAAAACAAGCTTAGCTGACTGAGGCTTGAAATGCGTCAATGTAACAAGATTTAAAAATAAAACTGATACAAGTACGATCTCATTCTTTATACTGTATATAAAATATGTATAGCCCTCAAATAAAGTACACAAAGTATACTTGCCTGTGCACTCCAAGAACCTTTTTACAACTCTTTATTTAGTGTAATTGGCAACGTTTTGGTAATAGGGTCTCATCAGACCTTCCCCAAGTCTTTAAAAAGACGTCAAAGTGCACTGGTTTCTCTCCTGGCGCAGTATATATACATACACCTTATATTTTAATTTTACTTTCCTATCCTACAAACGCATTTACATTTTCTAATGATCGAATGTTGGTTTCTTGCCTGGAATGAAAAACATGACAAAAATCTCATTAGCCCTCAGTAGATTGTCATCCTTCAAACTGTTAATGATGATAGAAATTAATAACCCCGAGAAAAGAGTTATCTGTGAATAAGCAGAGAGCCATTGCTTTTATAGAAAACCTGTCAGCTGTCATTAGAGGTCAGGAATGATGAATCCTTGAAAATCAAGGTCTAAAGAATAATAATTCAGGATGTTTCTCTAGAATGAAGGAAATCATTTATGATTATGGGAAATCTGGAGTTAATTCAGTATGGGGGGGGTTGCTGCTGTGATTATATTAGAAAAAGGGTAAATATTATACAGAAACTCTAACTTGCATTTGGACATGATAGAAAACAATTGGCTAATGAACATAACCCAATGGCTGCATTTGCCGTTTCTTGGCAATAACATGGTCTTCTAACAGATGCAACAGTAATTTGCGACTCATTTGCTACGCCATTACTGCTTAATGAAATCTAACATATCACATTAACAATACAGATAAACTCTCGTTCTTGTTATGTAGCATTTGGTTGTTTTCATTAGCACTGTAATTAAACTTTGAAATATTATTTCAATAAATATCTGAGGTATTCAGGAAATTGTATGAAACGGCGAAGGAGCAGCAAATAACAGTAATTTAGACCGTAAGGTCTATTAATGAAAACAGAATTGTAGCCTAAACAATGGAAAACTAGCAAATACCATATTCAGTTGTCATTCATTCATACATTCTGTAAACAGTTACTAAAAACAAGCATTGAATAACGTAATGAATAAAATAAACTATTTTTTTTTTTACTAGAAAACAAAATCAAAGTGGCCATACACAAACAATACTGATTGTACAATCCCAATATCGCACTATAAGAAAATCACGTGCAGTACCGTATATACCTGAGTATAAGTCAAGGTACCCATTTTTACCTCAAAAAAACAGGAAAACTTGATTGACCCGAGTATAAGCCGATGGTGGGAATTAAGACCACTACTGCCTTCTGATTCTGTATAGTTTTGAGGCTTAAGTTGCCCTTTAAATGGACAGCAGAATTTCCATACATATGTATGAAAACTACAACTCCCAGCAAATAAAGCAAGCTGGAAGTTTTACTTTCCAAACACCTGTATGGGAATTCTGCTGTCCATTTAAAGGGCAACTTACCGTAAGCCTCAAAACAATAAAGAATCAGAAGGAGGATGGTATCTATTGATGGTATCCATTGCAGAAGATTGCCTTCTGATTTTGTATTGTTTTGAGGCTTAAGTTGCCCTTGGAAACTACAACTAAAAGACAAACCACCCCAATAAAAATATTAAAAAAGACCACTTTATAAAGGGGTCTTTTTTAATATTTTTATTGGGTGGTTTGTCTTTTAGATTTATTTATTACTGTCCTTATCACACAGTTGTTATTAGTCGTGAGGGGACCTCGGCTATTACCCCATTGAATTATTATTTCTCTTGAGAGGAGGGCATATTTATATTGGAAACTACAACTCCCCGCATGCTTTAGTTGCTGAGATTTGTAGTTTCCAAACATCTGTATAGGAATTCTGCTACTAGGTTAAAAACTCAACTTAAGCCTGCAGTGGAGAGCCCCCCTAGTTGCAGACCCCAATCAATGTTCCGGTACCTCACATCAATGTAGTAGCTCAGACTCAAAATCAGTCTGCTGCAAGCTGTGTAAGTACTGTGGATTTGCCAGATGACATCACTACTTGGCACCTCTCACCGCCCGGTGCCGAGTAGTGACGTCAGCAAGCAAACTCACAGTATAGTACTAAGCGTGCGGCAGCCGGATTCGGAGTCTGAGCTGCTAAAGTGATGCCAGTAAGGACTTGACTCGAGTACAATTTATTTTAAAACTTAAAAACCTCGGCTTATATATATGGTAATATTTTCTTGTCCATCAGACATGGTTAACAATTTTTATTGGACGGAATATCTACTGGTTTATCTGTTGCAGCAAAAATTGCATTGGCTAACATTTTGGTGCAAGTGGTTGAGTATGATTTGGATGAAGGTTCGACACTGATCATCAATGTCCCAATCAACCAAATTGCAGAAATATCACCAGTACATGCATGCAACAAACAGCCATTTCAGCCAATAATTACACAGGTGTAGATGTTTGGTTGGTTGTTGTACATTGATCTGCTGGGTTGGGTCACCGACTATCCAACCAGCTATGCAATCGCTGCATAATTGTTCAGTGTGGAAAGTCGAGTGTGTGTACAGAGATTTAAGCTAGGTACACACAGTACAGCATTGTACTATGCTGTGCATAGGGAGAGTGTTCGGGACTGTGTATAGCCCAATCTTTGAGAAATGATAGAGATCCTGTCTGTTATTTTTCAAAAATCTTTACAGTGTGTACCCACAGTGTGTACCCAGCTTTAAACCCAATTGTGTCCACAGTCAGGGCCAGCCTTAGGATAAATAGCACCCTGTGCATGATGTTACTGGTGCCTAGAACCCCCTCAAAAACACCTCCCTGCGCACATACAATACGCTGTTGAATGCTGCTTGCCTTGGTCTCAAAATCAAGTCCCCCACCTGCTCTTAAGGTCTTTCGGTATCTGCAGTGCGTGCTTTATATCACTAGTAACATACTAAATGCACATACAGAACAGCACAGCATACAAATATAACAAGTAAGGTTTATGTGTGCTGCAGGACATGATCTGCAGGATCGCAACTAGGGGGGCTGTGGCACTGATGCACAACTTTGACCTACAGGTCTGTGACCTAAGACACCCCTGACTGGCGCCCCCCTGGTATTGCAACCTGTGCGGTCTCACAGGTCGCCCATATAAAGGCCAGCCCTGTCCACGGTGAACATATCTGATATAGCTGATAAAACTACACTTTGCTTTAGAATAGCAAAGTTTTATACACAGCCCTTAAGGCATTTTAAAATGGGATAACTGTCTTTGAAGTTAGCACTTCAATCAATGTGACTTAACAATTAAAAGTGCCACTAGAAAAGATAACAAATGACAAAGTATCCTAAAGCATTCTACAGACCACTGCTGTTACTCCAAACAAATAGCATGGATCAGCTGTAAGGGATATAAAGAATTCACTATTATCCCAAAACCAAGAACTAATGAGATTATTTACAGTGATGCTTGAAATATAAATGGCCCCTTTGTCCTTAAAACAACCCTTCAAAGAAGGAATCTGTAATGTATAAAAAAGGGGCTATTATTTTTTAAGGTGGAAAAAAATTAGAGCAAGAATAACAAAACCTATTAAAGTATTTATCCTTTTTCAGATGGAAAAGCAAAAAAAAAAAAAAAAGAGAAATTGAAAAAAAAGCTGAACACCATCTGTAGAAAAATGTTCAAAACATTTGTTCCTTTTGATAAAAATGCAAATGCGGAGAGGTTGTTGTATCAACATATAACAGCCTATGTCTGCCACGGTGAATTATCACAGCTGGAATTAAATTGTCTCTTAACAGCTGCTAGCAGCGGACTTTTCATCAATGCTTGATTCAAATGTAGGAAGAAATTCTACAGAATGAAACATTATGTTATCCTTACAGATGGGGTTTTTGTGTTCATTATCACAAATAAATGCCGGGCCCCACGCCAAACATTATTCGATTATCTAAGCAAGTGTTGATGGTCATAGAATGAGACAAACGTCTGGAATACTGATTCTAAAACTAGCGACTGTCAAATACTGCACTATATGTAAATATTAAATATTTCACCAAATGAATAAACATCGCCAAGGTAAAAGGTTCCTTGTTCACAAATTTATATGCAGATTCATTTGGTAGCATTTAAAAGAGAACTAAAGATGGATGATGAGATGGAAAAGTAAACTTAAGATCTAAAGGACAGACATCAACAAAAAAGTTCATTAAAAAAAATGTATAGGAGGTAATTTCCAAACAGTAAAAACTCTCAAAAAAATTTATTTTTCTATTTTGATTTGTAACTGCTGTCACTAGTACACAGGTCAGTCTCACCTCAAATATGCTGCATTGTTGATTTAAAAAAAAAAAAAAGACCAATGTCAGTCTACAATAACTAAAAAGATCTGTCAACTGTACCTATTTTTAGGTTTCACGTGAAGCAAGAGCTTTGTACTAAAACAAGTTTTCCCTGCAACACAGGAAGTATTAAAATTGTGTCATATCTCAATTCATTAGTCTTGTTGACCCACATACATATAAAATGTGGTGTATGAAGGAACAAAAATCCATGTATGGTGCTTAGTCTTCCTTTACATTGTAAAAATAGAAATGTGAGTAGAAATCCATTAACTCTTCAACTGCAACTTAATTACATCTCCCTTTACCTTTACGCACAAGTGCAAGTATCTCAGGCAGCAGAATTTGCCCCAATAGAAGTTTATAGAAGCAAGCTTTTAGGAGTAGCATTATGAAAGGTCTGTTTTTAGCTACTTTATTTCAACAGTAATGAGCTTAAAGCTTGTTACTTTTCCTGATCTAACATGTCCTTGCATAATGGTGGCTCGTCAAAAACACTTAAAGCAGGTCACATGACTATTACTACTGTAAACCAGAGAAACAGTGTGACCCATTAAGGGACTTTTCAAAATATGTAATTATGGATAGTGCTTTAGTAGTAGTATCCTTACTGCAACATACCAATTGCCTTTCTCTAATCTGAACCATCAGATAGCAATGATTTCTGATCATTCAGATTATATAGTTCATCCACACTATGTTTAATCATAGAACAGCATTGTTTTTAAAATTTATGATTTCAAAATATAGGTAATATACCTAATTGTTGCAAATAATCCCCTATACATACTGCTTGAATTTCCATTAGACTTCTTACTACATTGAAATGCCACAGATGTATCCACCTTATGGCCATCTAAATTGAGTGGTAATGCAGTATTGTCAGGTTATTTTCTTTCTCATTAAAGTCTTTATTTTGTGCTCCATGAAACACATTCAGATGCAGAGTTTCAATCTTATTTATCCTCTTTCTGCCTGCTAAATTATCGTAGAAAACAGATGTGTAAAAAGAAAAGTAAAAAGAACACCTACCTCATTTGCAGCAAGAAATGCATTATTGGCATCAGTCATATTCATGTAGTTATTATTTCCAAACTGAAAAATAAAGAAAAGGGAGATGTTTTGCCTTAAGTATTGAAATGTGGTACCGTACATTTCTGCTGATAATGACCAAATCAAAAGGAATATATTTCATGGGTATATCTTGCATTTGTAAAATTCTATTCTAAAAGCGCACAAGCAGCATCTTTCTTACATAAAAACATAATTATCTTGCAAAAACATCAAATCTCTGACAGACATTTACACTGGTTTAAACTTAGGGAATGTTAAAAATGTGTCATACATTAAAACAGTGCAACTTTTCCTGCAGATGTTCCATAATTGGTACATCCGTGTTTAGAGATGGTCAAAATAAATTCAACATGGATTTTATACTGCATATACTTCATAACAATTCCAGATATTTGTATCAGTCAGAAATATCAACTGATGGGGCATATTACATTCCATAGCTTATCTTGATGGAATACGATGGTAAATAATGCATGTTTTTTTGTTAATACTGCTGTTTTATTGAAAGGCTGACAAAATACAGTCCATTACTTGGTAGGATAATTCCATTGGTATCTGCAGTATTCCATTAATCTAGGAATTGTAAATAACCATCCTAAATCCACTACTGCAGGAATCATTGTTAGCTACATGGTACATGCAATTGTGGTTAAGCACACACTGCTTAGACTTACTAGGTCATTAAATGTCTTACTATAGATTAAGAAATTTTTTTTGGATGACTTGTGGCTGAAAAAAAAGACTATATGATGAAAAGATCAAAGATTATTGCCGAGTAAAGTTCACCCATAAGTTCATAAGTAAATCTTATTTTACCTTTACAAACTTTGTTGTGTTTAACATTTTAATGCCATTAATTAATCAACTGTTTAATGTTGTATGAGCTATTTAGATGGACTTAGGAAAATATGATGGTCATGATGAAACCAGACAAAAAATGCAGGAAGCAACATCCTGAAACCAGAAGCTTTGCTCCCAATGCACCCATAGAATAGGTATGGTGATAAATAGTTAGTACCCACTAGAGATGTCCGAACTTCGCAAAATCCGGTCCGCTCGAGGATCCGCGAATTTTCTAAAAAATTAGAAAATTCGAAAATCCGCGAGTGGACCCATTAAAATAAAAATATCTTCGAAAATACGAGATTTTCTCGTATTTTCGAAAACTTTATACAAGGAAAACGCGTATTTTCGAAAATTTTCAAAAATACGTATTTCTGAAAATACGAGAAATCTCGTAATTTCGAAAATATTCGAAAATACGAGAAATCCGCGGTTCGGAAGTTCGGAAGGCGGAAAATCTGGAAAAATCCGCCGTTCGCGAATGGGATAAATCCGCGGTGGATCTGGGTTCGGATCCGCGAAACGGCCATCCCTAGTACCCACATCTCAAAGTTCTAAAGTATATTTTTGAATATAAAGCTAAATTCTTACCATCGATTAAAGTGGGGAAAATCTGAAATTAAAAAAAACTTGCAAATATTCTAAACAAAGGTGCATCTAATTATTTGACACTAAATATTGGTACGATGTGCAAATGTCTGACAAGAATACAAACCATAATTTCTATAAACAGTCACACAAACAGTACAAAGTCATTGCATATTTCAGAACCATAAATGCAGTACTGTTGCACATTTCTTCTGATAAATTAATTGCAAAAGATCATGTTCAAGTGTGAACTTATCTAGACTGGATATGGGTGTAGTGATTATTTTGATCTAGCTCCCTCTCAATTCTGTGATCATGTGATGGATATGTATACTGTAAGAGACACCCACATTATATGATCAAATTGATAATATCTGGTTGCACTACTAGAAACAAAATTACATTAGTATTTAATTAGAAATCAATAAGAACCTTTTTAATAATGAATTGCCATAAAAATTGCAGACAATGTAAAATAGAATCACTATATTGGGGTTGTTAAAAATGTAGGTGTTTACTGGAATTTCTATTGGTGTTGACATCTAGCAGCATCAAATCAAGAGGATGCAATGAGTAATGTTATTTCCATGCAAATGGGTCCTTATCTGTCTAATAAAAACCTCAATGCTACACACTGTGCTCTGATAACTCTAAAGGTGCTTTTACATCCAAAAAAGATATGAACTTGTAAAGATTAATAAATTAAATTTATTAACTTGCATTAATACATCTATAAACTGGGTTTGGGTGCATTTTTATAACTGGGTTTGGGGTGCATTTTTATTTTAGAGCTTTGATTCCAAACATGATTCCTATCGTCATGATGCTATATTTCAGAATAAAAATGGCATTATTAAAATAAGGAATACCACTAGTTAAATTTAACTTTCATTTCAGTTAATGTATAGAAATATTTTCCCTTTTTTTAGCAAATGAGCCCCACAATATTTATACCCCCCAAAAAACTCTTACCTTTGAAATCTCATAGCAATACAATATGTACCACAACCAACAAGTTAAGGAGTAGAAACACAAAGTCCCATGAACCTATTTATACATTTAAAGATTTTCATTTTCTTATTTTTTAATAAGTACTCATTTATATCTATTGGTATTGAAGAATTGTTTGTCCAAAGACAGAAGTAAAATCCATCAATTTTAAAAGTGTGGATCTGTTCTGGTAGAAGTCGTATATGGTATCAGTTTGGTTGCAATGATATAATTATAGTAAAAAAACGGCTACCATGTAGACTGGCCAATGTCACTTGTAGGATTTAATGATTACATTGTATGATTACGTTATAAGAAACTGTACTAATTCAGTTTGTACTCCTAAAATTTTTACTGCCTTGAAATTCTACACAAATGTGGCCATATGTATTGTCCCTGCTCAAATTATAAAATTCCCACTTTCCTTCTAGAAAATCCACATAAAGTTGAAAACCACTCCACTTCAGATCTGCCATTTTTTTCTTCTGTAACAAACGAGGTAGAACACAATCCCGAACATCTTAAACTTCCTGAAAATATTGCAAACTGTGGTCACATGAAGCTCTTTAGAAATAGTTTTGTAGCCTTTATCATGCACAGCTAGCACATTTATTTCCTACTCAGTCAACAACAACTCCTTTTTTTCTTGTTGATGCTCACTGTACTGAATATATGTTACAAAACATCTGAGTGGGGATTTTCTTTATTCAAATAGGCTGAGTGACTGTTAATGATATTGAAGATTCTGATGGCTTTAATGTAATTAATGTCATAAATGTTAAGCTTTACAGCCAATTAAGGCACTGCAATTATAATTTGTTTTAAGAATTACATTAATAATTAACATCAGAAATCCAAAACATTCAGCCCTATTCTTTACTGGACGCAGCGCAAGAGACAGGGGTCAAAGTCACGCTAATCGATGCACAAGTATCACAAAAGACACTCGCATAGCATCACAAGCTATTCACCTGCATTTAACGCCAGCTATAGGTGAATCTGTGTTTCTGGGTAATTCTCCCTAATGGTGTTTGCCCTATAGAATTGTAAAATAAAGAATGGCAGATCAGTTTTATTTTTTTAAACAATTGCGCTTGTACTGGATAATGTGGGGTACCAATACTTTTTTTTCAAATTCTAATGACAATAGTGATCACTTATTGGTTCTGTGGGGATGTTTAGGTGTCCAGGACAACTACACTGTCAAATTTAACTTTTTAGAAAATGGAAAGTACCTGGGGTAGGTAGGTAGGATTGGTTATTCCTACCTCACAATATTGTTTCATTGAGGAGTGCCAGAATGTCCAGTTTTCATCTGCCAGTTTAGTGTCCTGGGTCTTCCTGTAGTAAATATAGTGCTGAAACCTGAAGGAATCCAGGCAGAAGCTGTTGTTCCTCACAAAAACAAATTTGGGGGGCTTTCATTTTAACAGTCTAAAAAAAAACTCTATGCACTATAGTTCTCCTTAAATTGTTTGCTTTAGACACTCCACTGTTAAGGCTTGTACAGATATACGATTCTGTCCATGACCTGTGATCGCGGCTTGCAGTGAATGGTTGTTTCGGGTGATAATCGCACATGTGTATACGTTCAGTCGGGGGTTGTTCGATAATCAGCCACGGCGAATTAATGAACGACCCCTGACCGAACATATACACACGCGCGATTATCGGCCGAAACAGCCGTTCATCACGTGTATCAGTCATGGTCGGGGGTCGTGGACAGAATCATATGTCAGTACAAGCCTTAAGCCACACTAATTTTCCCTCTAATTTTAAAATGGCTGTGTGTGCAGATATATACTTGTGTGCTACATACAGCAGGGCTTTTGTTCCAGCAGATTTTTGTGTGCACACACATTTCACCTGTTAGCACTTGTCTGCACAGCTTAGAGGGAACACTGTCCCACACACCCTACAGTAGACCTTAAAAGGTAAGAATGTAGTGTACTGAAATAAGAATGAAAGTGTAATATTAAAGTGCATACATTTAGGGGATTTTCTATGTAATAAGGGCCTTATTTGGATTTTTTTTAAATCAAACAAATACCTTAAAACCATTAGAGTAATTGATGCTCCCTTTCTTCATATTTGCCACAGTACTTTGCTTCTGGTGATGCAGACATTCAAGACTATAGGGATGGTGTCATATAAACATTTTGTTTATAAGGAGGTGTTACCAGAAGTAGAAGAGCTAGGGAAAAAGAGTAAGAGCAGCACCAACAAGCAAATTAATTGTTAGGCTAAGGGGCATTTCTTCAGTTAAAAATACAGCAGTTTTGGACACCATTACATAGGTAATTACCTAAACTTTATTATAAGATTTTTATTCTCCTTGAAAAACTGTAGGCACCAGTGTTGGTGCTGTGAATTTATAGAACACACTGTGGCTTTACAGCAATAAATATACATGGATTGTTCCAACATTCTTCAGTATTCTACATTATTCTACATTTTATACCTTCTGTAACCAAAGACTTGGTCAGCAGAGTTTATAAACTGTTTACAAAAAATGTTAATACATGATGATATACACATGCATTGCTTCAAATCAATGGTGTGGGATTTTGGAACAAATAATATTTTAAAGGGTAACTGTGTCTCCAATTCTTCCAAACTAGTAAGGATTATATAAAAAGCCTTCCATTATACCTTCAAAATAAAACCTAAATCACATCTCTGGATAAAATTTGTGAGACGTTATTGCTGGAAAGGTTCAGCCATGTGACCAGTCTGTCTGCATTAATAGGCTCCCCTTCTCAACTGCCAATTTTTTTCCCAGGTACTTCCTGTTTTTCCCAGCATTAAGTCTTTACTGAGCATGCTTCTCCCCAGGGGCAGAGGGGCTAGCAGAGGTCAGGTGATGTCACTCAACCTACTGGAAGCAGGAAGTTTGAACATTCACCTTGATATCATTTCTCACAGGGTGAAGCCAGAGATATGATTGTCGGCTCATTATAAAGGAAATACTGCAGGCTTTCATTTAATCCTAACTTGTTTGGAGACCACAGTTGTCCTTTAAGGCTGGTAAATGTACATCAGTAGATTATTAATATGTTTAATATTTGCAGCAAAGTAGCTAGTAACCTAGTACAGTAGTTCCTTTCTTGGCAAATATTATCTTTGCACCAACACATATCCATATACTTGTAAACTGCAAAACACAACGGAAATAGCCAGAAGTCATTTATTTTTTATAGTATCAGGCCAAGTAGTCAGCCATTTTACAGAGAAAAATGAACACAGCAATGTTTTTTGGTTTATACATTCCAAATGAATTCTGAAACATTCAATTTATTTCTAGGTAATATGGAATATTTTACTAAGAACATAAAAGAACATTGTGCATAGCTGGCACAATTGCATAATATAAATAATGATTTCTCAAGAACTGGTCAGCATCTCAAGTCTTTATTGTGCACTTGTGTAGTTGTCTGTTTTCTAATAAAGCAGAAATTATGTTGGAATTTCCAAGATGTTAAGGTAACATAAAAAATAGTCTCCAGGCAGCTTTTATAGCTGTATTCTTGTTAATTATTAGAGCTGTAAGCCTTAATATTTAATTCAATCTACGGTACAGATATAAACAGGCGTGATAAAAATCTATAAACAAAACATTAATGTTTCATTTGTACTCATCAGAGATTTGTTTAATGCAAACAAATACATTGCAATACAACACTTTTAAGATTAAACTCACTTATTATCCCCAAGAAGTCACAACAGCAGAAAAATAAAATAAACTAGCTATTATCTCAAGGGTCGGTACAATTTAGAAAACAAATTAGGTTCCTAGTAAAAAAAATGAACAGGGTAAGAAATCCTCTTCTGAACAGTTAGCATGTGAATGTAATTACTGGAGAAACTATGGCTAATCAGCTGCAAACTGTATCCATTAATTAGTATTTGCCCCGGAGAAATGAGGAAAATTGGTAACAATGTTAACACTGCAATGTTCAGATGAAGGATACAAGACCCTTAGCATTCTATTGAGCAGGTGGCTTCAATGGCCTTTTTGATTCATAAAGCTTTCACCTAAAGTATGGGTAAAACAGATACATATTCTGCATCTTTAGCAGTTCATAATTAATAACTCATAACTCAGGAACAGTGTGATAAGCTGGGGACCTATCAAAAGATCAAACAATTTCCTTACACATTTTTAGATTAAAATATATTATGGCTGCTTCAGGGTAACGGTCCTCTACAACACTTAAAAGTTATTTCTAAATTAAAATGAATTCAACTTAATATTGTGTGTGTGTGTGCAATCCTTTACAGCAATCAAATCATTTTCTCATAAAAATAAATAATTGCCAACATATGTGCTGCTATTCAATCTTTTTTAAAAATAACAATGTAAAAAAAAAGGGGGGGGGGAGGATATTTTGCTTTTTGCACCCAAATATGATAACCATTTATTTTTGTACCCGTAACCCAGCACATCAGTATTTTTCTGAACCAACAAAACCAATTTTATATTTATTTAATAAAATTTCATTCAATATTACAGTGTACGGTTATATAATATAAAAGTCAGGTGCCTTTTTTGTAGTCAAGTTTATAATCATATATTTACAGCCATTACAAGCATCTATTGTCTATGGAGTTCTTTATCTTTTCAGAGGGATGTAAATGAATATGGGGAATCCATAGACCCCACAAGTCAATCTACTATTAAGTGCTAGTGATGGTTCTCATTCATCCAGGTCATGGCATATCTGTTATATTTAGTTAGATCAACTGGATTTAAAGTTTAGTTCTTGAAGACATTTCGCTAGTCATCCAACTGACTTTCTCAATTCAGAATGACTTGTACAGCAATCTGTTGGCAAATATGTACCCTGGAAAGTCCCAATTAGCATATCACAGCCAGGTGTTAAGGGCGTGATTTCATTGTAGCTAAGAGGTGTTATAAGAATGCCCAGGGTAAGGTGTCAAAACAGCATTGTACATGGGAGACAGTTGGTGTTTTGAAGAAAAAAAAAAACCTCTATTCAGGCTTGGCTTTTTTATTTTCACATAAATGGCCTTCTTGACATCTCTCTTGAACCAGTCATGTTCCTTTGTCAATATATTAACATTACAACCTTCAAAGGTATGTTCTTTTTCATTAAGATTTCCAGGGTACATAATTGCCAAGATTCTTGTACAAGTCATTCTGAATTGAGAAAGCCAGTTGGATTACTAGCAAAACGTCTTCAACAAGTAAACTTTAAGTTCATGTGATCTAACTGAATACAATAGACATTAATGCTAGTCTTTTATTTAATCATGTAAATGATTGAGATGCCTATAGCTCTCTGATTCCAAGACAACTTCATGGCTTCAATCCCTCTTAATCCTGCACCGTTTCAATCAATATTCTTGGCTAGTTTTTCTGTTTCAGATGAAACATTAGATGTAAATATAACTGAATTTTGTGTTGCATATTGGAGGAAACGTTTTCTATGAGCAGATGGCCTTATTTTTTTAAAGTTAACAGTTTTGCTGATGAGCATCATTTAACAGAGGTTTTCAAAATCTGTATAATGTAATCAGCAGAGTGAAGCCATACAAGGCCAGATGTTCTTCTGATCAGATTTCCGATTGAGTGCAACAATTGGAAATCCGATGGGAAGAACCGATCAAAGCCTCACACCTTGAGGCTTCGATCTTTCCACAGATTTTCCCTTGAAAATTGTGGAGAGATGGGAATGTAAGGTATTGTGCCTGGTCCTAATCTTTGTTTTTTCAATAATATGCTCATTGCTGAGCGGCCAATTGGAAAAACAGAAAATAGTTTTCGACATTTGAGAGATTGGATCAAATTTATCAGATCGCTCAATATGTTGATCTCCTGTATGGGGTGCTTAACCCAATTTCTCAAAGATATGTAAAAAATCAAATAGGTAATATGTAAGAAATATATTTGAATTGTAGAATAATAATAAGCTATAATCAGAGTTTGTTTCTAGTGCACTCATTTTTTTTTATTGCACCTCCTGCTGAGGTCTCATATTAGCCTGGTTAAGCCTGGTACACACAGGACAATAATTCAACCTGACTGAAAGGCTAACTAGATTGTAAGCTCTACGGGCAGGGAACTCTTTTTTGTATTTTGCTATTGTATGGTGCGGTGTCCCCAAGTGGCGCTTTATAAATAACCTATACACACATACAGTTCATATTTCAGTTGATTGGACTGAAATACCTGCAACATTTTTGCTCATTAAAATTGGTTTAAGAAAATCTAACATGTCTGTACATTTAAGCGTCTATGTGGTCTTCAGTGGCCATGTGATCGGTCATGTCAAAATATGAGCATCAAATCTATCAAGTGTCTTGATAAGTGTATGAATAAGTGTATGAACAGCAATAAACCAGATCCATATCCATTGAGAAAACTTTTTTCATGACTTATTGAAGATGCCTCTTTCCCTGTCAGAATTGAATTACCATGGGTGTGCTTTCTCCTGTACCTCATTAAAAAATGGGAAGCCCTATTGTGTGTTGGCAGATTGTCAAGATTTACTGTTATTAGGCTACTTTGTATGTATTCAATTTCTAATATAGGGCTACATATTCTCTAGTGCTTGACAATTATTTAATCCATTCACATCTGGCCCTGCCCCAACAGGCTTACAATGTCACTCAAAAACACAATATATCAGTATATTTTTATGATTGTGTGGGAAACTGGAGTGCCAGTAGGAAACCTATGCAAGCACAGGGAGAACATACAAATACCTGCTCTTATTCTGCAGCAACCAATCTGATTGGTTTCTGCAGATAAAGAACATGACAAAATGTTTCACTTCATAATGAATAAGCCCAATATTTACTGTATTAAACTATGTTAGTGTTTAGGTGAGAAATTTTTTCTTATATTTATAGGACATTTTTGTAATTACTGAACCATGTTCCCCCGGCATTCAGAACCGGCCCTCTGCTTGCAGGGAACTGCAAGCAGGGGGCTGGACTGGCAGCCACGTCCGTGATTGGCTCAGAGGCAGCCAATCACCGATGCAGCTGCCAGCGGTGCAGAACGCCGGGGGAACAAGGCTCAGTAAGTACAGTTTGGATTATTTTTTTTACAATCAAATATAGCGGTTGAGGGTGGGATAGTGTCTACTACATTACAGAAAAAAAGTTTTTATGCTAGGGCACAGGCCAGCAAAAAGGGATCGGGAGGGGGTAAAGGGCTGCAGTGAGCAAGCCAGAAACCTTTCAGAGGACAGGTAAGTGTCAGAAACATTTTCCTCCCAGCCAGAACCCTACTCTTCACTAGGACTTTAGGCAGACATTGCAGGAGAGCTATTTGAAGCAGAGAGGTAAGGTAAGGATTTTTTAACACTGCAGAGTGGGGCCAGTTGTGGGGGAGGTTTTAGTTTTGGGGATGGACATCACCTTTAAACAAGGTAAATTTTGAGTTTGCATACAATATATAGTTCATATAAAATCAGTAGGTTTTCAGTAGTAGCATCACAACTTTCTACACCATGTACCCCTTTCTATTTTAAAGGGCATATCCACCCTTAAAACAAAAAACTGGTTGATTGTCAGTCACCTGCCCCTAACTGATATACTTTGTACTTTATTACCTGAATTACTAACTAGATATTTAAGGATAATTATTGTCCTCATTCTGGACCCTCCTTCCATGCAGTCAATCAAGGCTGTGATTGCTGACATCACAACCAATGATTGACTGCTGTTTCACCTGCTGACTTCTCTGCTAATGCTTAAGCATATAAAAAGCTTATAGCGCAGAAAGAGGAGGCTGGCAGCTGCCAGTCAAGGTCCTTCTGCTTGCTTCCATGCATAGAAATGGCACAGAAGACAAGCAGAAGGCAGCCTGGGAGCGAAGACTGGTAAATTTGGGGACAGGTTTCTGTTATATAAACATTGCAAGGTCGAGGATTTCAGCCATTCCTTGCAACATATTAACATTATGTTTGGGGGTGGAAACACCCTTTGATAACATATTTATTAAGATGTGTGGGAGCTACCAACTTTTGCCAGTCATTTAACTGCAAAGGGAAAAAATATAACTATGAAAAATACACATATCAGAGGCTCCAACCAGAGCCAAGGCACGTTGGCAAAATCCACTCATATGGTTGCCTTAGTTATAGTCATAGAAAGCCTGTACGCCCACACGTAAGCCTGTATGCCCACAACATCAACATAAACCCCTTAAACTGTGCTGGGTAACATGGCTATGTTGTCAATTACAGTAGTTTCATTCCAATCTTTTTGGATATATAGTATTTGATAAAAAATACCACATTAAATGTTTAAAATGCTTTCAAACATACATTGTAATTATGGGGAATACAGTACACTTAGAAGCATCCACTCATGCTGTTCATTCATTTCAATGCGAATTATGTGTTTCTTTGTATAGTAGTATCCCTTTTTGCTGGCAGGTGAATAGCAATAGTGAAATAAAGGGTAAACTTGATAGCATGTTTACAACAAAGATAACTGTAATGTGATAGTTCAGTATAAATGTAATTACCATAAATAAAGCTAGATCTCCATTACCAAGATCGTCCTTTGTGAAACTGAGACTGCATAAATCAAATGCAAAAAGCACTTAGTGAAAATAGCTCCCATGTTTTGTTCTAAAAGATAAATAATGTAGATCTTCTGTTAAATATTTGCCAGATGGGATTCAAAATGTAAAAAATAAGAATAAGATTAAAAAAATAGAATAGAGTATATATACTGAGAAATAAGGCATTTCAATGGCCACCATATACTTAGGAAGAATTTGAGAGATCAAAATGTTGTATTATAATGCTCATTTAGTAGGGCAGCACACATTTTGGTGCAGTACTTCCATTTATTCCTTAAATAAATAAGTTTGTATACATTTTTATTTATGATGAAAAGGGCAATTTGGGAGACAGCACCAATAATGCCCTTTGTATCTATGTACCCTGTAAAACAGAGAATCCTCTTGATTTCAGTAGGTTAGACAATTGTTGTCCTGCTCACTCAGATCAGCCCAGACTGCAAGGCAAATGTAAAAAAAAAAAAACTATCTTTAAGTGTTCAGGCTGCATAGAAAGGTATGTAGGGCATATCTGTGTATGGGACTTTCTATGGGGCTGTGAATGGTACTTTCTATGGGGCCATATATGAGACTTTCTATGGGGCTGTGTATGGGACTTTTTTATGGGGCCGTGTACGGGACTTTCTATGGGGCTTTGAATGGGACTTTCTATGGGGCTGTGTATGGGTCTTTCTATGGGGCTGTGTATGGGACTTTCTATGGGGCTGTGAATGGGATTTTCTACAGGGCTGTGTATAGGACTTTCTATGGGGCTGTGTATGGGACTTTCTATGGGACTGTCTGTAGAACTATCTTTGGGGTTGTGTATTGGACTTTCTATGGGACTAGTTTATCAGTTAAAAGTAAGTACCTCGGTTTATATTTGGGACTGTTTATACTCGATTATATACGGTAACTATGGTGACATCAAATTTAAATAATAATTTTAATTACCAAAAATGTTGTGCATATTTCCAAGCTTACTGGGAGCAGAATCTCAATATTTACTACTACAAAATCACTTTTACTTACATACTTAAGCTGCATCTTTCCAATGTTACCCAAAGTAAACACTTCGGCCTTATTATTTTCTAGTGAATCTCTGGCTATGTAGCCCATCTGTGTAAAACTATTTGGTAAAAGAGGAGGGGTCATGGGCTTAGTTAGAATGCCCTGCCCTCTGTGCAAAATTGACAGTGGGCACCTTTCTCCATTTACCAGCATTTAACAGTGGCATCCATGGGTTTTTCCTAAACTGGGTCTCAGGTAGTTACACCACTGGGAAGGTTTTAAATCTATACATTTTTCTACTTTTTTTTGTACTAATTTTATTTTTTGTTTATAAAAAAAACATTTTGCATTCCTTTCAAGAAAATCATTGATATCCACAATAAGATATAATTTATCAAATGTTCTTAACATTTTTCCTAGGACTTCACTGCGTTTTACAAACATATACAACTATGCATAAAAATGGCTAAAATTCAGTTTAAGATCATGTTACTCAGATCCCTGTTTGTACTTTGGTTACACAGTAACTGTAAGAAGAAACAAAAATATGTTCATACAAGCCATCAGGTTTTATCAAATTTAGGATCTTTTGACTTATAGTTTGTGTATTTAAGACAAAACAACAGATCAAACCATTCATTCAAAATAAGCAGTCTCACTATATTTATTTTGTCATTTTAACAGGCTGGCTGAATGAATGACATGACAAATTAAATTAATAGAGAACACTGGCTCTTAGCTGCTTTGATGGGAATCCATGCGAAAGTGGGACAATATGAACAATACTCTGTCTAATTAAAAGATGGGAATCTAAACTCATTTTGCTTTTTGTGTGAGTAAAATACAGAACAGAATGACATGGACTAGATTGGTCGGAGTAAAAGAAACATTACAAAGGTAACAGCTTAACAGCTCCTTGGTAAATATAGTACAGCATTCCAAGTTCATAATGGGGGTGTTTCATTAACAAATTAAAATCGGACTACTATAGACTTCTTACAGATTTGCCAAAAATCATGCTACATTAAATGAAACTAAACCAATGTGTACACATATATTATTTTTCCTTTTGTATTGTATTACTGTAGTGATGAAAATAAGGTTGTATACATTTTTCATGACCATTCTTTAATCATGTATGAATCAATCACAGGAATCTGTTAGAATCCATCTAACAAAATAAATTTATAATGATATGTCACTGAAGCAACTACTACTGTGTATTTTTGTATTATAAGGGGGGGAGGAAATGTTACAAAGGGAAAAAAAGAGATAGATGAATGTAATAAACAAGGAGCACTCTGGGGCCTTTTTTTATGACTACATAGCATAGTGCGAGATTTTATATATATTTTACACACACACACACTTTTTTCCAACTGACTTAAATCTATGGAGACATGCCTTTACGAGATGGGTATTCTTGATGCCTTAATTTGCTTATCTGGCAGTTATAACTGTAACTTTTTGTTTTTCACAAAAAGATACAAAATAAATAATCACGTGCGACAGAATATTTAATTTCTGATGTAGGAACAAGGGACAAAGAAATGACAGTATCTTTAGAATGTAGCTACGGCATAATACCAGAGAAATGGTTATGACTGAAACGTTCCATAAATGGAACATACATTTCTATCTGACTTCATTGTGAGAAATGGATTGTTGTCATAACTGTATCAGTAAAACATATTTAGAAGGACTATTTTAATACAATCCCATCCAATTACATTTTATTCTCTGAATTTAAAACATAGATTACTATCTACTGGGCTGATGACATACTGTTTTTATATAAAATCTCTCATACTTAACTCATCTAATACCACTGTAAATTGTTCTTTCTGAAGCACTATCACAGTATGACCAAATATACTATATAACTATACTCAATTTGCTCAGCAGGAAAATTATAAACGTAATTTCTGCTAAAATATCCCAGAAAATAGCTATTGATATATGCACACAGCACCACCTGGTCATTTTCTATAGATAAATAAGTCTGTTTGGAAAGCTACAACATTGTACATTTTGCCCATTTAAAGCTAGGCAAAAATGGAAGCTGTCCCAAAAATGGTTCTATAAGACAATAAGCAGAATCAGTGCAATTCCATATCTTATAGGGCATCTCTACCCCATAAAAAAAATGTGCATTTAATTAGAAAAATCAAAAGAACCCAGACCTCGTTAGGTTAATGTGTGCAAAACCGAACTCTAAACATTATCATAGCGAAGTCTAGGTATTGGGTGCATTTGAAAACTTGAATGCTTGTTGCAAATCCATGCATGGAGCAGTAGCAGGGAAGGAGGAGAACTCCACTACGTATGCCAGAAACCTTTAGGTAACAGCTAGAAATGGATTGCACAAGGGGAAAGGCTCCTACTCTAATGTTTTCCTGGAATGTATTTCGGCCAACATATGCAGCAAAAGAACATGCACTTTAAAACTGGAACATAAATCCAATCTTTCTTTAGAAAAGACACAGATACACATACAATGATCAACTATGTTACAGTCTAGAATTAAGAAGTAAATGCAATCTTGGAATGGTCTTCAACATTATGTGAGTTATGGTGCAAAACATAATAAACATTTCAGAACAACAGATAATAGGAATCCTTAATTATAAAAACAAATTACTTTCCTGGTTAATCTGAATATGATTGAATGCTGTAGTTGAATATTATAAAACATCTCTATTATCTACATTGCCAGTGCTTTACAAAAGGGGTAAGCATTAAAATTAGGGGTATAATAGAAAACTATTTTAATTATAATCATTCTGGATATAATGTGGTATAAGGGGCCATATACAACAACATGGCTTTACCTAAATGGTTATGAAAATATTTCTTACAGTTTTTTACATTTATGATACAGAGTAATACATCTCAGTGTTACTGGTGTAAATATTAACTGTATCAGCTTACATCAAAGCACCACTGTACTACACCTGAACCACGCCGAAGTAAAGTATATTGTGATGCTACTAAACTTAATCAACTCTCAACTCAATGTCCTTCAACAATGTAAGCTGGGATTATTTCAAATATGGGCTTGAAATTTACACAAAACCACCAAACCTTCGATACTGAACAGTTGCCTGAAAAAATGTCAGGTTATTTAGATGCAGTAACACATATTGCAGGTTTTCGTTGGCATTATTTCTTATAGGGCAGTTAGGGCAACAATTTTATCAGTTATCAGTTTACAGTATCAGTATATGCAAGATATCTAAGTATTTTAAAACTTTCCTTTGAGTATTCTGTTGCCCATAACTTGTTAATTGCATTATAAAAATATACTTATTTACCGGTTTGCCATGTTATACAAATCTGCATACAATTGTTACAGATCTGATATTCCTTCAACACTCTATAAGCTCCGTACACACTGCAAATTTCCTCTGGCCTTAATGCCCAAAAGGTCTGACCGCTGACCGAGTATTCTGGACGAGAATCGCACCCAGGTTTAAATTTAATCTCAAATCCTACCTCTCAGAGCAGCACAGCATAGCATTGTTAAATTGACACTGCACAAGTTCTTACTATGGCATTTCTACTCTTCTCTATGTATCTCTATGTCATGCACCAAATTAGATTCTAAGATAACATGGTTTAAGCACTATCTATAATCTATAGTTTTTGATACACATATACTTATTTGTATAGTTATATATCTATGTATTTATTTATCCCCCTCATTTTTTTGTATTATAATATTGTACAGTGCTACGTCCCCAAGTGGCCTTCTAAAAATAAACATATGCATACATACATATATATGACCGATAACCACTCGGCCTTACACCTGCGATTCTCGACCAGAATGCTTGGTCCATGGGCGTTACAGCAAAGGGAAATTTGCAGTGTGTGCAGAGCTTCAGATCATTCATGTAGATACACAGACCAGTGGCAGCTATCAGCATCCTGTAAGTGTTGGGCCTTTGGAAATTTTTGATAAAAACTTATTATCCAGAGACTCATGTCAGTTTATTTGATGTTGAATTGTCTAATTTATTGTCTGATCTAACAGGATTAACTTACATAATAATACTAAAGAAATATGCACACTGTAATATGATAGCTGCCAGAATTTGTCAAGCTCCCCACAGTTAGGGCAGCATACCTGGGACGTGAAAACATAAACATGTGTTTTAAGTTTGATAACAATAAAGCAGACTTCTGGTTATCTGCCTTTTTTTTATCAACAAACTAAAACAAGTTATTCCATTAGTAATATTCTTGAACTTTTTTAAAGAGTATGTCCTCCGCCAAAATTATATTATACATAAACCCTTTTTATTTAGAGCCCAGAAAAGCATGTGAAGTGAGTTATTCATCGCAAACAAGACTGCAATCTCTCAACTTTACAGAGTACAGTTCAAACTCAGGGAGCTTTTGTGCAGGCTCATCTGGAATTTGTGCTAATCATTGGCCATCCTCCATTAAGACCGTTAATGACAGGGCTACCCAGAAGAGCCAGGAGACCCTACAAATATGCAGCTTTGATCGGGCTAAATAGCACACTTCACATGCACGTTTGGGGTCTGTAAGTAGAACATATTTAGGGTTTAAGGGGGTTTTCAACACAAAGATAAAATATATTGGGGTGAACATGCCCTTTTAATTAAAGAAGATCTTACATATTGTTTCAATATATTATTGTCCTGCACATTTGCTTATATACATAAACAACATTTTCTTTGAAGAAAATGTTATATTACAATGCACTAAGCAGGATTTATTAACTAATTATCTTTATTGCTCCCAATAGCCACTGCATAAAGCAAATGAGATCAGCCAAGGCTTATGACTGAAAATGTGATTATTTAATGGCAATAGAACCCATTAGTAATTCACTTTTCTTTCCTGTCCATTAATGGCTGTTAAGATATTATTCTATCTGGAATAATACAATTAATGTAATGACTTGTTTTCTAAAATATGAAGTTGTGTTCAAGAGGAGTAACAAGAGAAAAAGAAAATGTTGCTAAACAAGTTCAATTAAATAATTTTACAGTTATTAAGTAAAACTGGATAGGTTTTTTTAATAAATAAAAATAAATATAAGTCTGCAGAATAAAACGTAACCTTGGTTGTTGTATCACTCCTGTTTCAGGCGTAGGGGAGTAGTAACATTTATATCATTAATACAAGACGCAACAATTCTTCTCTAACCCCAGCCAATTTTTAAATTCTAAGCTTTACTTTTAGACTAAGGTTTAAAGAACAACTGAAGCCTTAAAACAACACTAAATCAGAAGGCAGAGCACCTTAACATAAAATAGTAATCTGTGTCTTTTCTCTTATTTTTATAAGGTTTCTGGGAAATTTACCTTACTAACATGTTGTTTATGCTTTATTTCACAGCATTTCAGTATCACACTTTGGTCATTGACCACTATGTTCTTTACACATGCTTATGGCAAGATCCCACTATGTGTGTTGTGCGGTTTGGAGTGCGTCTAGGACTTTGTCCACGTTAATATACCACATGGAAATCATTCTAAAGAACAATAAGCACATCTGTATCAGTGTTTATTCAGATATCCTAAACAATAAAACCTAAACCTAAATGATTACATAAAAAGATCAATTTCTACAGAAAGAGAAATATTGCAAATTGTCACCTAAAACCCTGAATGAGGCCACAATTACTGCTAATCTATCCTTATAATGAATCCTTATAGTGAAAGAAGCATATAATCATTCCATCTCAAAATGTAGCTTCTGAGAATAACTCCTCATACACAGTCCAACAGGACGAATGAGTAACGACCCCTGAGCACATAAACACGCACATGCTCGGAGGTCGTCCCGAACAGGTGTTTCGGAAGATAATTGTACATGTGTATGCAATCGCTTGGGCGTCGTTCATCAATCCGCCATGGTGGCACTGTTTGTCCTATCGAACGTGTATTTGGACTTTTGTACAGAGTGCAAAGGAAGATTTAAAAAAAACCTACAAAGAGACAGTCAACAATCCTAAACAAACTAATTTTTGTCCCTGAGAACAGAACAATATTTTTTATACTGTATATTAAAAATTACTATGGCCTTTACAAATCAACACTTTATTTCTGTCTAGTAAAAACACATACACCAAGATGCTTGATAAATGTTTGCCTAAATCATACCTATGATGGGGTTGAAATTAGTATCGGGACATAAATATGTATAATATAGGGGACTGAACCTAAACATTATTCTCTTTTGATATAAAGGGTTATTTGTTTATTGCAGAATTTTATTTTTTAAGGGGAAAAAACATGGACTAAGAAAAATGAAAAAGAAGCTATAAAATTTTACAACCACAATAAAATCATAAAATTCACCACTTCCCCAAACACTACAACAGTCCTGATATACTCTACAATCTTTGGAGATACCTAAACGACATAAGGCTTTGTCCTGAACCGTTAATTGTTACTGTTTGCACAACAGTGGCCGGCTACCCAGCAAACCAGTTGTTCAATCTATATAAATCTATAAAACAAATGTTGCCAAGGAGTGACTCATATATCAGTCTATAATATGCTACTAGGCTAACTGCATTAAACAAATCGTTCTACCCACAGCTGAAGAATAGAAGCTATATACAGAGCAGAGGTTATTGTCCAATTTAAATCTTGGCTCCATTCCCAGAGCTGTGCAAGATTCCAATTTGTGAAAATGTTGCTCTTTACAAATGCCAGAAATACTACAGAAAATGGTATTGGGCACCATCCAGAAATATGTCTGCAAAGTGCCAATCAACAAGTCGCTGTAGATTAACAGTATGACTATACCAAATTAATTTAAATTATAGAAACATATGGCTGAGATATTTAAGTTGTACTTATCACAGCACCTGTTTTTTGTAAATTATTGAAGGATGGATGGAATACTGTAAGACTATGGCCAAGGGATAAAAAAAATTATAGCTATATATCCTCCATTTTTGAAAGCACTCACATAACCAACTGCCAGGGTGTATACTTCAATTATTCAATCAATCTATTTGATAAAATGAATGCATTCTCAGGACTACATACAACAGTATGTATTGCACAAGCAATTACATAGTAGTATAGAAGCCGTCCTCAGAACATGGGTATTTGGTGCACAGAACCCTATCCGCATGCAACATGATCTACTTTAGCCCCTTAAGTGACATTTAAAAGCAAATAACATATAGTAATAATAAACTGCATATCCCTTAAAATATATATAACACATATGTATATCGGGCTCCCAACCATACTGCCCCACACCATGCATGTCCTCCATTACTCACTCAATTAACATTAGACCTTCCTTCTCCAACATGCCAGCCCACATTGAGAAAACTAAATAGACCTCTACTGTACTGTACCTCTAATGTACTCTTACACATTAAACAAAGCACAAAAAGGATCACCAAACATATTTATACACTTACAGGGCAGGGCGATGCACCGAGCGCCACTATAGGCAACCTGGTGCAAACAGCCCGTATACACCCTGGCAGCTACTATCGCTACTTGGCGCTGTTCTATTCCGGTACTTTCAACGCCAGCTGTTAGCTGGCGTTGAAAGTGCCGCAATAAAATGCCGATTTCGGCATTTAACATCACTTGCGGCGGCTGCGCTGTTAACGTTTGCGTTAGCCGCCGCAAGGAAGGAGTTAAAGTCACGCTAACCGATATAACATCGGTTAGCGCAACTTTAACTCCAAATCAGGAGCGATGCGCCCGTTGGTGCATCGCCCTGTTAAATCCTTATGGGAAATTCTAAAATCCTCATAAATCTGCCACAACACAGTTAGAATATATCAATCAGTCAGTTGGCTAGATACAAGATAGTTCAACTGGTATCTATTGCCGACATATATCCATTAGCGACAACCTCACCCAGTATATACCTCACCTATACTTCTTTGACCCATATATACAGCAAGACCCCAAATCTGTTAATAATCACGTCTCGTTCTCCCCCAGATCTGTACCCTATTAAATAAATTAATATTAAATAAAGTTCCCACTGTTCATTTAACCCATTTGGGGCCAGGAAGGGGCCTTTTTCATAAATCCTTCTTGCCTCTATGTATAGTAGGGCTGTTTCAGGTCCTGCAAAGTTTTAAACTTACCCATTGTAGATCATACATTTTCAGACCTGCTAGGGGACAGCCATGTCCCCACATTCCAAAAATTATGTGGTTTGCCATGAGGTCCCTGCAAGATCTTGTTGTCATCCCAACATTATAAAATCCACCACATGGCAACTTACAAAATATATCTATATATTGTTATACAAATTAATAATTGTATAGGGAATGCACATGATTAATATTCGGGACATGATTAATATTTCACCATTGTGAATCACGTCATTAGAGGGCATACCCTATATTGTCGTTGACATATATTATGTTGAATTGCATGAAGGCACACACAAATAAAAAAAAAAATGAAAAAAAACAATTAATCAAAAAGACTGCACTTCTAACTGCCTGACAGTTGGTTCAGGACATATACAGCATTAAACAGACGTACTCATAGCACTTGTAAAACATATCGGGTTGTGGAAACACTATTATAATTTAAAATATTGTTTCATATTATTAGACAGAGAACCAAAAAATAAAAACCATAAAACAAAAATAGGAAAAAATTTGGGGGGGAATTTAAATGTAATAACATATTCAGATGGCATTGTTTTGCGTAAAGGGAAACTGTGGTCTTGAATTTTTACAAACAAATCAGATTCCATGTAACCGTCAAAATGAACCCAATCTAGAGGTAAAGTTTGTTAGATGATATTGCTGGAAAGGTTCCCTCTGCCTGCATTAATTCCTCCTCTTCTTAGCTGTCAATTTTTTAATGTCTTCTTCTCTTTCCCAAGACAATTATAGGTGTCCCACCTCCTCCCTTTTTCTTCCTGCACAGCGCAACTTTCTATTTGTCAGGTGGTCAGGCTATGGGACTGAACCAGGGAGTGGAGCGATTAGGGCATGTAAAGGTTAGTGTTACAGCTTGGTTTGCATTCTGCAATTTAGGCCCTCACCCTGGGTACAGCTGTTGTGGGAAAGAAGGAGAAGTGGGCCTGAGGGAAGTATAATAATCCTATAATAAGTGAGAATGCTTTTTATAGTAGTTCTACCTAATTTCATTCCTGCTTAAAAGTTACATTCTAGATCAAAAATATCAACATAAATGTATACTACTGTACATTACAGATAGAAGCATTAGCTCTTAAGAAACACCCATTTACATTTATGAGCAAAGAAACTTGCCATAGCTGACATCACCAAAGATAAGAGACAAATGGCTTAAAACAATGGGAACAAAAACAGAATTGCTTTTTAGGTGAAGGCTATTTTTTTTTTTTATCAATAGCATTAAACAGCAATAGCTGAGGTGACTTTATATGATGAAGGTGAATATTTTACAACATCTGCTTTGCAATAAAAATTTTACTATATTAATTCCTTTGCTGCTTTCCACTACATTTATTATATTAAAACTATTACAATAAACACTAAAGATTATTGCAAACATCATAAATTATAAATTTTACAAGAGTTTTAGAATTACAAACACAGGTGTGCCATGACACATTTGCATGTGTACTACTATTTAAAATAAAAATTAAGAACTTTAGAGGTACTTGAGAACCTTTTTTTATATTTTGTCATTTAAGACTAAAATGTAGTTGCAATATTTCCTCTCTAATAAATAAATCTATAAAAAAAATTACAATTAAAGGGCATGTCCACCCTTAAAACAAAAAACTGGTGACTTACGTTATCTGCAAGCAGCTATTTTTACCAGTTTATTACATTTGTAACCAGATATTTAATAAGTTCTATTTTTTCTAGCAAAGGTATATTGGCTCCTCCCTCTGCTCATGAGCATGCTCCAAGAAGGCAGCTGGTAAAACAGCAGTTAATCATTGGCTGTAATGACAGCAGCCATAGCCTTGATTGACTGCATCGAGGGAGGGGCAAGCTTAATCTGCCTCAATAATTACCCGTAAATATCTGGTTAGTAATGCAGGTAATAAAGTGCAAAATATATCAGTTAGGATTTGGGACAGGTAACGTACAACTAACTAATATTCCCTTTAACTAATTTTTCTGTGTTGTATATATTGTAAACAACAGTAAAAAAAAAATTGATTTCAGATTTTTTTCCTGTTTAATCTAAAATTACCATTGCATTCTTGCTGGAAAATAAAACTTAAACATACCGTACCCCATCCATCTTAGAGAAATGATAAGGAAACTTGCTTACTTGGAGTTGATATATGACACTGATAAATGAAGCCATGAAATTATTTTGCACTCTTAAACAACCTAGGTTATTTCTTTAGCACATGACTCTTGTTGGGCACTCTCTTCATTCATCTTCATTACAAAGAAGCTTGACCTGCTATCAGCCTTTACTCTCTTGTATATGTTAACTCCTAGGTACAATCACTAGGGTGTTTGGAAACCTTTTAATGGATATTAAATGCCATTATTTTTAGAATGTTTTGAGCATATTGATTTCTCTATTTGCACAAGGGAAAAAAAATGTTTTTTGCAATCTAAATATAGGTAGGCAGTGGGCTGTCATAAAAATACAAATTTTATTTAGACTATATTATAAAATCAAAAATATATGTGCACTCCCAAGCAAGTAATAACCAAAAAAATAGAGTTTTGTGGCTTTGTGGCTACATACACTATGGGAAACACACAATTTTGGAGACAAAACAACTAGCAGTTCAAGGCTACTGGAATATGGAGGGAAATGTATGTATTATGTCAATGGCAAACCTTTTCTAAATTATTATAAATGTATAGTGTATTCATTCTGAAGCATAAAAATCAATTCTCATTTGCCGTTGCATAGGAATTCGTACAAGAAGACCCCGCATACAAGATCCAACAAATGAGAAGCCCATAGCATACTTGCTAAACATTACTCTTATGACTAAGAAGATAGATACCAGTAAGATAGCAATACTTTTTCTATTTAAAAAAAAAAACAGATTAAGTGATCGCTTAACATTGTATTTTTACCGTCAAGTAGTTATAATTAAAATAAAAATGCATATGTTGACAGAGGATAAAACACTGGTATTAATCATATAACAAATTAAGTTAACATATTGAAAGCTTCTGTTCTGGCCATTCTAGTAATAGTTTCCTAGTGGCCAATGTTCAATAATATATTTTAACTAATGACAATGATAAACAGCATCTTGCCCTATCTATACATTTAAGTGTATTTTTTAAATAAAAATAATTTAATAATGACCAACTAGTCATAGTATAGTAACTACATTGGCTTTATGAAAAGCTTCAGAAAAGATTTTGCAAATACAGAATTAGTTTACTGTTAGGTGAACTTTTTTCGATACTCAAATACAACAAATTTAGAATTTTGTTTATTTTTGAAAGAACTGTCCATGTATGGCGATCATGTTTCAGTAATTAATACATATACAATACCCACTGCTAAAAAGTGCATGGGGGGGGATTTAAATATTTAATTTTCTTAGTGAATCTAAATTCAAAGTATATTCGTATATTCTTCACCAGCTCACCCAACAGGTGACCATTTATTCCTAGCTTTTTCTACACCAAGCTCTGCAATACTTTCCTACTAAAATGTAGTTTACTGGACAGTTCCTCTTTCATTCCCTGGTACAAGATATCACACTGGTGTATTTATTTATTAAGATTAGCATACAATTGACTGAATCAGTTATTTCCGGACTATAATATGGGACATTTTAAGCTTCTTTTCTCTCACGTTATCATAATCATTATACTAGTAACACAAATACAAGATATTATATAGATTTGATGTTCGATAATCAAATCTACTTAATGTGTAAAGTCAAACTTACCTACCTGGCAGTTTTACCCCCTTCCCCAAATGTTTCTGCAATTATTTACACCCTGGAACATTCATTTGTGATTTGACAGTCGATTACAAAAGTGATTAGGCCAGGCAGTAGTCTGAATGTTGCTTAAACATTGCAGGAATATTTGAAGGTAAACATGACATGTATAAGGCACATTTAAAACCTACAATTAATTGTCCAGTAGAGATGTAATGTGGTTTCTAATAGAGGGTTTCGAAGTCCCGATGAAACTTTCAGAACTCCCGAATTTCATGGAACCCGGATTTTTTGAATTTTCGATTTTTACCGAAAATTGAAAGTAGATGATTTTTGAAAATCGAAAGTAGACGATTTTCGAAAATCAAATTGAAAATTTCGAAAACGGAACGTAACTCAACAGTTTCGAACATCTCTATTGTCCACATGAGGAAAATTCATGAAGCCGAAATTAACTGAAAAGCTAACGAATAGTGTATTGTTTAGAAAAGAAGTAACCTATACATAATTTTCCCGGTTTTAAAATCTAAATAATTAAATACTAGGTACTATCTGGAATTAAAGTGTTGCTCATTTATAACAAATAAATTACTTCTGAATATGCAAATGTGTTAACACCTGTAGGTGGAAAATAAAAATCCCGTTTGCTCTACAGGTGGTACATACTGTATTAAAACAAAAACTGCTCTCTAGGCATAATATTATAAACTTGTAATATGTACTGTACTATATAGCGTGTTAAACATTTACATGTCATACAATCTTGTACATTAATGAAAACCATAAACATGCTAAAAATACAATAATGCAGCAATACAAAACCAATAATATTTTTAGATATATTACTTAATTCCATTAATCAGACTACTAAATTCAAAATAATTTATGCCCAAAACTGATGACAACAAGTAGTAGCAGAAAATTATTGTCTCATGGCAGCTCCATTGGGTTTTGCAGGAAGTAGCACCGGTAATGTGTGTCCCCTTCAGGGACAGATTTAGATCTCACAAGTCTATATACACAAAGAGCCCGGAGCCCTAAACACACACCCAGACAATATTTACGTTGAGAGATGAATAACACATAGTTTAATATTAGAAGAGGGTGCCAGATGCCTTTTAAAAACCTGTTATACACAGGGTAGATTAAAAAAAGATGAGGAGATTGACAACCATTACTTTGCCTAATGGTAAAATTATTCTTGGCCTCCCTTCTTGCAGCTATTTAGAATGAAAATCTCAATGTAGACTTCTCCTCCATAGAGTCTCCAATGACGGCAGCTGCATCTGTGAGTGGCTGCCTCTCAGCCAATTAAAGATGCGGCTGCCGGTCCAGCCCCTGCTTGCAAGCAGCGAGCCGGAACAGAACGCTGCGGGAGAGAAGCCTCTGTAAGTAGCAATCAATTTCTTTAAAATATCTCAGCGGTTGGGGTAGGCAGGGGGGCTCTATCATGTGGCCACAACAATTTTAGGGTGGACATGCCCTTTAATTCTCATATTCTATCATTAAAAAGAATGAGTCTTTCACATGAGTAGACATAACAAATCTAATATAATACTCTTCCCCAGTTTAAAGCTGGGTACACACGATGAGATATTTTTCGGTCCGATCGACCGATAGTTCAGTGTATCGGTCGATTGGACCGAAATTATCGCATCCGAATGTGCCCATGTCCGATCGACCGTTCGTCCGAATCGGACGAAAGGACGATCGGACATGGTGGAAAACCTCGTCCGATTGTGCGGTTCTCTATGGACCACACGATCGGTCGCGGTAACTATCGGATGCGGCTGCTTTTGCCGCGACGGATAGTCCTTCCTCCTGGCCGACTGGTCGAAAGTATCGAATGGTCGGTCAGGAGGAAAAATCGGCAGGTGTGTACCTAGCTTAAAACAAAAGTGCAAGATGTCAAACATGATGTTTGTTTACAAATCAATTAGCTTGACAACTATGAAATGATAAGATAGGCCATACAAACAACTGCTATGCTATAATTTAAGCCACTCTAGACAATAACCACAGTTTTGTTCACTGTATTATAATTAACTCACCCACCTATTTAAATCATGTTTCCAAACTCCAAGCCAGGAGCTAACTGCACCCCATTTCATAACGCAATATAGCAAAAAATCTGCAGGTTCCTTTCTCTCCCGACTACCGCTATGCTTATGCATGCTCTCATCCATCGTGCCTGGAATATTGTAGCCCACTACTTACTGGTCTTCCTGCTTCCCACCTCTCTCCCCTTCAGTCTATACTAAACTCTGCTACACGTATTGTTTCGCTCTCTAATAAACAGGATCCCAAATCTCCTCTGTACCGGACAACAACCTGGCTCCCTGTTAAACAGCGCATTGTATACAAATCATTCTCCTAACATTTAAATCACTTCACACTGCTGTTCCTCTTTATATATCCTCTTTAGTCTCCCCATATGTTCTAGTCTGCACCCTGTGATCTATACTGAACATTCTCCTATACAGACCCCTCGCTCATACTGCTTCCTCTCAAGAAACCTCTATTACCAGGTTTAAATCTTGCCTTACATCCTACCTATCTGATAACCAGCACAGTATATGATATGATTGTTTTTGTTTGCACAGCATTAGTCTCACTCCTGCACTTATACCCATTTGTATCTGTATGTACCCACCTAACTAGATTGTAAGCTCTACGGGCAGGGACTTCCTTTCCTCTTGTGACAAGGGTCTAGCACTTATATAATTATATGTATATATTTATGTACTGAACTATTTATGTATTTGCCCCACCTTTTTAGTATTTTGTATGTAAACTATACATATATACATGACAACTTCCACCTACCAAAAGTATCTCACAAAAACCTTATATCCCATTTTTTCTTAAAAGCATAAAAAAATCTGTAGACAAAAAAATGTATATTAGGAGTCAGGACTGACATTTTAATCCTAGTCAACATTAAATAAAAGAAACAAAATATTTTTTTTTCCAAAGACAAGGTGCAACTAAGGAAAAACATATGAATAAAATAAATCACGTTGAGTTACATCTAACACTTTTTATGACAAACATTGTGTTGGTCTAAAATACATTTTTTCTCATGCATTTGGTTTCCACATTATAAACTTCCATTTAAATCACAAACACGCCAATGTCAATCTCAAGCATTCAAGGTCATACACTTACATTGTAGTTTGCAAATTTACCATCTTATTCAAACATTTTCCATTCAGCCTCTTTTATGTAGAACTAACAATTCAATAATGCAGTATTGCACAGTGAATTTTAATAATGTATTATCCAACCAAGAATAATTCCCTAGTTTTAAAGTCTCAGAATTAATGAAGTCTTATTAGTTTCTTTCCAGTGCTTCTGTAATTACTCTTTCCATTTTTTTATTACACAAAGAGAATTTTTAATGATGCTATATCTATATTTCACATGAGCATGGTAGATTTAACCATTATATAAATATTTTTTTATAAGCAATTACTTTAAATACTTGTACGTACAAAATAAACAAACCTAAATAATATACTATATTAACTGCACAGTATAAACAAGTTCCAATCTTTTCTTGCTTTTCCATACAATAAAAGTGGGTGCACACTTAAAGGGCATGTCCACCCCCAAAACTTAAAATTTAACCCCATACTGGCCCCCTTTGTAGTTTAAAAAAATCCTTACAGGAAAGTGAAGAGTAGAAGCTGTCAGTGATTCATCCGGTCCTTGCTGCTTCCCTAACCTCAACAAGGTTTGCGACATGCGCAGGGGAGCCCCCTCCCTCCTTTCCTCCTTCCATATCCCATCTCTCTGTTGCATTCATCTAGCTTGAAATGCTTTTTACTATGGGTAGTCTATCCCACCACAACCCAAACCACTGTGTTATATTTGGAAGAAAGTCACTACAAAACTTACTTACAGACCCTCGATCCCCTGGTGCTCTGAAAAGACATCAGCCAATCACAGACGCAGCTGCCGGTTACGCCCCTCTCTGTTCTTTCCGGCTCAGGAAGAGCAGAGATACTGGGGATCGAAGGTCTGTAAGTAACTTTGCAGTGATTATTTTCCAAATATAACTCAGCGGTTGGGCTGGGATGGTATGATGATATACTACACAGTGAAAATATTATTTAGGGGTGGAGATACCCTTTAAATGATAAAAGGACAATTCCATTGGATCAGATGCAATTGCCCCTTTATCATTTAAGTGTGCACTGCAGAAACAAGTGTTCCTTGAGGCTGAACATTCACAGTCAGACGAAATTTTCTCTCAACCGCGGTTGGCCCCCTGTACAGTATAGGGAGTCGGCTGCGCTGATGTGCAGTCCCGAATGTTCTTCTTATACTTTATATAGGGAAAACGCTTAGGAATGTGTGTAAAAAATCTTAAAGATTCTGTCTGTCGTGTTTTAAAGATCTTTACTGTGTATACCCAACATTAGACTTACATAATCAAGTTGCACCCCATTAAAATATGATAATCAACCAGACAGTTAAATGGATTTGAGTCATAATAGACATCAAACAGCAAGGTTTCAAACTGGACAAATAAGCTTTACTGATTTTCTATACCTGCATAATTTACATACAGTGTATTAAATATTCAGCCTTTTTTTCAAAAGCTATATCTTACAAAGCATGAAAATGAAAATAAAAAAATCTAACATACATACATTCATATTGCTGTATGAAACTATTGTTTCACAAATGATTAACTATCTCCTGCACAACTCTTGTACAGTATGGCTAATTAACAGGCAATTGTAAACGGACATATTTTAGTGATCAAAATAGATATCTAAAGTATTGTTGGGGTGAGGAAAGCTTTGCACATGCTAGATTGCCATCCAAAAACTATTGTTCAAATTTTTTTTTTGCATTGGCCAACAATTCTCTAGCATGTGTATGTTTCTTTAATTGGTTAAGGCCTCTCATTCTTCCTACAACACAATAGGTAACACTTTGATCCTGTTACTGGTAACATAAACAAGTTGGCCATTAAAAAGCATTTGCGACACCAAAGATAGGTGTGATCATTTACTAACAGTAGAATATACAATGCACAGCCTAATATCCAACATAAACACATGCACAAAGGTTATTAGTACCATCAAAAAAAAAAGTATATATAAAAATATAAATTATATATATCTTTCCATTCTGTGTCATTTTGTATTTTTTTTTGCCCCTTTGGTTGAAATCCATCAAATTCCAAACAAGGTACTATGAAGACCTTTATTAACCCTTCTTACCTTCTACAACTCATGAATGCTCCTGAGAGTTATTAAATTCCACTCCTAAACCATGCTGTGTATGCATTAATTTTAACATCTTTTTAGTATAATTTATTTAATATGTTTTTATGCTTATAAGCATATGCTTATGCTGTATCTTATTTTGAGTATCTTATTTTGAGTTCACAAACCCTTGTCTTTTGTTATTTAGTCCGGTAAAGCACACATTCCACTCCGTACTTACCCAATAAAGACAGAATTTCAATTAACTACTGTAACGTGATCATTAAAGTACTTTGTAAACAAATAGTGTCTAAAATGAAAGCCTGTGCTATTCCCCATATGTTAGGCAAGAATACCTCTAGGGCATAGAAGATTTCAGGTGTGGTGTGCTGGTAAGCAAAGAAAGTCAAAAGAAAGAAATGATGATTGAGAGGATACAAAAGTCTTTTCACCAAAAAACAAAAACAGAAAAAGTCTATGTATATAGAAGGAGAGGGGGAGCATGTGCACCTGATTCAATTTCTAAAGTAAATAGGTGTCTGCTCATAGCCACACGATACTTTGCATTAATAGTACATTTTGAGAGGTAATATTTTTTATTTATATTTTTTTAAAGCAGATTTTTAATAATACAGCAACATAATGACTGTTCTAGACTACAAGCAATCCCTAAAACATAAAAATAATGCATAAAAAACATAAGTGTTTAAAATAAAATGCTTTAGACCTTAACCATAGCGTTTTGCATGAGTGACTTATGGGACAAATACTCACCCTTAACATTCCAATGATCTTCCAGCTTTTAACCCCAAAGTTTACTCATTCTTTACCTTGCAATGCTTTGGTTTGCATTATGTAAATATGCTTTCCAGCTCATACTAATAGGATGGGAAGGGATAATGCCGGGGAAGAGATAATGCCCTATGCAAGACTCTGTCGCTTCCATGTTTAGATATACCTGGTAGTGTTGTTTTACCTATGACTCTAACACACGGTACGCACCAGCATATCACAATAGAACCTGGCATTGTAACCTGTCCCACAGTGCTGAAAACAGCCAGCCAATATGCCTAAATTGCCATAATTTTCCATTCTGGTGAATGAAGTGTTGACTTAAGGTGGCCATACATACATACGATTTTACTTACCCAACCCAGCGCTCCTGTGTCATTCGATAGATCCTGCCGGAACCGCCTCTCCCATTCTTCTATGCGACCGACATGAGATCGCAAAATTAATATGTATATATGTATGGCCACCTTAACTGTTCACCACTTCCGTGTTTATTGTTATGCACATTTTTCTATATTAAATTCAACAAAGTTACTTGGAAAATACCAAACTTAAAACTAAAGACATCTTTTATAAGGCAAAGTCTACAAGATGTCAGTAACTGCGCCCCTATAAAAAACTGATAAATTAATTCTTGGCATTCAATTACTGTAATAAATATCAACATTTTAAACATACTGATGAAATATATGCTACTAAACACTAAATATAACCATGTCTGTTCACTAAGAGAGACAGGTTGTTTTTCTTTTCTTTCTGTTTACTTAATGTTTTCGTGTGCAACACAAAGGTATATGTGTGCGCAACATTAAGTTTAAAAGGCTTTTATACTCAAATTTAAATATACAATTTTAAAACAAATGCATTTCGCTGTTCCAAATACAATATCTTGGCCAATCACAGATGCCGCTGCCGGTTTGGGCCCTTCTACACAGAAAAGGCACAGAGCTGCAGTAGAAGACAGCCAAGAGAACAAGGGCTGGTAAGTATGCTTGAAAGCCTCACAGAAACATTACAAGGTGAAGATTTGAGGGGTGTAGGGTGATAAACCTACATACAAATTTTAGTTTAGAGGCAGGGAGGTAGGATTGATTATTCCTACTTCCCAAAACCATTTTATTGAGAAACACCAGCACATACAGTCTTAATCTGCTAGGTTAGTGTCTTTGACTTTCCTAAAAAACTGCTGAAGCCTTGCAGTTTTTTTTGTGCTGGTGCTTCTTCACACTTTACATGCACTATAGCAATTTGTATTTTTACATAAAAGCAATATTCCAGTTTTTTTACAATTTCTCTGAGCTTTAAGGACATGTCAACCCCTAAAAAGGTAACCCACTACTGACCCCGCTGTACAGTGTTAAAAAATCCTTACTTTACATCCCAGCTCCTTATGGTTTTCTTGCAGTGCTTGTTCAAAGTCCAGGAAACTGAAGAGCAGGAGTTGTTTCCTTGTCAAAAGGTTTCTGCCTCTAATCTGTCCTCCTGGAGGTATTGTGACATGCGCAGAGTATCCCTCCCCCCACACACACCCTTCGGATCCCTCCATTGCTGCCCTTCCACCTTGCTTAAAACCCTTTGGACATATTACAACTCACCCTTGCCCACCCCCAACCGCTGTGTTAGATCTCTGATAAAAGCTTCAGAATCATACTTACAGCCCTTCACTCCCGCAGCTGTTGTCATACCCAGCAACTGCGTCTGTAGTTGGCTGCCTCTCAGCCGATCACAGACACGGCTGCCGGTCTGTCCCGTTTGCAAGTTCTGGCAATCAGGACTGGAGAAGACAGCCAAGGGAGCGAAGTGCTATAAGTATGATTCCCAAGCTTTTATTAGAGATCTAGCTGGGTGGTTGGGGGTAGAAAAGGGTGAACTACAATATGTCAAAAGTTTTTATTTAGGGTGGACATAATTTGTACTTCTCCTTTATATTTTATCTTAACAAGGGTTATTCTATTCTTATGAACCAGTAAGGTTATTATACTAACAGCAGTCTTTGTTTTTCGTAGGTTCAGATATGAAGATATTTTTGCAGGAAATCTAGGATGGTATTTACTAGCGTTTAGTAGAGGAAGAGCCAAAGGAACATCATGTATTTAAATGCTGTATTCCAGTTCCATTAGCCAGTCAGCTTTCCAGACAGAATACTAGCCAACATGGTGTGGGTGGGGGTGTGAATATATGTGGATGCATTGGATATAAAATCTCTAAACACCCTAAAAAATTTCAGGGTTTTGTACAATGAAAAAAGAAAGAAAGGCAAAAAGTTTAAAAAGAAATTAGAAAAATCCTGGTTCTATTAGTGTCACATCCCTGAAAACTATTACTTTGTTGAAGCACTTGTTGATTTTATTATAGCACTATCAGTTAGAAACACTATTGTTTCAGATAAGGGCCTATCAGTTTGGTATATCTGGACTTTAGCCTATTATTTTCAGAAATATCAGGAGAAATAAAGGCCCTGGAGGTAGTTATTTGAACTTGTGTTTGTATTACCAAATTGGTATTCTTGGTTTAGTTGTACAACACAAAATATTATAGTTCCCTCTGTAATGTATAGGACATTATAAGACACCATTATCAAACAGGACAAATATACTTACCTTATCCTGCTCTGCTTCTTTCCTGGGTCAGTTGCACCAAGGGTAAGGATCTTCTGCTTCTTTCCTGGGTCAGTTGCACTTAGGGTGAGGATCTAAATCACTAGGTCCTCAGCCCTGGGTTTAGCCTGTATTACCCAAACAAAACTGTAATACTTATCTTTGTGCGCCTGCCTCTCTCCATTTCCTGCTTACGTCCTGTGGCCTGACCAATAGGAAGATGTGCTATAACTATATATCCTAACAGGAATTCAATAAAAACAACTATATTTAAACATAAGGTAAAGACTGTTGATGAATTGTTATACCATTAGTTCAACCCTCAAGTGAAACATTATACAGGTAAATCACCCCAAAGCTCAAAACTGCCACCTGAAATGCTGCCCAAAGTCCTGTTGTCTCTCTCTGCATCCTGTTTTTTTCAGTTATGGATGTGACAGTTGACATCACAGCCAATGACTGAATGTCACATCCCCTAGCTACCTCCTCTGAGCATGTGCGAGCTTGAAGAGGAGTGCACAAATATCTTGAGAGGCTGAGGTAAGGGGGAGAAGAACATTTTTCTGCATAATTGGTTAGTCCTAGATCTGTTTGCTTTCATGTTATTGTGTTTTTTGGGTTTGGGGGGAAATTAACCTATATATAATTATTCAATTGAAGGGTGAACATGCCCTTTAATATTCAACCCCAATGGAAAGGAAAGAGGAACAACCAGGAGACCCCCCTGTGGGTCCCCATCATCATTTAGCATTCACAAAATTATGTCAGGAGCCTCCAAATAAGTTAAATATCAGAAAAAATGGTCCTTCATTGGCCGCTTCATCTGACAAATATCTAGTATGTGCATAACATGAGAGAAGAATATAAAGAGAGTGAGGATTGCAAGCTGAAAACCATTCTATCCATAAGACATATTTTGCTGCTGCTTGTATAACAAAACAAAAAAAACTGAAATAGGGCCAATATTAAAGTTTACCTCAATTTAAACATTTTCATATCTAAACTGATTGTTGGGGAGAGTGATCTGATCATGTTCTAGAAAGTCTAAAGCTTGTTACACACACTAGCGATAAAGCCCTGATACCATTGTATCCAACGGTACCCGGGCTTTATCAGCAGTATGTGTAACGTCTTTCCCGAATGAACGTGCAGCTGATGAATGTTGGGGTCGGCCTTGCGGTCATTCGGGAAAGACCACATACAATTTATATAATTTATATAGGATATAGTGGAACATCCATTTGGGAGAGCCCTAGGAGAAATCTAGGGAATTCTAGATTTATTTTTCTTTTTTAAAGGGTGTGTCCACCCCCCAAATTAAATTTTAGTATGTGGCTGGAAATTACTATAAACCTCGACCTTCGCGAGGTTTATAGCACTAACAGGTCCCCACAAATGTACTTGCCAGCATTCATTCCCCCGACGCCTTCTGCTAAACTCCTGTGCCTTTTCCATAAGGCTTTTTCGTAAGGCTGGTAAGTACATTTGTGGGGACCTGTCCACTATATCCTATATAAATTATAATATATATATATAATATATATATATATATATATATATATATATATATATATATTATATATATTATATACTGTAATTTAATAATGCGATTTTCTATTTTCATTTATTAAAAACTTTTCATATAATATTCTCCCTCCTCCCCCAGCCCCAACGCTATAGTTTTAATATCAGAAAGCGCCCCAAATATTACTTACCTTCCCTCTTTCCTCCGCCGCACTGCCAGTCCCTCTGCTTGCAAGAAAATGCAAGCAGAGGGGCGAGACCGGCAGTCGCATCTGTGATTGGCTGAGCGGCAGCCAATCGCGGACGCGGCTGCCGGGAGTTCAGTGCGGCGAAGGAAAGAGGGAAGGTAATTAATGTTTAGGGCACTTTCTGATATTAAAACTATAGCAGTTGGGGGAACAGGGAGACTATTATATATAAAGGTTTTTACGCTAGGGAGAGGGAATCTAAATCGGGAGGGAGAGGGAGGGGGAGAAGGGCTGCAGTGCGCATGCCAAACTTCTCCCGGGGGGGGGAGATATATATGGACTCTGCAGTACTCCTGGTGGGTGTTTTTTTGGACTTTAGGGGGGGGATAGCAGAAGAACCAGATGGAGCTGGGATGTAAGGTAAGGATTAAACTACACTACACAATGCGGCCAGTAGTGGGGGGATTATAGTTTTGGAGGTGGACATGCCCTTTAAACATTATTTCACCTTGCAATATGCAATGCCTCAAAGCTATGCATTATTACTTTTTTTGTCAGAAAACGTTGGTAAGGTTATCAGTAACCTTTACCTTTACTTTAAAAAAAATAAAGATCTATTTCAATTCTTCTGGATTCCAAATTACGAAGAGAGAAACAGATCTGATGTGCAGATTGCTATCAATTATAATTGTGTATGTTTATAGGGAGAAAATGCAAATATAAATGGTACATGATGCTAGGGAAGTTGTAAATCGGCAGGACTCATTTATCACACTGATGCAGGATGTTCTTTTATTGTCACATATAATACATGCACTGCTTTTGTGTATTGCATGCTAAATTAGCAGGTGATTCATGTATCTGAAAAGTGCCTGTGAATGGCATTATGAACAGGTGCCCAGCAATATAGGACAGTGAACAGCTTCAGGCACTCTGTGCTCTACAGTTGTGCTGCCCCAAGCAATTTTAATATTCTTTTATCTGCAGGAAAAACATACTTACTAGTCATCAATGCAGTGGTATTTCCGGGCTTGACTGTCACATGCTGGAATTCAACACCTAGATTGCTAAAAATAAACATAGAGGCACAGCGCTAAAAAGGGATAACTTTGTAAATGTCAATTAATGACAAAAAAATAAATAAAAAATATAGCTTACAAAATAGCACCATAGTCATCAAAACATAAAAAAATAAAACACACACTTCTGTTTTGCAGAAACTTGGACTTGTCCCATTCTTTAACATGTGCCTTGAACACTGCAGTGATTATGTCAGGGAAATAAAACCACTTGTCTGCTTCAAATTAAAGCAGACTCAGCAATTACCATGAGACCATGAGTACAGCCTTGAAATGTGTTTGAAACACCTGTAACTCTGGTCTTACACTGACCCCTGCAAGTTTTAAGTCTGAAGAAAAACATCTTTAAATTACCCAATTATCCTCTTTAACCCTAAGCTAAATTCAATAATATGGTTCTTACAATAATATGGTGCTTTACTTTCCTTCCAAATCTACCTCCTGACCAACCGTTCAGCACTTCCAACTGATCAGCCAAGAGGATAGACAGCCAGTCATGGCAAAGTAGCCACGTCTGACAGTTTGATTGTGTGGTCCTCTGTGAATCGGTTATGGTTTTCCGACGTGTCTGATCGGCGTCGGTTGCGTATGGCTGCAAAAAACATCCAACAATTTGGCAATATTTTCGACCGAAACACTGAAACGTCAGTCAGTCAGGCTGAATTATTCAATGGTGTGTATGTACCCAGCTTAACACGAAACCATGTTTCTAGGGTTTAATTACCAGATAAGATACAAAACACCAAAACTCTAAACTGTGTCACATGACCTTAACCTGAATGCACTCACTACCATACATTAATGTTAAAAGGACAAGGTCATAACTGTTATGTCTCCCTTGTTATATTGTTCAAGAGCAAGAAAACACTTGGAATGTAGAGGGAACTTGATTTATTCAAAAAGAGCAACAGGTACATCACACTTTCTCATCCCATGCTATTCCCTAGCTTACTTCCTGATACTGCCCCTTTTTCCCAGCTTGCCTCTATGCCTTAAAGAAACAGTATTAACTAAACATGTAGATGTTACAATAACCGAATGATGGTCAGAAAATGCCATCTACGGACATTATTTGGCCAACACTTGGGGACTAAATTCTAAACTTCTTGCGAAAAGATTTAGATTTATATTTTATTTACAAATTTTTAAAAATTCAATGATCCCACTGATTAAGAATCTCACTGCATGGTACAAATGGATATTTTAAAGATTAACCAATTTAAATCAATTAATAAGGGTACTCGTGCCAAAAATTCCTTCTCCTCAGGCAAAAAAATGCGGTTTCTTATTCATGAGACAGTAACCATGACAAGACACTGCAAACTGTTTATGCAGAGGCTGTTTTGCAAGACACCACACTGAGCAAAGATTTCATCAAACTGGACCCTCAAGATTTCAGGACAAACACATCAGCAGGACACAGAGATGCCAGCATGGTTTACTATGATGAATGTGCTAGCACAGACCTCATGTAAGCAAAGTTTTTCAGATAAAAAAAAAAAGTAATTTGAGGGGGGGTATGATTTGTAAAGATGTGGGGTTGCACAGCTAGATCAGAGAGATGGGAATAGAAATTGAGACTTCCACAACTATGAAAATAGTAGAGTTTCATTCATGAAATATGATATTGCAACCGGTAAATACAAAGCTGTATGGCTAGATCCCAAACAAAAGGTGATATCTTACAAAAGGACTTTCCAATTAGTATGTTACAACCAAAGCAAAGAAAATGCCCATTGTCAGTAGCTATTCACAAAGATTAACATATCTTTTGTCCTTTAAAAGAAAATTCCACATTCCTATAAAAACTAAATATATAATCCTGGTACCATAAGAAAATGTACTTACCGTATTAAAAAAAAACAAAACAAAAAAAAAACAAACATCCGCGCTTTGCAATTAGCCAATCTTTTCATGCTGTGATGCTAATTAACATAAGGAATCTACCCAACACATTTATAAAAGGACTCATTCAAAGAGACAGCAGGGTTTTGTAATTGTTTGGTTACATTAATTGTAGCTCAATCTGTAGAACTCTAGTTAGCCACACACAATCAGTTTGAATCAGTTACACAATACTTTTTGCAAACCTTTTGCTATAAACACACACACCATAATCTATCAGGTTTTTATTTTATAATGAAAAAAATATCTAAAATGTTAATATTGAAAGAAAATCCCAAAATATTTCTTATTTGCAAACCAAGTAATAGGTTATGCATGGGAAAGCAGAAAGGAAAAAAAAACATTTAAGGATGCATATTATTATTTATGGAAAGGTTTTTACACATACTGCGTAGATGGCAATTAACTTGTTTTACATTAAAATAGATTGTGTGGAAAAGTTTATTTCTCTAATAAACATGGGTACTCACTAAATACTATAACTAGGGTGTAGTGAATAGATTATTAATACAATACATATTATTACATTTATTGGATTTGTTATGTCTTAAAGCTCGTACACACGCTCAATTTCCTAGCGAGGAATGACCCCCAATGGCCTAGCGCTACACACGACAATGGCTGTTTCGGACGAGAATTGCCGAACGAGCCCCAACCAAATGCCAAAAAATGCAAAATATAATATTTTTATACTTGACTGCAAGACTAAATGCCCTACAAGTAACAAAGCCAAGAAAAGCATGGGAGCTTTAATGTTTTATTCAAAAACAAATATATTTGCCTTTTTTTTTTTTGACAGAAAAAGTATTATAACAACTAAATTTATCCACCTAAATATATAATTTCTGTGCCCCTGAACAGAATTTACACGGGCTACAAAAATGGATAACACTTGAATCAGATTCCCTAACAATGGGAAAGCCCTTTGTTACATTTCTAATTTTAGTGGCTACACAAACATCTATAAACAAAGGGATAAAAATGTAATAATCACCGTCTTGAATGAATGATTTACAGTACAGTAATTTTATTTATTTAAAGTATTTCAGCACTTGCCACTCCAGATGTTTAGAAACTATAACTCCTAGCAACCAAAGCATTGTAGTTGTAGTTTACAAACATCTGAAGTGCAATGGTTACCAGTAATAGATTAATATTATGGTACTACCGTATATGGTATTGGGGAATTTCTACCCTCGGTTTTACTCGAGTCAATCATTTTTACTGGGTTTTTTTAGGTAGAAATGGGTACCTCGGTTTATACTCGGGTCGGTTTATACTCGAGTATATACGGTAAGCTGTGTCAATTTCCCTTAATGCAATGGTATTTCTTTCCAAAATATATAACCTTTATAAAACCCTTTAATATTAAACCTGTATGCGATCAACAGTAAATATATGGAACTCAAGCTATTTCTCCAAACAACCTCAATGGCTTAGAGTATAAATAATGGGTAGTTTTGAAACAAGAAGTCTCATTACCACTGGTGGATATTCTTGATTTAAGACACCCTTTGTTCATTAAATAATAACATCTCCAATCCACCTCTGCTTTCATGGACCCAACAAAAACAGGGTTCATACTTACAATGATTTTTGTTTTTAAATTCATATATCTACATTTAGATAATTTTTTACATTTTTCATTTTTAGGAGGGTGTTATTTATTGGCCATTGATGAATTAATTTGGTTATATTTTTATGGGGTTGATAACATTTTCTGATTAGAAAGAAAATAGATTAATACTATGGTGTCTGTAAAGAAAACACTGAAATTAGCATGAAGCACTACAAATAGTGTCATTCATTAATAACTAGGTAAAGGTCAAAGTAATAATTACTATGCTAAGCGGATTGGTGATATTAAAGAAATATGGATATATGTACAGTACTCAAAAATACCAAAGCACAGTTACATGGTGTAGCCAAAAAATCTTTACCCTTTGTATCAATACAACCAAAACTACCATCCTGTTAAAAGGAATGTTTTTTAAGCAATATAAATTTAAAATGAATACATTAGATAAAATAAAAGAAATTACATTATGAACTGTTAGTATGATCTGTGCCACATTTAATCACAGTGACCTGAGAAAACTCTGAGTCCTGAAATGTTGTGCAAACGGACATTAAAATAAATAAGTAAAGGTAAGAACTGCATGATTAATACAGCTTATACCTTAATTCCTAATGCTTCAGTAAAACAACATTAACACTTGGTTTAAAAATAAAAGAATAATAACTAAATCAATTATGTTTTAGGGACATTAATAAAAATTAAGGCTATGCTTTATAATGTATTGTGTCAATGACACAGGAAACATATGTAGAGATATGGAGAGATTTTTGAATAGGAATATAAAAAGTTTTTCTCCCCATTACACCTGTAGGTTCTGTATTTAAGAAGGCTTCCATGTTGTTTCCTGTGCAACACACAGCCAATGCAGCATTTAAAGAGCATTGTGAGAATGTGCACAATTTTTTATAGCCTTAAGTAGCTCAGCATATAAACACACAACCCACGAGTGTAAAGGTTCAAATCCAAAGGCTTTTTTGTTTCCATTATGCTCCTAGGAAAAGATAAAATTTCTACATGTATTAATATTCTATGTAGGACCCTTTGGTGGTATAGTGGTATATTATTCTGCTTTTAGCAATACAGAATACACAATTTTGTAGGTTCCCCAGACATACTTCTTTTTTACTGAAATGTTAATATTAGCTACACCCATGCTATCTAGTGCAAACTACAGTGCTAACTACATTTCTTTTTTTGTATGAAAAGCAAAAGAATAAATCATTGTTAGGGACAGGAGCATTTAAATATGTTTTTTTAAAAAACTGCACTGCGCTAATGTGCGCTATAGTTATGTAAAGCCGGAAACAGTAAGGAAATGTGAAAGAAGCCAGCGGTGGATCACGCTCGGGGGTAAGTTCTCTTTCATCTGTTCCAGCTCTTGTTAGATTAATTGAAGGCTAGGAGGAAAGACAACTTCTTTACCTCCCGTTCTTCAATTAATGCAAAAACGGAATAGTTCACATTCTGAGTTACCTATTCCTTTAAATATGTATGGAGGGGATAATTCTGATGTTGGATTTTATGGAGTTCGATCAATTTAGGTTATAAGCTCCCCCACAAAAAAAAAAATAAGGAACTAAACTACAATGTCAGGGCTGAAGAAATCCCTGCAGCCAGATAAATTATATCTAGAAATTCACTCCAGGTGAATTAAATGAGCCTGTTAATGTACCTTTGCTGGTAAAGGAAAATGTCCAAAAAAATATATTATGCATTTTAGAAAAATGGATTGGTCATACTGCCGAATATTGATAGCTGCCTGGAGGCAGCCTACCAAAGCATGGATATAAACTTGTTTAAACTTACATGTAAGTTTAAACATGTTACATGTAAAAGATAATTTTAATGAACAAGGCAATTTAACTAAGAATAATTTAACCTCCAAGTCAATAATTATGAAACATTTTATTTTACATAAAGAATATTGTCTAAAATGTCACTGTTCTGGTTATATTCCTGCTAAAACAGGATACAGTAACAGTATGTTAATAATGCCCTATGTTACTTAGTTAATTAATGGAGTGTGACTTGTATAGGAAAAATATCAGTTTTTTAGGCCATTAAATTCGTCCGGAACAACAATGCTTGCATTTTCCTAATTGAGAAAGGCTGGGGGGGGGAGCCAAAACACGATTAACTTCATTAACAATGAGTTTTGGTAATTTACAAACCATCTTTTTTAGGAATGCCACATATATATTAAACCTTGCCACGTTCCACATTTAATACAATGTCCTTCTGACTGTAAATCATGGACTTCAAAATCATTTGTTTCACGGTTTCTGAGAGCATCGAGATGTCAGTTCATATTATGAATGTCTACAACTTTGCATGTTTCATTAAAAATAAATTATTTGTAGCTAGGCATCAGAAAAATAAAGTACATATGATGTGATATGTAATAACTTGCTGGATCCCTTCAGGGCTTGTGAGTTGTCTACTTCACTTTCATAAAAACATTTCTTTGATGAGAATTTCTTATGAAAAAGAGGAGGAGTTTTTTTTTAAAGTTCCATACCCTCAGTATTTATTTTAAGCTCAAGAAATAAATCACCGCACTCTATCATTTGTCAGATGTGACTAAGCACTGTAGATTTTTTTCCAACCTCTAAGCAGAAAGAGATTAATTGCCTTTGATGAGTGCATGTATTTCTGCATATAACAAGAAATGAAAAGATTACATTTCAACATGTGGCAGAAAACGTGTTGCTGTTTCTACATATGGATATCTATAAATTAAGAGGATTAGTTTTGTGTGTGTGCGAGACGAAACATAAATATTTCTCTTTCAGCATTACTGGAAAGCGTGGATTAACATTTCTAAATTGACAAATTGTGATATTCAGTGCAGACTTTACTTAGGTCGCGGCCACATGGAATTGCGTGCGATTTCATGTGCGATTTTGTTGCGTTAGCGCATGCGTTTTCTTCATTAGGTATAGGAAACCACATGCGATTCAGATTAAAAACGTGGAACACAAATTGCATACGCAATCGCAACGCACCCGAAAACGTGCATTTTCAATGATCTGAAAAAATGTACGGTAAGCACAAATGCAAGAAAAATGTGATAATGTGGCCTAGCCCTTATTGGTAAAATCGCATATATTTATTTTAGAGGTTGTTTCCAACTGTTTTTTTAAAAATCTAGTTAAAGAGTATCCACTTTATCTCCTGTACCCTAGAACACAGTGAGTTCCTGCACCCTTGAGCACACAATCTAAAGTTATGAGGCAAGTATTTTTATACCAGTGGTTCTCAATTGCACACTTGGCAATACACATTTCTGTAACTTCACATGTGTGTTTTTAATGCTTAATTTTTCCTGAAATGGACATTGTACACAATTTAAAGTAAGCTTCAAAATATATGTTGTAAGAGAATTGAAATTTAATCAGTGTAGTGAATAGTGACTAGATTCAAATTATATTGCAAAACAAATCATTTTAGTAAGAATTAACAAAAATAAAAAATGTTGTTGAAAACATTTTTGCTATAGAAAAGTAGGAGGCCTTTGGGTCTTTTCTGGTACACTATTTGAGATGCACTCTACAACACAATAACAGCTCTAGGGCTTTCCAAAGTTTCTTAAAGATAGAATGTCTTACTAAAAGTCAATCACAGGCTACAACATAATCAATTCAACAGTATGATAATGCCAAGAAAGTAATTGATACACCTATAACATAGTGACCATTTACAGAAAATAACCCCAATAACTATCAACCCCCTGTTCCCGATTCTCCACAGACCTGGCAGCCATCTATTAGCAGATCCACTGGTGTACAAGCTCCCAATCAGCTTCCTCCTTAGTAATTAGCCCACTCGTTATCATGTGGTGCCCGATGGAAATTTTCAAACAAGGTTAAAATCAGCAATTTCTATGGAAAGAACCAAATCCATGATCATTCTTTCCACACAATAGTTTTGCAGAATCTAACATGAAAACCTTAAATAAGATTACAATTTCCACTAGTCTATAGCTGCCTTTACCAGTGCTTTTCTGTTGATACAACTTTTATGCACAGTTTTTTTTACAGGTTACAAAAACAAGATTTTATTAAAATGTCCGGTGTTGATATTGGAAGGTCTGTGCCATTCTTAAGAAAAGGGTTTAGGATAAATCATTAGAAAGTAAACAAGAAGAAATAAAATTATTTTAAGAATCATGCAGCAGTTTGTTTGTTCTTTTTTACTTGCACCATAACATTTTAATTGGCTAGTTTTAAAGATCTACAGAAATAAACAGTTTGCAGCAAATATAGTAGTAGTGTTTGAGGTTGAATAAAGATATACGTCCATCTAGTCCAACCTACTCAAAAATTTCCCCATTTCCTGCCTAACTGTTGATCCAGAGGAAGGCAAAAATAAAATAAAAATGGGGAAAAATTCCTTTTCTAATTTCAAGTGGCAATCTGAAATATTCCTGGATCAACTCCACTTTAGGTATCAATACCAGTAACTTGCAACATTCCTTGTTTGCAGAAACTCATCCAGCTATTTTTTTTTTTTAAAGGGACAGTTCAGCGGAAATTATTAAGATTTGTTAAATTGTTTGTTTATGTAATGCCTTCTTAGTTATTCTACATATTCTCTCCCATTTTCAAATATCAGTTGATTTCATATCCTTTGCTTTCCCTGCTGTTGACATTAGTGAGCTGACATTTCAGGTTCTAATGGTCCTTCTTCTTCCCAGGAGGCACCACATCCTTGGAATGCTCCTAACAGTCATTTCTACTGTTTGGCTGTTGGATGGGTCAAAGATGCTTAGATTCCTACTGAGCAACTGAATCAACTCGGGCACTGGGTCAAGGGCAAGACCATAATGGTTTCTACTAGGGATCCTGCAAACAGGAAGTCAATATTTCGGTTGCATCTATTTAAACACAGACAAAATGCTGAATTGGCAGATTAAGGTCATTGGGATGAAACAATACTGCTCTTCTTTCTGAAAAGCACATGTATTTGCACTGAACTTCCCCATTAAACTATCCAATGAACCTACCATCACCACATCCAATGGAAGACTTTTCCATAGTTTTACCATTCTCACACTGAAAAACTCCTTCTGAACTTAAAGACTAAACTTCTTTTCTTCCAATCTTATAGGATGTCGGCGTGTCCTCTAATTAATGCCCCAGCTGGTTTATTGTATGGCCCATTAATGTATTTATGCAAAAGTAATATCCCTACACAAGCGCCTTTGCTCTTGTGTGCATAATATGTGAAGAAGAAATGTTCTGTTCACACAAAGCCACATTTGGAGATTATAAACAAATAAAAAAATCTTGAAAAAAATGCCCATTTTCCCTCTGACTAGGTCCAGTAATTGTATATGGAATACTACTAAAGTCAATTCAACTGGACAAAACAAGTCCAATAAATAAATTGACGTAATGTTCTTTGATAAAGATCACGGACTAAGAATCTGAAAATAAAATGCAAGCGATTCTAGCAACTTTTTCTAATGGAAAAGTTTTTAAAATTTGACAGGCCATATTCTGGTAACCAAAAATAATACACTTAGGCAAATAATGTGCTATTCAAATAAAGGAAATGTCGAAATTAGGCACTAGCAATCTATTTCTGCATTTGTTCACATAAACTCCTCTGTCCACATCATTTTCTACCATTTCATTTTATGCAGAAACTGTCTCACAATGTAATTCTTTGAAAAACCAAAGTATACTCATGGGTATCCAACAAAATAACAATTACTTAAACTGTTTAGTAAATATGGCCAACTCTACAGATGGAAGGGGACTTGTGAGGCATTATACACCCGTCACACTATTATATGAATGAAGCAATCACTTGTTGGTCCGTTAATTCTTACTACAATTTACATCTTCCTAATGGAAAAAGAGTGTTATAAAAGCAACATCTGGTTACTTCTTTTATTAGCTCTGAAAGCAGCAGATTTGAAGTTCCCATTTTCAACCTGTAACATCTGCGTTGTGCTTTTATTCCACAAAATAAAACAACACTTTACCTGACAATCTTGGAGAGCCACTTTGTCATTGAAATTCAAAATACTGTTCGATGTATTTCTAACAGGAACATAAGATAATATAATAATTTAAGAATTTGTTTATGAAATGCACCAAAATCCCACAAAATACACAAAAGGTTCACATGCTAATGAGCCTTTCATAAGTGTTACATGAACAACTGATTTAATCTGTAAAGTTCACATTTTCAGCTAACTGTGAAGAAGCTTTAATTAGGTACTATAACTTAAGTTAGATGACCTCTGATTGGTTGCTGCAGATTAATAGCATTAGCAAACTTTTGAGTTCAACAAGTATCTAAAGCTGGATACACACAGTATTAATCTTTGAAAGATGACAGACAGAATCTGTAAGATTTTGTCTTATCCAAGTGTTCTCCCTATATAAAGTATAGCGAGAACGTTCCGAACGGTTACATTACCTACAACCATGGCTGACTCCCTATACATTAGTACACAGAGCTGACCAAGTTCAAGGGAAATTTTCGGAAGGTAATGAGGTTCCTGGCGCGGAGGGTGAACTTTTATCTGCGACAGGAATGATAGTTAACACAGTACACACTTTACCAATAAAGGGGCGATACCTTTGGGTTCAACTAAACCTTTCCTTTATCGTTAATGTATGTAGTCAGAAAAATGTCCATGTCTCTTGATCTGCAACATTCATAAAAGCTTTCTCTAGATCAAGAAAGTTTCCTGGTTCTAAATGTGTATAGAGGGAATTTTTGTTACAGGTAAGCTACCAATACTTCAACTTGAATCTCGACTGTGTTAATATTCCTAATACAACTATGGAGAGCAATGGCAGCTATCATAGCATTTGGAATGCATGAGTGGTGAGTAAAACCATGTCCCATTACATTTGTATGAGCACAAATATACATCCACTTTTTTTGGCTCTCAGCTACTCAGCTCTTACAAGGCATAAATCTAAAAGTACATTTACATATTCATTGTTCATACACTTTAATTATCTCTTTATTGCAATCATTGCAGTGAGTGGTCTAAGCCCAGGGGAATACACTAATCAGTTTTTCCACAGTAACACAAAGACAAACACTTAGCTACATTTAATCATTTGGAAATGTTCTGTTGTCTGCACTTATAGGTTATATGTAAAAGAATCTTCTTGGTGAAATACATTTATATCTTTAGGGGGGAAAATGTATTTCATTTCTGTTTATTCATTTTAAACAGATGTAAAACAGGTTGACATATTAAATTTTTACTAAAATATATTTTTCTAAGTTTAAGGAGAATGAAAGTCTAGTTAAAGTAAATGAGCAGCAAATGCTTTCCTTAAGACCTTTGCAATAAACTTTAATAAATAAAGATTTGGCCTTTCTAAAAAAGGTAAAATAGAATATATTAAACCTTTCACCATCAAAATACAGACATCTGTAACTCCTCATGCTGGTTTTCCTTTTTTTAAATTGGTGCTTTAAGGCATTGTATTTTCTTTAACTGTGATGACACACATACTGTATGTATAGGGGTTAAATTATGTATGGTACACACGTGCACCATACATAGACATGAAATCCTTCTGGTGCATTTTGTAGTTTCACTGCATACTGCATTTTGTGAATGCCCTTTGTCTGAAGATGATGTCAAACTAGACATTCTTTCATCTGGTGTGTTTGTAGTTGTACAACTTAAGGCTGCTAATGTTTATGTCCCGAGCAAGCATTCAGCAGGGACAAATGTCTGTGGGTCATGGCAATAGTGGCTGTGGCTTACAGTTCTCATGACCGATTGTGCGGTCCCATAAGGAACCACGCGATCAGCTGTGATTTACCAACAGGCCCATTCGCCCAATCTGGATGAACGGGAGATAGAGCTTGGCCGATACACGTCACTATCGGTCAGTCAGAAATATTTGATGGTGGGTATTATTATTGTGGATTTATATAGTGCCACATCTTCCATAGCACTTTACAATTACATGTATTCATTCAAAAAGGGATGGCAGAACAATGCATTACAGGATGATGGGGGGAGTAGGGTAGTTGGGTTTAATTCCCCTTTAGTCCATTTTACCATACTAATAATGCTTAACCTTATTTTACCAATCAAGTGGAAATCAGTTTTAGGGTGAATCTTAAGTACTACAGCAGAAACTACTACATTTAAAAGAGAAAAGTTCCAACTCTTATATAAGTGCTAGGTCAAATTGCCCACATAAACAAAAGTAATGCATTTTTTAAAGCAGCAGACCGTGCGTTGTAATTATTTTATGTGCGTTTCCATTTTCCCATGTCTTTTGTTATTATGGAAATGCATGCTTACACTGTTTAGTTCAGAGGGGAAAATGGATTGTAGCTCAAAGCATGCAGTGTGGCATGTATGCCGCTGTATTCCTGAGATCATGTCCTAAAACGGACGATTACATGATACATATAAATAGTAAAAGACTATAAAGTCACTCTAAAAGCTATTATATAGGATCCATACAGATCGCAGACTCTATGATTACCTCATTCCCACTGTCATGTCACTATAACCAAATGATGACTCAGCTCTTCAGCCTCAGAATGATTATATCTGCTGCAGTCAAGGTCATGGTTTCAAACCGAAACCTTCGGGTCTCACTGTCCTCCGTATCTCTACGTAGTCAGTCAGCATTAATGCAAGGTATTACTATCTGATGATTGCATTCCTTATATCTCAAGATGTAATATGCAGACATCTCCATATACTACCTAATTTATCTTTCCTAGATGAAATGATAAAAGGCTGTTTTGATTACATATTTATGTATTACAAGTTTAGAAAAATAGTAGTAAACATTGAAAATAATATAATCGAAGAGAGGTAATTTTTTAAAAACCTCTATAATGACCTCTGCTCAACGATATGCACAAATGAAGTTTCAAACATTGCAGGAATCAGAATTTTCCCTCCTTATTATGGGATGCAATCTAGATCAATGGGTGATAGGGAAGAAGCCTAGTAAGTAACTAATAGATTAGTATGGCCCCATAAGGTTGCGAACAAATTCTAATATTTTCTACTCGTATTTATTTATATTTTTGCAGCTTCAAGTATTAAAGGACAATTATACTTACTTCCTCCCCGCTCCTCTTCTTATAGCTGTGCTTTGTACCCAGGGTGAGGACTTAAACCACTAGGTCCTCACACCTGGGCTCTTTGTAGCTACACTGATATACTTACTTAGCGCCGCTCCACTCCCTCTCCGGTAAACTTCGCCCCCTCTCCACGAGCCTCTGTAAGGAGTGTGTCTACCTATGCGGAGGCAGAAGGAAGGAAGGAGCGGAGCAGTATTAAGTAAGTCAGTGTAACTGCAAAGAACCCAGGGGTGAGGAGCTAGTGGTTTAGGTACTCGCCCAGGGTACAAAGCATACATAGAAGAAGAGGAGAGGGAAGGAGGTAAGTATAATTGTCTTTTAATATCTCTGAGCAGAAATCAAAATCACAGACAGGAAATACAGTTTATTTAGATTGTTTCTTTATGCCAGCACTTCCACTCTCCATTAAATCTAGTTTGTTTGTTGGAATCATTAGTACAGTGGAAAGAAGCAAAATATGAAATGAAAAAAACATTTTTTTTTATTTGTATTAATGCTAAAAAAGAGACAGTGAGGTGCTCATCTTAAAGGATAATTACACTGTAAAAACAAGTTAAGTGTAATTGGAAGCTGCAGCCTTAACTAATCATCTCCCCCTTTTTTTTCTGGGTCCTTTCTAAGCCTACCTGTGCTCATGTAAATTTCCTGACCTTCATTGTCGTCTTCTTAGCTCCGCCCCGAGACTTCCTTCTGTTGCAGTCCAAAAATGCACGGTCAGTTTGCTCTGCGTGCACGGAGGCGTGCGTGATGTCATCACACCATGCTTGTAAAACCTTGCTCCATTTCTTCCTTCCATTAGTAGTACCCAGGGTGAGGACCTAAAATGCAAAGTACTCACCCCTGTGTACTGTACATAGTAGCTTAACCTACTTACACATACTTTCCCTTCATGTTCTGGTCCTCTTCCATGGTCTGTGATATAGACAATGGGAAGACACATCCTGCAAAAGAAAATGGGAAGACACACCCCATCTTCACATAGGCTACATTGCGACTGTCACTGACAGAGGCAAAGGGGAGGAATGGACTGGAGCACAGAGGGAAACTTTCACTAAGTATTATCAGCTGTTAGGTTAAGTACCCTGGGGTGAGGACTTAGTGATTTAAGCTGGGTACACACGATTAGATATTTCGGTCCGATCGACCGATAGTTCAGTGTATCGGTCGATCGGACCGAAATTATCGAATCCGAATGTGCCCATGTCCGATCGACCGTTCGTCCGAATCGGACGAAAGGACGATCGGACAGGGTGGAAAACCTCGTCCGATCGTGCGGTCCTCTATGGACCGCACGATCGGTCGCGGTGACTATCGGACGCGGCTGCTTTTGCCGCGACCGACAGTCCTTCCTCCTGGCCGACCGTTCGAAAGTATCGAACGGTCGGTCAGGAGGAAAAATCGCTAGGTGTGTACCTAGCTTTAGGGAGTATAATTTCCCAATGCAAGGTAGCTTAGTAGTTAGTCCTGTATGTTCTCCCCATGATGGCGTGGGTTTCCTCCAGGAACTCCAGTTTCCGCACAATCATAAAGACATACCGATGTATGTGTCAAATAAATGTGTTTAGATTGTAAGCTCTTCGGGTCTGGCCTGATGTGACTGTATATATGAAATTGTAAAGCGCTATGGAAGATGTTGGCGCTATATAAATCCACAATAATAATACAAATCATAATATCTTATGTATTTCTCTGTCATTAGAGCTAAGGAGTCCTTCACCACATGTTCTGCCTCCTCATTATAAATAAATCTGCGAGATAAACTTGCCCATGGGCAACTTTCCATTGTGGCACAACCAAGGTACAATGAAGCTTACGTAACAAGAGTTGCAAAGACTTTCCTTTGATATTAATTTGCAGCAACCAATCAGATGTTGACTAACTTCAGTAGACTGATAAAAAGCTTACAACTGATTGGTTGCTATGGATTTTATGACAAATCCTTTTAACCCGTAATACACAAGCCCCATAATGACCTTGGGTCATAAGAACTTTTTTAAATATATTTTTTCCATTTTCTATAGAGATTTTCTTGAATATTCATTAACATTGACTCTTATATGACATTTGTATGAACACTCCGGTTTGTAAAAGATAAAACCAAATAGCTTTCCTCACAGCTCTTGCCATTCCATGGAAAACACGAACACATTTTGATTCCCAGCCGACTGTTACTTCAGCAATCAGTCATCTGTGTGAATTGCTTGTGACATGGTTTATTATATTTCAGACAATTTGTCTGAGCTCTTTGGGACTGTAACACAAAAAGCAAAACAATAAAAAGGTAAAACCTACCCATCAAGCACAAAGGGTGTTCGTGATACCTTGAGTTAGTGCCAACATTCTCAGTCCTGTATGCGGTTAAACTTTCCGATAATGAAATGACAATGCTAAATGACACATAGATTCATGTACTGTTACACCATAGTCACCAGCTTTTCATTATTTTGCGCAACTAGCATAATATGCATTTCTATAAAACACTCCTATGTGATCAGAATCCCAAGTTTTCCAGATATATGTACCATTTTATTGGTTATATGTTACAGATATGCATGTAATACAAGAAACATAAGTAATGTTTAAAGGGCATGTGCATGCAATCCTAAAGAGGATCTCCACTGAAAAACTAAAGTTGGGCCATTTAATTTTAATGAAGAACAGGAGGTAAAGGAGCTGTTGGACTACGTGTTAGGGGAGCGAGCGATCGTGTAAGTTCTTTACCTTCTCTCCCAGGTCCTGCAGGTTTTATTGAAGAACGGGAGGTGCATTTCTGTAACATATAACCAATAAAATGGTTATACCCTGTGTTCTTCAATAAAACTAAATGGCCCAACTTTAGTTTTTCAGTGCAGATACCCTTTAAAACAAAACAAAAAAACTGGTAAAGTGTCAGTTACCTGCTCCCAACCTGCACTTTATTACCTGCATTACTAACCAGATATTAAAGGAACACTAAACCCCCAAAAGAACTATTTGCCATTCGTTTCTATTATTCACAGGAAGAACGCTTATGCTCACCTCCCTGTGAATAATAGGACGCTCGGGGGACCTGGAACTTACCTTACAGCCGCTCTGTCCCGACCGTGCGCCCTATCTTAGGCACATGCGCGCCAATACAAAAGATAGGGCGCGAGAATAGCTGTTCAGTGAAGGAGCGGCTGTGAGTGGAGCGGTGGGTAAGGTAAGTTCTAGTCCCCCGAGCGTCCTATTATTCACAGGGAGGTGAGAATAAGCGTTCTCACCTCCCTGTGAATAATAGAAACGAATGGCAAATAGTTCTTTTTTGGGGTTTAGGGGAGTTTACAGTCCCTTTAAAGTCAATCAAGGCTGTGACAACTGACATCACAGCCAATGATTGACTGCTGTTTCCCCTGCTACCTCCTCTGCACATACTCAAGTTTATAAATAGACCATTAAGCAGATGGAGGAGGCAGAATAGAGCTTCTCATTAAATATGTGGTTACAAATGCATGTAATAAACTGGTAAAAATAGCAGTTAGGGTTGTGGGCAGATAAAAGTACTAGATTTTATGCCTTAAAATAACTTATTCCATATTGCTTTTACGTAAATGTTTGCCCCATGGTAATACAAACTTAACACATTTCATTTAAAGTAATATCTCCACCAATCAATGAAATGACTTTTTTTAGTGTGCAATGCACTGCATTTAATTACAAGGGTGGGTGTCCAATTGCTGTGATGACCAATACAGAAGATTTGGAAGGGTACAATAATGAACATTCAGTTAACAATCTACTTAAGGCCAAGGACATCATGCAACAGCAGTTCATGCCCTGAAAACTGTCCAGAATACTTATAACATGCCTAAATGTCAGTCTGCTTCTTTATCAAGTAGTTACACAAAGCACCTCAAATTTTGTACACATGGTTGATAAAATACATATTTCCATCTTATCTGTCAGGATTTGCTGATTATCATCATGTGTGTGGCAAAAAGTAAGATCCAACTTATGGCAACTTTTATGGCTACAGTTGGTATCGGGTCAGTAACTTATGCAAGTATTGGAAGCCAATAAATGTTACATGTGTGATCAATGCAAGGATTCTACCTATACAGAGTATTGGGACAGGGGCAGAACTAGACAGTTAAGCCCGTTATATAAACGGACGCTAGACTCCTCCTCCTCATGCGCTTCCTCGATCCCATTTAAGTCCGTGCATGCGGACATTCAGAGACGCTCACGCACATGCGCAGAAGGTCAAAGTCACACACACACGGACTCAGGGATGCACATCTAGGGTTTTATTATATAGGATAATAAATAGCCAGCACTGTACTACATTGACTACAGTATTTCCTGTTTAACATATTCACTCTTTTCTTATTATCTTTAGTGAGCAGAGAGGGCTAAGCCATCTCCATATATGTACAGTGTTTTAATGATATTAATGTAAACCAATCCCTAGAATTTACACTTCCCGGTTAATAACAAACATTCTTGCTTATTTAACTGCTATTAGGCACTGCCCTGGACAAACTCTTAAAAATATTTGTTACTCTTACAAGTGTCTTGCCAGTTCCTATTCTATAAACAGAAATATAGAGTTACATTTAAAAGCTCAAAATCAAATTGAAACCATATTTTTAGCAAAATGAAAAATGTTAAATGCTTGTATTCTCATCCTGGCTTTCAACCTATTGCACCTTAAACCTGCCTTCTAATTAAATTAAATGCCAGAGAGAAGGCATTGACAAATGTCAAGTTTGGAACAATATTTAGTACAGGGATGTTCAGAGTATATCTTGGTAAAGCCAATGAGTTATGATGAGAGAAATCAACCTTAACTTCATTAAGTGTTGGATTTGTAATCAACCTGTTGCTTAAGATTGGGACTGTTTGCAAATCTGGCAATGGCCTATTAGATGTGATCAGTATACCAATTAGCTATACAAATCAAGATTAACATGTATAAAATATTGATTGGGGATCTAATCAAGATAATACAACATGAAAATCTATTATTTCTACAGTAGCCTTCAGCAGTGTAATGGAATTGCTAATGTACTCCAAATTGTGCATTGATATCTGTGTATGATTATCTGACATTCTTTCTAAATAGCAAGTTATGAACAGTAGTTTCAGTTGGTCGGAATGTCTGTGGTGTGAATTTTAAACTTAGTTGTTTTTAAAAACTATTGATAATAAAAACACAAGCTTATTTTCATTTCTATGAATATAAAGAAGGCAGAAATAGCAAATTACCCCAATTGTGCACTAAATATAGTTTGGGGAGAGGTAGAAATAGTAGTTCCTACCTTCCCTAGAACTAGAAATACAATTAAAATAACTAGAAAAGAAATCAGATCTGTTTTACTTATAATCAGACATATGTTAAGGGTATGGTATATTAATGTATATTATGGAAAATAGCATAACATCACACACATTGCCACACTTGACAAATCTCTTAATATGAGAATTATACTCCCCTTTTCACTAAATGTTTTTCTGGATGAGGCCCTTAACCACTCGGTCCTTACCCCTGAGTACCAGCTGCTATACTTCAAGTTTCCCTCGCCACTCATCTACTTTGCCCCTCTGTTACTGTCAATGACAGTCTGCAATCTGCCCAATGGGAAGACATGCTTCTTGCAGAGCATATATTCCCACTGGCTACATCACGGACTGCAGAGACAAGACGTAGGAGGATCAGAGCAACAACTTTATGCAAATATAACTGCTGATCAGTAAAGTACCCAGGGTGAGTACCTAGCGGTTCAGGTTCTTACCATGGGAACCATTGGTAGATGGAAGTATAGGAGTGAAGAGGAGGTGAGTATAATTGTCCTTTAACTTGTACAACAGCTGTCCACAAAGAAAATAAAGGTGTTTAACATATTACTAAATTCCCAGTAAACTATATTACTAAATTTTCCCTTCTGATTCTGTGAAGTAAATATTAAGTGTTTTTTCTCGTGTTTGTCTGACTGCTTCAACATTTTATGCACTAGAGTTTCTTAAAAACCCTGTACCAATTATGTGTGGCCTAGTACTTGATTACTTTCCTATGTGGCCACTCCACATATCCATATTTCAGCAGTAAGACAAAAAGAAATAAAGGTAAAAAAAAAAAAAAAGCTTCTCGTACTGCGTCAGACAAATCTAATGCTTTTACCTAAACACCCCACCCCGCCCCACTTGTGATGTTAGAGTATGTACAAGTGTCAATTGGAGGACTGGGGGAAGGAGCAGGAGACCTGTCAGACACTGCACAAGCAACCATCTTTAAAAGCTTAGCTCTGAGGGTACAGGGCAGAACGGTAGATAGAAGTACTCTCTCCTATCTCCCCGGAAATTATAATTTAAGTTATAAAACTTTATTTAGGGGAACTTTAATGTCCCTGTACCCTCATACATCCAACTTGTTTTAAAAAAAGGATACACAGCAAAAAATATCAAATTTTATAAAATAAATTAAAAAGCTAACAGGACATTATTTGAATTTAATAGATATTTCAAGCATAAACAACGAAAAATAATTTACTGTTTTGTTTATTTGAAAGCTATAGTAAATGCATCCTAATATTCCCATTAAAAAGCAAAATGTTGCCACCTGTCCAATCAATCCAACATTATCTATTATTATTAACTAACAAAGTCTGTTAAAACGTCACACACACATTCCTAAAGACTGAACTGATTAGGGGTATAAAGACATTCCATACAGCTGATGCATTTTACAGTTAATATTTGGCCCATTTTAATTTTAGGTCTCATATGAGGCCCCTTCTCCCCTTAAAAAGTCAGTTCATAGCCATTTCAAAACCATCGACAGGTATATACATTTTCTAAGAAAGTATAGCCAAGCTGGGGGGTGCCAGACCAAAGAAACCAGCTAAAGTAACTACAAAGGTTAAATAGGCAATTAGGGCTCTATGATTCAACTAACTTCTGCTTGGGGGTACCACATAATCATGCGCCAATGGGCAGTTGCCCCTGTATCACCAATCAAAAAAGAGGCTTTAGTGGCATCCCACTACATTATTTCTTAAAGGAGAACTGTGGTCTCCGTACAATTTACTTCTAATAAAAAGAACACACTTCTATCTTTAAAATAACTCTAGGATCATGCTTCTAGCTGCAGTCTAGCTGCTTCTAGCTGCAGTCTAAAATGACAGCACTATAAAGAGTTGTACTTTCTGCTTACACAGTGAGCTGTGACCTCACCAGCATCAGCAAGCCCGTGGCTTGAGCATGCCCAGTAATATTCTACTGTATCATAATCCCTGCCCCAAGCATTTTTAATAATTTTTAGAGCTAGTCACAAGCCTAAAAATTATTTTTTCTTTTTTCGAAGGTCTTCATAGACACAGGTATTGATTGCAAGCCTATAACTAACTTCAGAAAAGATTGGTTTTGTGGGGTGGAGCTTATGACATAGGTTATAGCACATGCCTGTCAGAAAGACACAGAGCAGGAGCAAGATTTTATAAGCCTATAACTTTGGATTGAAACCACCTAGAGACATCCCCCGAGTCTTGTTTGATGATATGATATGAGAGTATGATATGAGAGTTATTTTCACTATACATACTTGGAGACCAAAGTTCCCTTTAAAATAGAAGTTCCTACCTATACCTTCAGCAACCAGGTACAGAATTAAAGGGCATGTCCACCCCCAAAACTATAATCCCCCCAACTACTGGCCCCATCATGTAGTGTAGTTTAATCCTTACCTCACATCCCAGCTCCATAGGGTTCTCCTGTAGTCCCCCCCCCAAAGTCCCAAAAAAAAAAAAATGCCCACCAGGAGGCTAGCAGGTCCATATAGGACACTGCCTGCTACCTGGCCTCCCGGAGATCACTGCCATGCGTACTGCAGCCCTTTCCCCCCTCCCTCCCCCTCCCTCTCCTCCCTCCCCCAACATAAAACCCCTATGGCAGCCTTCCCCCATGTCCCCCAGCCCCAACCGCATAAATTTTATTTTTAGAAAGCTCCCCAATCTTTTACTTACCTCTCCGCTTTCCTACGCGGAAGTGTGCTGCCGGCAGCCGCGTCCGTGATTGGCTGCCGCTCAGCCAATCACAGACGCGGCTGCCGGTCCCGCCCCTCTGCTTGCATTTCCTCGCAAGCAGAGGGCCGGGAGCGCGGCGCAGGAAAGAGGGGAGGTAAGTAGAGTTTGGGGGGCTTTCTAAAAAAATAAATAATGCGGTTGGGGCTGGGAGCCCAGGAGGAAGAACATATTAAAAATTTTATTTCAGGGTGGACATACTCTTTAAATAACTATTCCTGAACGCCATAGTTTTTTGACAGATAGGATGAAAGTCTGCTACATACGTGTATAAAACTAGTCTTTATAGATGAGATACTGCAGTATGTATATTTTACTTTTGCTAAATATTTTGAGGCAAAAAGAGCAATTTCCAAATTTATAGGTATTATCAGATCTACACTGCAAGAGCTATTACAGCAGTGTAGATCTGAACATACCTATTACATTATCTCATCGGGTTGCAAACTTACATGTGTTCCTTGATTAGGATTTGATGATATCCATGTCTAAGTGAAATACAATCTTCTCTTATACAGATCCTAGTCCTCGTTGCTTCTTTAATTAAGTGTAAGGCTATGCCCTGCCCCTGACCACATATTTTCACCTATGCACTCTTTATCCACTATTGATTTATTCCAAGATTAATGCCCTGTTAACCACCCCTTTATTCTTTATTTTAAACCGAAGAGTGCCAATAGGATTGTTACAGGTTTGGATAATTTATGTTTGTGTTATTTGTTTATATCTAGTTGGTTATTACAGGGAGCCTGCTGGGATGTTTATTTAATAAACATAGAGCTGAAATAATTAAACTCTTTTCCAACCTCTTCACATCAAAATAGAACAAAAGCATGTGGATAACTGATTTGTTTGTTCTTCATAGTGTAATATGATACTTATTCATATGGGGCTTCAGCCAGAATAACAAAGCATTCTATTAAAAACTTTGTAATCTGGTATGTGGGTCACTGGATACAACTACTTGGCATTAGTGGCTACCTGACCAAAATAGATTTCATCCTATTTTTACCAATAATAGAATTTCTATAATAGAAATAAATTATCAAAATGTTAAAATATTGACTTATGGTCTCATTTGAACAATGATGGTACTTGCTTGGGTAATTATGCTGGATAAATGCTTTTCTCTTTAGTAGAAAGTTTTGACCCTTTGTGATATACCGGTAAGATGTTTTTTTTGTTGGAAAGACAGCTCTAACATTTTAACATAGTAGTTGAGGTTGAACAAAGCCATACATCCTTCTAGTTATACCCTTCTACCCTATCCACAATTCTTGCCTATCTAAAAGTTAATTCAGATTTAAGCAAAAATGACAACTCCTTATCGGAAGGCATATCCAATTTGCACCAGAGAGAAAAGTAAATTAAGATAAGGAATTTAAGAAAGGATGACTTGCCTTTTAACTTCTAAACTGCACATTCAACTTACAAAGTATAGGATACTCAATGTGTTTTTATGTACACATATGCATTTAAACTACTGTATACTGCTGAATTTAAAACTGCTGCAACTGGTTTAACAGAATCGCTGACAAAGACTGCCCATTTAACACTTTCAGCAAATAAATGGTGTATATCAGAAAGCTCATTAGCAATTGATGTAAAACTTTGGCATGAGTTATTTAAACACAAGCAGGGAAATTCAGTAAATGTTCTTATAGTTAAAAATGGTGCTAATTTTGCCCCAACCAATCAGATCTTTGCATTTTTACATTTCAAAACTGATGTTACATTTGAAAGCTAACATCTGATCGGTTGGGGCAAAATTAGCACCATGTTTAACAATATATACATATATATAAATAACAAACAATATTGAATATTGAATCATATTGAACAGAGACACTATGAATAGAGAATTTGTAATTTGGCCATTAGAACCTGGTGAACCAGCTACAAAAAACAAATGTATTGTGTTTTGTTGCAATTGATAAATTGAAATGACAGATCTTCAAATTCTATTGTAACAAGCGTCTCACTCTGATGTACCCAGTGGCGTAACTAGGAATCACTGGAAACCACTGTAAAACTATCTGTGCTTTATCCACAGTGGTTTTCTGGAAGGAGGCTATATCTGTCCCAGGAAAAATAAAAAGATGGGGCTCCCCTGGTAGTTACGTCCCTGGATGTACCCTAAAATAGAACACAAGAGAGCCCCCACAGCATTCATTGTGAATAGCATGGTTCGAACCAAATGATCTTCCTCAGACAAAGCAGTAAATGCAGTTGTGCCTGCCTTGTGTCCTACTATTGGTTTGCCATTATATGGTGAGGACAGATGGAACCTCTGCCACAATTAGATTGACCCCTTTTAATTTAATAACATACTACCTGCTACCTAAAATACTATCAGGGAGATTCAATAAAAGTTCTTATTGTTTAAAATGGTGATAATTTTGCCCCAACCAATCATATCTTATTTAACATTTGAAAGCTAACATCTGATTGGTTGGGGCAAAGTTAGCACCCTTTTTAACAATAAGAACTTTTATTGAATAACCCTGTAAATTTATTTTTTATTTGTTATGCATGAGCAGTAAATCACAAATTTCTGGAATACAGTAAAAAATAAACAATTTCAATCTTTTTAAATTTAGGAAGGGTATTTTTTTTTTTTTTTTTTTTAAAGGTGCACAGTCTACAAAAACCCTACTGTACAGTGTATAACCTGTACTAATGAAGGAAATGGACAGTTATCTGGATAGTTAGCCCAATGAAAGCTATCAAGGTGTGATTGGCTGAAACACTTGTTATGTACCGTTTCTGGAAGGCACAATGGATGATTAATTATTTTACTCTATTTAGTATAACCCATCTATATACAGCAGTTTTAACTCTTAATCGTATTAAAGCCTGACATTACCCAAGTGGACAATACTATTTGTATGTAACTCATAGAAAACATAACATTTTGAATGACTGTGTAGAGATATTTAAAGTTCTGGATAACTATGCATTCTTCTACAGACTTAAGAAGTAAAGATAATCCAGTGAGTTAACAGAGATAAGCAGGTGGCTGAATTAGTTTTAAAAATACCTCTTGATGGCATCAAGTCTTTAAAAAGCAGTTAGATTTTTTATAGTGTTTTTAGAATACATGTTAAAGATATGCTTCCCATTCTGCATGGGAAAAGTTAATAAGGCCCTCAATGATAGTGCAGGTGATGGGAAAGAGGTTTTTCATGTACCGAACATAACAAGCATTACTATGGCAAATGTAAACACATAATATACCAAATTACAAGAAATTAAGTTGACTTCCTTGTAATATATCACATTCCAAACAATGCCAACGGGCAGCCAAATCTTTAAATACAGTTTTTTGGTGCTATTAAATGCATATTTCCATATACGATTATGAAATCCTTGGTTTATAAACAGTTTATGATCATTAAACATTCATTTCCAACTCCTATATCAACGGGAAAACGATCCAACACATAAAGTTCAAGTCAAACATTTCTGCCTGGGTCTGACTATTCAATTATTTTCAAATATTGTCACAACTGAACCATGCTGGGTTGCCACCTTACTTTTTATGTCACATGCACATATAAAATCTACATGCTGACACATTAAGTACCAGTTCATTGAATGGCTACATCAAAATCACTGCAGCCTGCATCATGCTTCCAGTGGAAATCCTTACATGCTTTTCAAAATGCTAATTTTATGTTTGAAAACTAAAATGCTCAGCATTCCCTGAGTTATAGTTTTCAAGCATCTGGAGGGCCACAAGTCTGACATCCCTGTTAAAGGGTAAAGTTGGGAAACTTAAAACATTACATTATGATTGAAGATCTCAGCTCAGACAATACAATGCATTACAAGTAATAACATAGGCTGGGAGATAATTAGATAGAAACATCCCCCAAATTACAATAAGTTAAATTTAAAAAAGTTTAAAAATCTCTCAAACTGTTCACAGTGAACAGAATTAAAGGGGAAGGCATGACACTATATATAACCAGGAAGTGTTCAGAATAATCATTGATCAATTATCTAGTGGATAATGCACCCCAACTGTAAATTATAAGGATATTAGAAGTCAACGAGGAGTTCCGTGACCATATAAAAGAACGAGGCTGCAGGCCGAGTACCTTTTACACAGGGCACGGAACTCCAAGGTGACTTTTAATTTCCCTTTAATTTACAGTTGTGTGTGCATTAATTATTATAACCTACCCCTTTGAGTCTTCTGGTTTCCTTCTCCTCCTGCAACTGTACGATTATAAGGCTATAATCGTACAGTTCCTCCAATAGAAATCCACTACAGGGGTAGGTTATAGCCTGCTGATCGATCAGTAACTCACACTGGATTATGTTACTGTTCCTGCTAATGAATTGACTTAACCAAGTAATTCCAACATCTCAGTGATTTAAACCCCCGTGTCTAACCCCAGTTTGATTTAATCCCACATATTCACCTTGTATCCGTAGTAATCTAAACACTGGGCGAAGTCCAGGTTAGCAGGGTCTCCTCCTCCTGCACTGATCGCTGCACTTCCAGTCGGGTAAAACCTTACATCCATGGCTTGTCCAACTTCCAGGGATGTCCAGTGAGTCCTACAGGCGATCGCGGTTCCGTTCTTTGCCTTTCACAGTCTCAGGTGCAGAACGATGGAACTTTGGTGACTGGTGGTTCTGTAGACGGATTTCCAGCAACCACACAGCATTTAAAGAGCACACACACAGAAGAATAAAAGTAAACTGGGATAGGCGATGGAATCGGACTGTCTGTAGTTAGACTGGGTATTTGGTTTTGATTTAAAACAGGAAAGTGCAGGGAGCTGGACCGGTGGATGTTACTCCCATGATCAGATCGGCAGCAGCTGCTGTACACAAAGGAAGCCACGCGCTTGGTTATTGGGATCAGCAGCAGCTCCCCTGCAATGAATAAGGTGCTGAACACAAGCTAAAGACACCAACCAACCCTCCCCTGTAGAAATCAGCCCAAAACAGAGAGATCACCAGCCATCAAAAACAACAATATTATTATCCAAAATTCTAGAAATAAAAAGATCCTGCAGACTTTATTCCAGCAATAAGAATGTGAATAGGTGAGTTTGGATGAGATGTGACCTCTGCCTGTTTAAACAAAAAAAAAAAGGAGGGGGAGGGTTATTGAAGAACAACACACACGCACAAAAAGTCTTTACAAGCAGCGATTGGAGAGAGAGTTTGAAGTACTGAAGAGAAAAGAAGCTGCTGCTGCTGGCAGGGATCCCTGGGAGAAATGAATAAGTAATAGGCAGTGACAAGCAGGAGCAGGGTCCCACCCACCCCCTCCTCTCCTTGCTCCCGGGCCACGCCCACTCTGAGCAGCTGCTACTGTGTACAATGTGTATGGGCTGCTGTGCATTGGGAGGGATAATTCACTACTGGTGACAGGGAGTTTGGGTAGGAGGATGGTTACTTTATGTTCAGTAGGGCACGTTAATGTACTGACTGCTGGTCATCATCTGCCTCTACAATAACTTTTATTACCTTAGTATTTGAATACAGTTAATGTAGGATTTATCATTATTGTAGCTAGTTCTAAAGGGTACATTATAAGTTACATTATATATAATGTAATAAAGGGAATGCAGGGACTCAACAGTTTATTAAATGTTTGCAGTTTTTTTGTGTAAAAAAATATTTGTTAAAACTGTCTTCCTTGCCTTTATAAATAGATATATATTCATATTTATATAAATAGATGTTTTCTATTTATTTGTTTCAGTTTTTAACACTATGTTATGTGTTGCTAAAATATGCAGTATCCAAACAGGTGCACCTTATCTGTACTCGTTCCTTAGATGATGTTAGCACTCTGGGACAGTTAGGGCTACGCCACACTAGCGCGTTTTTCACGCATTTGCGCACGCGGTTTCGCTCGCGATTGCACTGCGATTTTCGCTAACATGTAAATCGCGGGAACACGAACATTCCTGCGATTCCCTGTGCACATGCGATTGCGCGTCCATTCGCGTTTTGCGTTCAAGCATTTTTTTCATGCAATCACATGCATCTTCTCTTTGTAAATAGCGAACAACGCTCTTGAACGCACAGAAATTGTGCACGCAATAGCGATAGCACTCGCGTTTCGGTGCGTTGTAGTGTGTCGTCAGCCTAACTGCATTGTGGGTAAAAGGGAGGGGAGGTGCACTTTGTTGCAGGGGGTTTAAGTTTCGTTCTATACACAAATGGTACTAAATAGTAACACAAAACTTTACTTAAAGTGAAGGTTCAGTAAAAAATATAATTTTTAAATTTTCAATTTATATTATGCATACCTAGTTATTCTACATATATTCTTCTCTTCTATTTTGAAAAATCAGTTGAATTTATACCCCATTCTATTCCCTGCTGTTGACATTAGTGAGCTGACATTTCAGGTTCTGTAACAGTCTTCTTTTTCCCAGAATGCACACTAACATGGAATGTTCCTATCAGTAATTTCTACTGATTGGCAGTTGGATGGGTCAAACATGCTCAGATCTTTACTGAGCAACTGAATACACCCAGGCGCTGGGTCATGGGCAAGACCATAATTGTCTCTACTAGGGGTCCTGCAAACAGGAAGTCAATATTTTGTTTGCATTTATTTATACACAAACAATTTATACACAAACGAAATGCTGAATGGACAGGTGAAGGTCATTAGGATGGAAAAATACTGCTCTTTTTTTTTAAAAGTATATTTATTTGCACTGAACTTCCCCCTGGGTCATCTTAATCTATAAAGTAGACAAGGCAGCTAGAAAGCTTAGGGAGAGGGGGTCCAAAAGGAGCATAAAAATGGAGAAACACCTTCTTATAACAGAAGGCATCTTGCAGTCTCATGCTATATGAATAGTGTTGCCTACAAAACCTAAGAAACAAGAAGTAATTTCTTACTCCCATGTTCCCCAGAGTAAGGGGCGGAGATATGCAAAATACTCCTTTATGTCCCTTAGCTTAAGCATGTGTCCAGAACCGCTGGCTAATAACATGCAATATAGCTTAATATATAGATCCAATCATCTGACCTGCAGACACGACGTGTTTCGATCTTGTTAGATCTTGTCAGTGCAAGATACAGATTCATGGCTCTATGGTGTAGGACTTGGGCGTACAGTAGAGGCAGCTAGAAAGCTTAGGGAGAGAGGGGCCAAAAGGAGCAAAAAGCCTATAAATAAATACATGTACAGTAAATAGCACTTACTCTGAGGTGTGTGTGTGTTACTGTATACCTATAATACAATACTTGTTTTGCTCAGGCTCTGACCGCTGACCTATTTTCTCACATACCAACTGTCAAAACTGCACACAGCATACAGCACACCAACTGTCAAACTATTCCAGGTACAGCAAAACTGCTTACAAAAATGCTAAAAAGATGTTTCAGATTGGATATCTAATGAAATAGGGGGAAGATCGACAAAAGAAATGGGTACAGTGATAGTTGGCATGAATTATAGTTTCCACTAATGGGCAATTTAAAAAAACTAATTTTCCAGTGTACATGCCCTCTAAAGTTTATAGCATGCACTAATTAAAAAAATCGAAATGGCACAAGCCCCGCAAAATGAGCAAAGAATTCTCACTAACCTTAAAAAAGTGGTTTTTATTTATTATTTATTATTTACCCTCCTCTTAAAAGTAAATCCGGTCCGCGAGAGGATCCGCAGATTTTCAAAAAAATCGAAATTCGAAAATCCGCGAGCGGACCCGTTAAAACGTATTAAAATGAAAGTTCGGCAAAATGCGCATTAAAAGTGGTCTAAATAGCCTTGGTAACGTACACTTAATCACTCAGGGACCTGGGTAATGACCTTAAGAACACGTATCAATGCCTACAATACCTAAAAATTACAGTCCGCTAGCGTGAATTTTAAAAAACGGTATTTTCGAAAATACGAGGATTTCCGTAAAAACGAGGATTTCCGTAAAAACGAGGATTTTCATAAAACCGAGGATTTTCGTAAAAACGAGGAACCGGAACCTTCTGCCTGCACAAAGGCGAGTTCTGTAAGGCAGATGTATGCCACACAGTACCTCCTGGCCAGGGGGTACGATGATTTCACCCCTGGCACCTATCATGTGCGGCGCCGAAAGCGCAGGATTATGGAGGGACTCCTGCGCCGCTTCGGGTACCAGACCACTGTCTCTACCCTCCAGAGACAGTGGTCTGATCTGAAGAGGCAGAGGCCTCATTATGTTCAAGCCATGTGGCAACTGATGGAAGGCAAGTATACTTTTTATTATATTACTGTATTGTAATAAGTAGTAAAATATTTTAATTCACTTCTGACAAAAACTTATTTATTGTATATACCTTACCATTAATGCCATTACACACACCACATTGGCCACATTCCCCTATATAGTAGTTTGCACACAACAAGGGAAAGAAGGCGATGGGGGTACTGGGTTACATAATGTCCACTGCGGTTTGCCACCATTGTTGTGGGGCCAGGCAGGCTTGGCCCCACTGGACATACCCCTCACCCCATTGGCTTCTCTCCCTCAGAGTATGCTTCAGGCAAGGGAAAGCGGGTGAACGGGTAGAAACAGCACCATTGAGTTACAGCAGGCCCACTGCAGTTTGCCACCATTGTTGAAGAGCCAGGCAGGCTTGGCCCCACTGGACATACCCCTTACCCCACTGGCTTCTCTCCCTCAGAGTATGCTTCGTGCAAGGGAAAGCGGGTGAAAGGGTAAGGCTTCGTAGGAACAGCACCATTGAGTTACAGCAGGCCCACTGCAGTTTGCCACCATTGTTGAAGAGTCAGGCAGGCTTGGCCCCACTGGACATACCCCTCACCCCATTGACTTCTCTCCCTCAGAGTATGCTTCGTGCAAGGGAAAGCGGGTGAATGGGTAAGGCTTTGTAGGAACCACACCATTGAGTTACAGCAGGCCCACTGCAGTTTGCCACCATTGTTGAAGAGCCAGGCAGGCTTGGCCCCACTGGACATACCTCTCACCCCATTGGCTTCTCTCCCTCAGAGTATGCTTCTTGCAAGGGAAAGTAGGTGAACAGGTAAGGTTTTGTAGGAAGCGCACCATTGAGTTACAGCAGGCCCACACTTTGTAATATGGAGTACTGCTCTAGTGCCAGGCAGGATTGAGCCAGAGCTGAAAACATTAGCCACAGAGTAGCTGTTGCGGCTGTATGAGATGGTCAGAGAAGGTGACACCACAAAGGTGCCTCGTGGAGAGAGAAGGAAGAACAAAGTACTGCTCTCAGGCCAAGTAGGATCGACCCAATCTTAGAAAAATTAGCCACAAAGTAGCTGTTGTTGCAGAGCATTTGTTATTTCACAACTTAAATGCAGTAGAGCAAGGTAGGACCATATATGGCCCTGCCAATAAGAAAAATTTGCCATTTGCCAGCTAAGCTGGCATCAGCTAAGCCTCTATGCGGAAAATGAGGCGGAAGGAGCAGTACAGGTGGCCTGGGGCAGGAGGCCTTCAGTCACGGGCATCAGCATCAGCAATAGGGGTGCTGTACTGAGATGTGATCCACGCCTCATTCATCTTGATGAGTGTAAGGCGGTCCACATTCTCAGTGGAGAGACGGGTCCTCCTCTCCGTTACAACAAGGTTAGTCCTTAAAAGGACTGTTGGGTCTCAAGATGTGTGAATACAGGGGTGGTTAACAATAAGTGCTAAACCACCATACTGAAATCCACACACAGAAAGCTCAAAAAGCACAAAAAACTCTCTCCAACTCCTACACTGTCAGGTCTCCACTAAACACACTCCAACACACTGACAAAATGGCACCTCTGAAGCAGCCTTTTATACCCAGGGGGCTGGCAATAATCATGTTAGCTGCCATTGGATAATTTGGGACATGTGGCTTGCTCCGTCTTCAAAATAATCCCCAAAATGCAGAAATTCCGCGAATTTACAAGAATTTCTTGTTTTTTCGAAAATTTTCGAAATTACAAGAATTCTTGTAATTACGAGGACCTCCGGTTTCTCTGCGGTTCGGAAGTTCGGAAGGCGGAAAATCTGGAAAATCTGGAATAATCCGCGAACCGGCCATCTCTATTGGCAACATCAAGGGCAGACAGCAGAGGCAATACTGGACCAGACCAGAGAGTGTTTCGGTAAGTAAAACAGCTGATAGAAAATATACACAGAGGTAAGGACCCAGCAGTTTAGGTCCTCATCCTGGGAACTTCTGAAGGTGAGAAGAGAAGGGATGCGGGGAAAGTAAGTATAATTGCCCTGAATAGATACTGTACATACATACATTATTTGTCTTAATACAATTAAACTAGTTTGGTATACGAACAGTAGCTGAGAGTTTTCTTACTCAGGGCTTTATTTTACCAATATCCAGAGCTGCCTCTCCCATGATGCAAAGCGATACTTCCAGACAATGTAGCTGTGTGCCTCTCCTGTCTCCTGATCTTGCCTCTGCCTGCCTGCCTTCACGTGAGAAAGATCAAACTTTTATATTTGCCAGTCACACTGTAGGCAAACCTGTATGCACCAGTTACACTGGGGGCAAACTTGTATGCACCAGTCACACTGTGTACAAACGTGTATGTGCCAATCACACTGTGGGCAAACATGTATGCACCAGTCACACTGTGGGCAAACCTATATGAGCCAGTCACACTCGGTGTGGGCAGAGTTGTATGTACCAGTCATTGTGGGCAAACTTACATTTGCCAGTCACACTTACTGTTGGCAAACTTGTATGTACCGCTCACTGTGGGCAAACTTGTACCAGTCACTGTGGGCAAACTTGTATTTACCAGTCTCTGCTTGGCATATATATTAATACCCTCCATGTAGCATGTATGTTATATGTCAGCCCTTCAGATTCCCAGCCACTGTTAGGTGAGACCTCCAGTTCTACAGACACTGTTTGGTCAAACTTCAACTTCAGCAGCCACTGCTAAGTCAGCCCTCCAGTTCAACAACTACTATTATGTCAGCCCTCCAGTTCACCAGCCAGTGCTAAGTCAGCCCTCCAGTTCACCAGCCAGTATTAAGTCAAAACTGACCAACAGTCACCTAACAATGTATGGTGAACTGGAGGGCTGACCTAACAGTGTCTGGTGAACTGGAGGGCTGACATAAATGTGCCCATACACTGGTCCAATATTATGATCAACCCATAGACATTTCCAATTATTGGCACAAAATGTATTTTTTTTCCAATGTTATTATGCTGATATTGAATTTTAATATTGATTATTATGAGAAAAGTCATTTTTTTTAAGTCAGTCGATTAAATTGAAGTTCCAATTAAATGTTATGTAACCTCACAAAAGACAACATTAGACATTGCAAAGCAAATTGAATGTCAAACGATATGTATGGTACATCTACAAATAATTACCATTGTACACCTGTTAATCAAAGTATCAGGTGGTATTACGATTGCAATAACTTTAGAAATCTTTTGCCATTGTGTGCTGAACTGGAAGGTTGACCTAACAGTGTCTGCTGAACTGCAGGATTGAGCAGCTACTGTTCAGTCAGGCCTCCATTTTAGTGATTGGCTAAGATAATGCATCTCAGCCAATCACTCTTCTTTTTGCAAGTCTGGCTGTTCTGCTTTCTTCCGTGCCCAGAAAAGGCATCAAAGACAAGCAGAAGGCACCCCATTGGAACGAGGTATATTTAGAGTCCAAATTCAAGTGTTTGGACCTTACGAGGTCTAGGTTATGGAGGGGGGTTTCAAAGTGCATACAATTTTTTGTTTAGAGGGTGAACATACCCTTTAGGTAAACACTGGCTGATCAACTGAAGGGGTGACCTTAAAATGTCTGAAGCACTGACCAAACAGTGGCTGGTGTATTGGAGGTCTTACCTACCATTGTCTGGTGAACTGGAGGACTCACCAAACATTGTCTGCTGAACTGGAGGGCCAACCTAACAGTGTCTGCTGAACTGGAGGGCCAACCTAACAGTGTCTGCTGAACTGGAAGGCCAACCTAATAGTGTCTGCTGAACTGGAGGGTCGACCTAACAGTGCCTGCTGAACTGGAGGGCTAACCTAACAATGTCTGCTGAACTGAAGGGCAGACCTAACAGTGCCTGCTGAACTGTCCTGTGGACATGCACTTTCAAATAGATAAAGAATGCCTAAGGTGACATCTAGTATTTTTATTTTATAACAAAATACTTATAATTGGCACGCTACTACATAGTAGCACATTGATTATAACCAGGAAGTAGTTCAAACACATGTCCCCAGGCTTCCACACCATCCCCTTGGTCATGTAAATATCCCCACCCCGGCTGGAAGATCATATAGCACACACATTTCCTTTATGGGAGGATTTGGACCAGGGGTGGGGGGAGGGGAGCTGTGGAACTGTATGTAGAGTTTACAATATAACCATTTTCAGTAGTGAGTGATATAATTCTTGTTCATCCAGTTTTTTTAAATATGTGCCACTGTAACATGAAGTATTCTCCTTGAAGCTTTTAAAAGGAACTGTGGTCTAAACAAGTTGATTTTAAATAAAAGGCTAGGTTTATACCTTTAAAATGAGCCATCAACCACCACTCTACATGCTGCACAGCCCAAGATATGAAGAAATGACTGATCAGAAAGTTATTGGGTGTGAGGTTCTGAAACTGCAGTCATAAAAACTAGTTCCTCCTTCTAATCTGCAGTTGGCACATGTGCAGTGCAGGAGAAAGCAGAAGAAACCACGAAGAGATTGAGTTACTGTGACTAAGGAATAAGTGGGAGTGGCCAAAGGGGGTTTCAAGGGCACTGCAAGGGTGGAGTGCATAGGGCCCACGAGGAGGAGGAGACACAGGGAAGAGGGATTGTCACATGGTTTCAGAGTAGGAAGCAGGAAATGCACACATAAAATAAAAATATCTTAAAACTATGTAAAAAAAATAATGAAAGTAAGTTGCAAAAATACTCAGGAACACAATTTACCTAAATTTGCTTGTCAATTCACCTAAAATCATTTTTCCCTATATTTTGTATGCTTCATGTTCTTGGAACAGTTAGCACCAGAATGCAATAACATGAGGTGATCTGGGTTTACATGGTACATTAGTATTTCTTTTAGCCGCCAATGGCGAGCAATCTGAGATAACTAGTGGCAAGTGAGTAATAGATTATGTAGGATTGAAAGTGTTAGTGCATTCACTAATATAAAATTTATTCTGGAGTATTTTCTCTCATGCCCGGGTGTTTATGTCTCTAGGCATCATATAGTCCCAGTTCTTGTGCTAATCTGGCTAGTTTAGTGGTATGCCCTGAACCCATCTATCTCTGGAGACATGAAAGTAAAAATCCCCTATATGAATGGTCCACGCCTCTGGGAAGTCTAGTGTGAAAATGGTAGCTTTGGCTATAATTTGTAAATCAGATTGTGGTCAATTTTATATACAGTAAATAACGTATTGATCTTCATTAATAGTGAAGTGAGTGCTACAGATATACAGTAGCCTGTTTAGTGGGTACACAGTTTAAGTACTTTGCAGCTGGTGGTTCTTTTTATTAGGAATGAGAATCCCCTTGATTAAGTGTTTGCTATGAGCTGCCCAACCAACTCATCTTTTCTGGAGAAAGCGTGTGCTGGCTTTAACCTGAAAGGTCTCTTGCAGACAAAGGATCTGGGTTGTTTTGTTTTACATAGTTAAACACCAGGATACACTTGAGTTTGTAATTTAGACCCTTTAATAAGTTTAAATAGACATTTAAACCGAATTATACATGTAGAGTATTGAAACACCCTCCTTTATGCATACTGAAATGTTAGGTTACCAGGGCAACAGGTTCTGCTTGCCTAATCTGCTCTGTGTGTCAGTTTTGGGCAGGAAGTAGAAAAAAAAGTGAGAGGGTGCAGAAGTCTCTGAGGTAAAGAAAGATCAAGGGGGTAGTATTGTGTATGTACTTCTGAGGAACAGGAAATGATCTCTGCTGCCCGAGATGGGAAAAGAGACTGGATCCTAATAGGTTCTCAGTGGAGTTATTAAATACCCTGAAGAATGGACTGTTTCCTAAAATAAAGCTGACCAGGACCTGAGCTGCTTCAATCTAGTGTCAGACATCAGACTGGGAGCAGTGAGTGTAATAGAGAAAACAGCTGAGGAGTAATGACAACTGCCAGCATAGAAAGCTGTGGTGAGTGACATTATTCCTGCCAGAGCAAACAGATCATGAGGTATAGGCTGCTGCATCTGGGCCTTATTATAAAGGATAAAAAGTGACATTGTTCTGACAGCACCTACTTTGCAGGAGGAGCTGCTGTAGCCAGAGTAATTTGTTAACACTTTACAGGACCAACTTATCACCTGTTCATCTTCTACAGTGTATTTGCTATATTGTACACTGATTTGGAAGTGGGTATTGTCAGCAAGATTTCTGTGTTTGCTGATGACAAAAAGCTTTGTTGACCATTACAATCTTCAGAGGATGTGCAATCGTTGCAGGGGGATCTAGATAGATTGTCACATTGGGCTGCTAAGTGGCAGATGAGAGTTAATATTGAGAAATATAAGGTGATAAATTTTGGACTTAAAAATCCTAGTGCTACTTATACTATAAATGGCTCTGTGTTAAGTGAATCCCTGTTGGAAAGGGATCTTGGAGTTTTGGTAGATAACTTAAAGGTAGCAAGCAGTGCAAGGCGGCAACAACTATTGTCCTGTATAAAGAGAGGTATGGGAAGGGAGGAAAATGTTATTCTCCCTCTTTACAAAGCATTGGTAAGGCCTCATTTGGAATTGAAGTTCAATTTTGGAATCCTGTGTACAAAAAGGACATCTTTAAAATGGAAAGGGTTCAGAGAAGGGCAACTAAATTAATAAGGGGACTGGGTGTCAGGAATGATGCTCACCTCTCCAGTCGTTTCGGTCCGTCCAAGATGGCAGTGCCCAGTGACTCCATACGCCGACGTCATCACGTCTCCATACGTGGCGTCATCGGACATAATCGGGTGCCCAATTATACTGTAAGGTGCCTGTAAGACGTCAGGCGAAGTCGGGACCAAGGAGGGTAGGTGTCCACAGGGGAAGACAGGAGACACAGCAGAACTGTAACAGTTAGATACTAGGCAAGAACAGGACAAGGTCCAAGGCAGGATCAGGATCCACAATACAAGGCAGGATCAGGATACTTCTTTGCAAGGCAGGATCCAGCAATAGCAGGAACTAGAACCTAGCACCACAGAAGAACAGCATCTTAGTGCTATAATCGGGCCTTCAGATGATGTCACGCCCCTTGTGCGTCCATACGGAAGCACCAGCGTCCTTGTGCGACGTTATGCCCAAGGCGTGATGATGTTGGCGTATGGAGTCACTGGGCGCCGCCAACTTCATTGGACCGGAACTGCTGGAGAGGTGAGTATCTTTCCTGACACTGGGGGAGCTTGAATATGAAGAAAGACTGGAAAAGTTACAATTATGTAGGCTGGTGTATAAATACATTAATGGACCATACAATAAACTATGTGGGGCATTGTTCACCAATAGAGCATGTGAGAGGACATGTGGACATCCCTTAAGACTTGAAGAAAAAAGGTTTAGGCTTCAAGTTCGGAAAGGGCTTTTCATTGTGAGAACGTTAAAGCTATGGAACTGTCTTCCAGTGGACGTTGTTAGTTGTTATGGCAGGTTCATTGGTCAGTTTCAAAAAAAAGCTGGATGAGTTTCTGCAAACAAGGAATGTTACAAGTTACTGGTATTGGTACATAAAGTAGAGTTGATCCAGGTAAATTTACGATTGCCACTTGGAGTCAGGAAGGAATTTTTTCCCCCTTCATAAATTTGGTGCGTTTTTTTTTTTTTTGCCTTCCTCTGGATCAACAGTTAGGCAGGAAATGAGGATATTGGTGCCTCCATGGTGAGTGACATAGGCCGCTGCCGGGGCATTGTCCGTCTGGATCTGCACTGGCTGGTTTAGAAGAATGCCTCTGAAATGTATTAGCGCATATAGGATTGCTTTTAACTCCTTGAAATTGGAGGTAGTCGCCTTTTCTTTGTGTGACCATATCCCTTGCTTCGAGATTCCCTGACAATGGGCCCCTCATCCCCAAGAACTTGCATTTGCAGTAAGAACTACTGGGTTTCTTGGGGATTATTGGGGATTACCATCAATCTAGTGATCTTAGAGCATGAGAAGAAAATGTTCCCAGAAAATCTAGGCCATCCGGTTTCTTGCTTCACTTTGTCAGGAAGCTTCACTTTGTTAGGAAGAATTGTTGAGGTCTCATACAGGTCTTGTCCTTGCCCAAGGATCTCCTTCTATTGCAGGAGCAAAGAGTCCCAACAACTATAGGAGACTATTTAGACTTGTTTTGGCAGCTACCCTGGCCTATGTAATGTAAAACTGGATCTTCACAATTCTCTCCTCTGGAAGACAAAGTTTGTTTTGAGCGGAGTCGAAATTGAACCCTAGAAACTTTTTCTGATGATTGGGAAACCAGAGAAAACTTTTCTAGGTTGATAATCCAACCTTAACTCTGTAGAATCTACATGGTTGTTTTAATGTTTTGATTCAACACTTTCAGAGTTACCGTGCTTATGGCCAATCATCCAGGTATGGTGTTACCTTTATCCCCTGGAGATGAAGGTATGCTGTTACTACCAACATTATTTTTGTAAAGAAGTCTCCTGGAAGAAGAGCATTTATTGTGGGCCTTACAGACTCTTTCTTGAAATGTTACTTTTTTATGTATGAATTGAGCAAGCTGAAATCTATTCTTGTTCTGAACTTCCCTGAGGGCTTAGGAATCAGAAAAATTGGAGAATAAACTTCTGTACATTCCTCCTCTCGAGGAACTGGTAGAAGAACCCTTTTCTGCAAAAATTCTTGAATGGCCTCTTCCAAGGTGCATTGCTTCTGTTATGACTTTGGTTTTAGGGATACAACAAAATGGTCTGAGGGATTGAAGCCCTAGTCTTATCATTTCTATGACCCATCTATCCGTGGTTATCTTCTGCTATCTGCTGCTGGCGGTTTCTGAGGTTCTTCCATTTCTAGCGTTTCACATATCACTTTGAAAAAGGGGTCGAACTCAGCAGAGGGTAAAATTACGGCTCATCAGGGATCCTCAAAGGGTCCCAAGAATTTGTGGAGAACATACCACCTGAAAAATACAATTAAATAAATGTCATAGTACACATACTGTACCCACTTTACATACTGCACAGGGATCAGCTGGTTAGAGCAAGACAGCCTTTTGCCAATAGGGAGCAACAAGACCAATTACCCAGAACAGTAGTCAGAAGGCACCTGAGAGATACCTAAGCATGGGAGAAACAAACTTGTTACCAGGATGTGTTGCACAAGTATGTTACATAGTACCAAATAGATTAAGGTTGAACCGGATCATAGAAAATTAATTATCTAGGCAGTGTCGACTGCCGTGAAGTTCCAACTACCGAGTTATCGGTGGTGCTTAGGATCAAATAAATTTCCATGTACAAAACACTGAATTTGGTTAAAGACCAGAAAAGTATCCTGTTATAGCACTCGTGGAATCTTACACACTTAGCTTAATATTGTTACTTATATAGTAACTACACCAACAATAAAAGTGTCATTATTTAAACCCGTGTAGTTCTTTATTGCACTTATTACTAAATTACAAATACCAAACCTTAAATCTACAATATCCAAACATTTCTCACTAAACAATTTGTAAATATATCGCAACAGTTTAAGTTAAAAGCAAATATACAGTGGCACATGTTCTAATGGATTTCATCTCATGTTATGCATAGTTGTTGCGCCCCTGTGCTGCTAACGATGTTAATAGCCTAATTACACATTAATTGTTCCAGCTGATGGACCCGTGCACTCTTCTGGGTTATTGTTTTTTGTAAAGACCAATATTCCATCGAATAGATTACTCCACAGTCATAGATTCTAGCAATTGCTCATATTCCCAAAAGTAAGGTAGGTATGACTACTAACCTGCTGGACCTTCGGCAGTGTGAACACCACTTCTTGCTTCGGCCAATGGGACTTATCCTGACTGATGTTCCACGTCTCCCCATTGTTAACTGGGTGGGCTGTTTAGACGTGATTCCCAACTCGCCGACTTTATCCACTCTCACACCTGTCGGAAGTGGTTGTTGTTCCGTATGTCATCCAGCCTCTAAGACGAACCAGGGTCTCTTCACCCACCTAGAAGTATAGAGTGGTGGTCTCTTACCTCTGTGTCACAAGCCGGGTTTCGTCATACATACCTACAGACATTTATCCACATGTTGCCTATAAGACTTATCAGTGTTTATCCAACGCGCGTTTCACCCCAAAAAAAACGTAGGCGCGGCTTCTTCAGGGATAATCCTTTACTTCATTTCCTGTGGGTCACTTCCTTTTAAACCTACTGCTGCAGTTCTAATTAACCCTATGTTTACTTTTTTTTCTGACAATCCTTCAGAGTGTCCAATTGTTTATAGGGCAATCTATGTCTTATTGGATGTTTTCATCCATATTTTAAAACAAGATACAGGTTCTATATCATCATTTGTTTCGTCCTCTATAGAGTCTGGATAATCACAATTATTTACTTATTTTACTTATATCTTATAATTACACTATAAATGTTATATAATCACCTTCGAGTCCCTTTACAATCATTGGTGAGCCAGTATGTACATATCATCAATTATTTACAAAAAGCAATTAAAGGAGAAGTCCTCGTTTAGCCCACATGGACTTCTTGTATTTAGACGCACTATCCAGTACATCTCACGTTGCAACAGTGTTTTGACTAGATCTCCACCTCTTACTCCTAAATTTACTTTTTCTAATCCAAAGAAACGTAAGTCACCTTTATCACCATCATGTCTTTCCCAAATATGTTTTGCTACATTATTTCGGAATCTTTATTTGCTATAGCTCGGAGGTGTTCATGGAATCTTGTGGCTAATTTCCTCTTAGTCTGACCCACATACGTTTTCTGACAATTACATCTTATACAGTATACCACCTGACTGGTTTGACAGTTAATGTGACTTTTTATATATGATTTAACACTATTTACTTCGAGCTATAGCAAATAAAGATTTCCGAAATAATGTAGCAAAACATATTTGGGAAAGACATGATGGTGATAAAGGTGACTTACGTTTCTTTGGATTGGAAAAAGTAAATTTAGGAGTAAGAGGTGGAGATCTAGTCAAAACACTGTTGCAACGTGAGATGTACTGGATAGTGCGTCTAAATACAAGAAGTCCATGTGGGCTAAACGAGGACTTCTCCTTTAATTGCTTTTTGTAAATAATTGATGATATGTACATACTGGCTCACCAATGATTGTAAAGGGACTCAAAGGTGATTATATAACATTTATTGTGTAATTATAAGATATAAGTAAAATAAGTAAATAATTGTGATTATCCAGACTCTATAGAGGACGAAACAAATGATGATATAGAACCTGTATCTTGTTTTAAAATATGGATGAAAACATCCAATAAGACATAGATTGCCCTATAAACAATTGGACACTCTGAAGGATTGTCAGAAAAAAAAGTAAACATAGGGTTAATTAGAACTGCAGCAGTAGGTTTAAAAGGAAGTGACCCACAGGAAATGAAGTAAAGGATTATCCCTGAAGAAGCCGCGCCTACGTTTTTTTTGGGGTGAAACGTGCGTTGGATAAACACTGATAAGTCTTATAGGCAACATGTGGATAAATGTCTGTAGGTATGTATGACGAAACCCGGCTTGTGACACAGAGGTAAGAGACCACCACTCTATACTTCTAGGTGGGTGAAGAGACCCTGGTTCGTCTTAGAGGCTGGATGACATACGGAACAACAACCACTTCCGACAGGTGTGAGAGTGGATAAAGTCGGCGAGTTGGGAATCACGTCTAAACAGCCCACCCAGTTAACAACGGGGAGACGTGGAACATCAGTCAGGATAAGTCCCATCGGCCGAAGCAAGAAGTGGTGTTCACACTGCAGGTTAGTAGTCATACCTACCTTACTTTTGGGAATATGAGCAATTGCTAGAATCTGTGACTGGAGTAATCTATTCGATGGAATATTGGTCTTTACAAAAAACAATAACCCAGAAGAGTGCACGGGACCATCAGCTGGAACAATTAATGTGTAATTAGGCTATTAACATCGTTAGCAGCACAGGGGCGCAACAACTATGCATAACATGAGATTAAATCCATTAGAACATATGCCACTGTATATTTGCTTTTAACTTAAACTGTTGCGATATATTTACAAATTGTTTAGTGAGAAATGTTTGGATATTGTAGATTTAAGGTTTGGTATTTGTAATTTAGTAATAAGTGCAATAAAGAACTACACGGGTTTAAATAATGACACTTTTATTGTTGGTGTAGTTACTATATAAGTAACAATATTAAGCTAAGTTTGGCCATCTCTAGTCCTACCTATTAGGGGGTGGGACATTATCTCATTATCTGCCTGGGATGAGGAGGATGGCCTCATTTGGAATAGTGCAATTTTGTAATTCTGTGTACAAAAAGGACATCTTGGAAATGGAGAGGGTTCAGAGAAGGACATCTAAAATAATAAAGGGAATGGGGGAACTTGAATATGAAGACAGATTGAATAAGTTACAAGTACACTAGAGAATTTTTTTCCCCCCCTTTATAATTCTGGTGGGTGTTTTTTTATCTTCCTCTGGATCAACAGTTAGGTAGGAAATGTGGGTATTGCTAAGTAGGATGGACTGGATGGATGTATGTCTTTATTCAACCTCAAATACTATACTATACTATTCACTAAAACTACAATGTAAATGAGCCTGGATGAATTCTATAATTGTTGTTAGTACTGAGCTCACAAAGACTATATAAAAAGAACTATATACATATGTTAATACTGCATTATACTGACTTGTTATAATGCCAAGAATGTTTATTACATCTCCCTGAATATATAGAAAATTGGGCTGTTGTACATCCATATTAAAGTGCATTTACAGACCAAAAATAGAATACATACAAACAATAGAATTCTAGTGCACAAACAATTCTAATTACATATTGGCTATATCTCCATAAGGTTGCTTCTTTAAAGAGCCTGCCATAAACCCTGGATAAATAAAAGAAATTAGTTTAATAAGTTGGCCAAATTATTATAAGCCCAGTCACCACGTCAAGGTTGCTTTATTTAACTGGGTCCTAACCTACTGGTACTGGGCATGAGCTCACAGCTTCTCCTGTGTGGCCTGTGTTGTGGTCGAACCTTCAATGTATATAATATAATATATCCATATTAAAGTTTTGTATAGATACAATATATACATTTACGGTAGTTGTAATACTTATATACAGTTAAACTTAAATTGCTTAGAAGAGAAGTGCTCTATTAATAAATGCAAAGTAAGGAATTGCATAGATGGCGTTCTTCTGGGGATTTGGGTGTTGCCAGAGGCAAAAGTGATCCCAGTTATTAAAAACCAAGAGATAGCCAGAAGAAGCAGATGGGAAACAACAGAGTGTACCAGTGAGATGTAAAAGTTGCTCCAACAGAATAAAAGAGTGCAAAAATGTTTGGATATGAGCATTCAGGTGTAAATTAACATACACTTACTAGATGCAAGCAGACTAAGTTAAAATGCACTGGAAGAATCCTGGACCTTTGGTGATGATTGAGGAAGAAGAGACATCAAGGCTGCCTCCTGGAGTGACAGTGGTTCCAGAAGCAATACCTTTGGAGTGTTTGCAGAAGAATAGAGGAATAGTAGAAAAGTTGGGATAAAGAATTCCGCTATGAATATGGCCACTATGGCCACTATGAATATTTAGTTATGCCCTTTGGTCTCAGTAATGCACCTGCAGTGTTCCAAGATTTTATAAATGATGTATTCAGAGAGTACCTTGATAAATTTGTAGTAGTCTATCTTGACGATATCTTAATTTATTCCTCCTCTTTACAGGAACATCGAGATCATGTCAAGCTAGTTCTTTCTAAGTTAAGGGAACATCATCTTTATGCCAAACTGGAGAAGTGTATGTTTGAACAACGTGAGGTTCCGTTTCTTGGGTACATTATCTCTGATCAAGGTTTGACCATGGATCCTAAGAAGGTCTCTGCCATTTTAGATTGGAAACCTCCTTCCAATCTCAAGGGTCTCTAGAGGTTTCTAGGATTTTCTAACTTTTATCGTAAATTCATTAAAAATTTCTCTTCTATAGTTTCTCCTCTTACCAACATGACCAAGAAAGGGGTAGATGTTATGAATTGGCCAGAAGAAGCTCTTCTGGCGTTTGAGACTCTTAAAAAAGCCTTTTGTTCAGCTCCTATTTTAACCTATACTAATATTAATTTGCCCTTTGTTGTTGAAGTAGATGCTTCAGAAGTAGGAGTAGGGGCTGTGCTCTCTCAGTATTCGGGCTCCCCAGAACGTCTTCATCCCTGCGCATTTTATTCCCGAAAATACTCCTCTGCAGAGAGGAATTATGATATAGGGAATTGGGAGTTATTGGCTATTAAATTAGCCTTAGAGGAATGGAGACACTGGTTAGAAGGGGCACTACACCCCATTACGGTCTACACTGACCACAAAAACCTAGAATATATAGGAAATGCCAAAAGGTTGAATCCCAGACAAGCCCGCTGGGCACTTTTGTTCTCTCGGTTTAACTTTAGTATTACCTATAGACCAGGTTCAAAAAACGTCAAGGCCGTTTCATTGAACCAGAGTCTTTACCCACTAAAGTTCCCTTGCCTATCATCTCCCCTCATCATATCTTAGGTGCTTTAACCACTGATAATATAATTGCTAATTTGTCTGAACTCTTGACTCCTCTTCAGGTAGATGTTCCCCCAGGTAAACCTGATTCTTGTCTGTTTGTTCCTCTGTCTTTGCATTTACAAGTATTGAAACAGTTTCAAACCAATCTTTAGAACAGTATCTTAGATGTTTTATTGCCAAACAACAGGAAAAATGGGCAGAATTTCTACCTTTTGCCGAGTTTGCTGTTAACAATGCTGTGCATTCTTCATCCAAGTTTTCACCTTTTTTCTGCAATTATGGCATGAATCCTAAATTTTCTTCTTTTTCAGATTCATCTTCAGTCTTACCAGTTCTGGAAGATTGGCTCAATCAGATAACTACAATGTGGAACCAAGTATCCTCTAATCTTGAACAAGCAACCAGTCGTAAGAAAAAATATTCTGATTTGTTCCTGGAGATTTGGTATGGGTGTCCACTCGTAATATTCCTCTACGCCAAGCTTCCACTAAATTAGGTCCTAAGTTTATTGGTCCTTACCCTATTGAATGCCAGATCAATAGGGTGACCTATAAGGTAACGTTACCTAACTTTTTCAAAAAAAGTAACAACTACTTTCATGTGTCCTTACTCAAGCCGGCCAACAATGCTGAACTTTTGGATGCTCCTCCACCTTCTGTAGAAGTTCAAGGTTAACCTGAATACGAGATTGACAAGATTCTAGATTCCCGGTATGTTCAAAACTCTCTTCAATACCTTGTGGACTGGAAAGGCTATGGTCCTGAAGAAAGATCTTGGGTCCCTGTTCGAAACATTCATGCTAAAGAGTTAATTCAAAAATTCCACAATGATTTTCCTGAGAAACTTAAGGGTCCAGAGGCCCCTCCTCAAGGGGGGGGTAATGTAACAAGAGGCTTACCTGCTCGGGGATTCCGCGGCATCTCTCCTCGGTCCTGGCTCTCGGCGCGCGTCACGTGTCCGTTCGTGCTTGCGCATCTGGCCGGCCTGTCCCCAGTGCTGTGCGGACGCGCACAGGCTCTGCTGCATACCTCCTCCGCTCCTCTAACCCTCCACCTCAATTGGTTGGAGGAGGGTTAGTTAGTTTTGTTCATTCACCACTTCCTACTTCCTTCGCCCCTCCAGCTTTTCCATTGGATGGAGGAGGGCTCGTTAAGTTTAAACTGTCCTATCCCCTTCACTTATCTCTGTCCTCCTTTCCCCATTGGTCCCTCTGCATTATTTATACTCATCAGCCCTTAGTATCCACGCCCAATATAGCGGTTTAGTTTACTATTCTTGCTCGTGGTGTGCTTTATCTGTGATTTCCTGTTACCGACTTTTGCCTGTTATTTTGACTCTGATCCGTATCTGCCTGTCCTGACCTCTGCTCTGTTCTTGACTATGCTTTTGCATAACCCTCTGTACCGTGTCTGGCGGCCTGACTTCTGGTTCTGACCTATTGCTTTGTTCCTGACCCTGCTTTTGCCTGCTCCTTGTCTGTACCGTGTATTTTTGGTCTCTGACCTTTGTATCTCTCCGTGTGCCTTGCCTGTCAGTTTCGTTCCGGACTTCTCTCGTACTCCCGGCCTCAGTTTGGATACCTTGCACTCTAAGTCCAGGGGGCAACCGTGTTCTGTGAGCATTTGGAATAAAGAAGTGAAATCTTTTCACAAGAGGAGTTTGATGTACAATGTGCCATCAGTACCCAACACAAGATCCGGTTAAGTAAAGAAAAAATATTCAGGGAGAGGTCCCGTAGGGTAGCGTTTGTTGATCTGGAAGAATTATGGGAACATCTGGAACATTTAAAGTTTGCAGGCATCATAAAAGCCTGGGAGTTACTATGCATCACCCATTGTGGTGGGTTGAAAATGGTTCTATAAGAATGTATGTTGATTATAGGACACTGAATCAGTGGACTTTTCCTGACCAATATATTACTCCTCAAAGAAGTGTTAAACTGTTTAGTTGGGAGTAAGGGGTGTAGTGTCCTGGATTTGAGCAGTTACCACCATCAAATGCATCCAAGTTACAGGGGAAAGACTGCTTTCATTTGTCCATTGGAATTTTCAAGTTCAACAGAATGTCACTCGGGTTTAGTGGAGCACCTGCAACCTTTCAGCGGCTTTTGGAATGCACACTGGGAGACATGCACTTGCTGGAGGTACTTGTCTACCTTGATGATGTCAGTGTATCTGGAAAATCTTTAAAAGAGCATGAAGCAAGGTTGCTGAACGTATTGGACCCGCTAAAGAAGGATTGAATTTGTCTCTTGTAAAATGTCAGTTCTGCTTACCTTCAGTCACATATCTGGGTCATGTAGTTTCCACAGAGGGAGTGTCTACTGATCCTAGCAACATTGAAGCAGTTGCTTCCTGGCCAAAACCTCGAACTATTACTGAGCTTTGGCAATGTGTGAGTGCAGAAGTCACAAACCACTCCATATCATCCACAGGGTGACCCACAGCCAGAGAGATTTAGCATAGTATTTGAGGCTGAATAAAGATATATGTCCATCCAGCCCAACCCATCTAGCAATACCCTCATTTTCTGCCTAACTGTTGATCCAGAGGAAGGCAACCCCCCTCCCAATTTCTGAAAGGGAAAAAAAATTCTTCCTGACTCCAAGTGGCAATCGAAAATATCCCTGGATCAACTTTACTTTATATAGCAATACCCGTAACTTGCAACATTCCTTGTTTGCAGAAAGTGTTTACACTTCTAAACAAGTAAGGTACACTAACAGATGAGAGGAAGGCAAATTGGAGTTAACATGTTGCATCACTAGTTCATGCCCACAAAAGTACTAGAAATAAGTATACTGGTTTTTCACCTTATTTTTATTTTTTGGAAGAGAAGCAGGCTTACCCATAGTGTATGGGGTAACAGCAGACAATACCCTTTTAACATCACATCAAGGCTATGTGGACAGGTTTTAAGACAGTTTACAAAAAGCCTACAGGCAAGCTCAAACTGATTTAGGACATAAAAATTCTCAAAATAAGAAAACATATGACAAAACTGTAAAGCTTCAGGAATTACACCCTAGGAGATAGAGTTTTGTTAAGAAATTTGGGGCTACCAGGTAACCATAAATTAGCAGTCCACTGGCAGTCTCAGCTGCACATCTTCTGTGCACAACTGCTAAATCTGCCAGTTTACCAGATATGTTGAAAAGGTAAAAATGGTCCAATCAAGGCATGGCACCAAAATCACCTTATGCCACTCAACAAGTTTGATTTCAAAAACAGTTAATAAGGGTAAGACAAATAAAGCTAGACTAAGACAATCTAGACGCTTGCTAGATGTGTCTGCTAACTCTTCTCAGAATGGCTTTATTGAAGGGGATGTATGCCAGAATGAAGAAAGTGATAGTTATGAATCATTGGGACCAAAGTATGTCAAGTGAGAATGTTCCAGCAGCTATTTCCAGAGTTGAAGACACTAGTACTACAGAGAAAGAAACAGATTTAGAAATTTCACAAGAGAAGGATAATTCTTTAGCTAAAAGTAGAGAGACTGAATTAGAACCATAGAGCCTAGAAATGGGATTTTAACTTTCTCATTGCTCCAAATAGAACCTCAGAGAGTTAGACCACCTCAGAGACTAACATATGACAATTCTAGACAGCGCTGTAATGTGACTATACCAACAGCCTGAAGAATCTTGGTTCAGTTTTCCTGTGTCCATTGTGCCCTGGTGACACCCAAACCTTATCAACAAGGTACAAGTTGTGAGAGTCCCTTTTAAGTATGCTGTAATTGCATATTTCAAGAGTAATGTTCTTGCTTTGCTGTAAAGTTATTTAAAGGGCAACTGTGGTCTGAAAACAAGTGAGGGTTAAATGAAAGCCTGCCGTATTTCCTTTAAAATGAGCCAACAATTACATCTCTGGCTGGAGTCTGTGAGAAATTTAATTGGGTTGAATGTTCAAACTTCCTGCTTCCAGTAGGTTGAGTGACATCACCTGACCTCTGCCACTCCCCTCCGCCCCGGGGGAGAAGCATGCTCAGTTAAGACTTAATGCTAGGGAAATCAGGAAGTAACTGGGGAAAAAATTGACAGAGAAGGGAAGCCTATTAATGTAGGCAAAGGCTGGTCACATGACTACAAGCTGGTCACATGGCTGAAAACAGGAAGTGTTCAACCAGGAAGTTACATTGCTAAACCTTTCCAGCAATAGCTTCTCACAAATTTTATCTAGATATGTGATTTAGGTTTTATTTTGAAGGTACGATGGAAAGCTTTTTATATAATTCTTACTAGTTTGGAAGAATTTTGAGACCACAGTTACCCTTTAATCTACTGTTCCAGGTTTAGTTACACTGTTCTGTCCAAGGACTGGACATTTTTAGGGGAAGGTGAATGTAGGAGTATTGTAACATCCTCCTTTATGCATACTGAAATGTTAGGTTACCAGGACAATGGGTTCTGCTTGCCTAGTCTGCTCTGTGTGGAGGCAGCCAATGAAAAGGGAGTTTCTGTTTTGGGTAGGAAGAAGAAAGTATGTAAAAGAAAGACAAGGGGGTGCTGTGTATGGATTCCTGATGAACAGGAAAGAGGGTCTAAGTGGAGCCATTACACTGAACATTGAACATTTCCTGAATAAAGCTGACCAGGACCTGAACTGCTTCTATCTAGTGACAGACATCAGACTGGGAGAAGTGATTATAACAGAGAAAACATCTGAGGAAACTGTAAGTAAGGACAGAACAGCCATTATAGAAATCTGTGATGAGTGACATTATTCCTGTCAGAGCAGACAAATCCTGAGGCATGGCTGCAGGGGCATAACTAGAATGGAGCAGGGGGAGTAACTTCAGGGGGACCCAGGAGTCAAGGGGCCCCATTTTCTTATTTTTCCTATGGCAGATATAGCCTCCTTCCTTTTGATGAAGCACGGATATGGGGCCCCATCATAGTTTTGCTGGGGGGCATAGTGATTCTTAGCTATGCCACTGACAGGCTGCTGTGTAAAGTGATACTCTTCCCTTCAAAAGTCATTGTAACTGCTGTTACAACCCTAACAAACCTCCTGTTTACCTACCTGTATCTGGGCCTTATTATTTTAATGGATTAACAGTGTCCTGCCTAATATAGTACAGAGACTGACAGCACCTGGTTTGCAGGAGGAGCCACTGCAGCCAGAGTGACTTGTTAACCTTTTACATAACCAACTTATCACCACGCTGTTCATCTACTATGCCTTAGGCGACCCTCTAAAAAAGTACAATTGCATCCAGCTGGCAACGGTTGTTAGAAGTGAGTTCACTTTTAGGCAAATACTATATGGAATGAACTGTATGAACTGTATTCATATTGCATTATACTTTGCATTATAATTTCATATATGTTATTGCTACAAATTAGCTACTGTATAATCTTATAATAGTACTTATTTCTATTTCAATTTTGTATAGTTGTTATACTTACATGCAGTAAATTGTTTAGAACAGAAGTGTGCTATTAATAAACAAAAAGTTTTTTGCATAGCTTGGAAATTTTCCTTTTGTGTTCTTTTGGGGATTTGGGTGTCGCCAGTGGTAAAAGTTATCCCAGTTATTACAAGCCAGCTCCTACCGTTGTGCTACATACACATTATAAAAAAAAATGTTCACAAAAAAAATTCACAAATGCCCATCCCTCCTACCCTGGAGGCATTTTGATACCTTGCACATCATCCCTATTACCAACCAATATATAATCAACTTTACAAACAATTCAAATATTAAACGTTTAAGCATTAATACTGTGCTCGTTACTTAACAGTAGGTGAGTGTAATACCCGGAGCTCCAGGACTTTCTAAAATACAGATTGAGGTATTAAAGTCCAAACTTTGGTCATGAATAGAGAAACTCCTCTAAGTTCTACAGTCCATTTAAGCAGTGTTTAAAGATTTGAGAATTGATACTTGCCTGGGTACAGCTGGGTACGATAACAAAATATAGCATATTCAAACTGTCTGATGTTCATGTCCAGAGTAGGAATGTAAACATCCAAGTATGTGTGGGTTGCCTCCAGGGCCATCTCGCTAATGAGGCAACCTGAGAAAAAAATCCCAGGTGCACCCCTGCTAGTAGCCAGAGAATTGGCAGTTGAAGGGGCACTTTAAAAAAAAATGTTACGCTTACCGGCACCATGTTTTTGTTCACCGCTGTTTTGTATTGCGCAGGCGCCTCACGGCGTGTGTCCATGCTAATTTGTTACAGATCCTGCATGCAGATATGATAACCAGGGTCAAACTGGCCTTTATTTTTTTTACCAGGTTCGGGAGCCATGCTGCTCCACCCAGCTATCTTCATCCAATAGGATGAAAGCATCTGACACACCCATAAGGGCCACTGGCAGGTCAGAAAAGGAGCCATTTGGCCACGTGATGAATGGAGTAAGCATGCATATAGCAAGCATGTGTTCAGTTGTGTGAGTGTGTGAGAAGATCTGTGCTGATCTTGCTAAGGTAAAACAATTGAAAGATTTCCAGTATTTTAAACAATGGATAATACTGTTGATGGTTGATGGTGATCTTGATAGGCTTCAGTATAGGAAGGGGGATTAGGGGTATTTGGTCATTAGGGGGGACACTTGTGGGGGGACTATGGGATCTCTGTTGGGGACTGGGGCATCTTTGTGGGATGACTGGGACATCTCTGTGGGGTGACTGGGACATTTTTATGGTTACTGGGCATCTGTGGGGGACAGGAATATCTGTGTAGGATTGGGGCACCTCTGTGGGGTGGATTAGGTCATCTCTGTGCATTACTGGTGCATGTGTTGGGTGACTGGTGTATATGTGGGGAAATGTGGCATCTGGGGAAATGTGGCATCTGTGGAGTTACTGGGGAATCTGTGGAGGATTGGGGCATCACTTTGGGGTGACTGGTGCATTTGTGGGAGACTGGGACATCTCCATGGGGTGACTGGGGCATCTGTAGGGGACTGGGGAATCTCTGTGAGGTGACTCGTGCATTTGTGGGAGACTGGGGCATGTCTGTGGGGTGACTTGTACATTTGTAGGGTTTCTGGGGCATCTGTAGGGGACTGGGACATCTGTGAGAGGTGAATGGAGCATCTGTAGGGTTATTGGGTCATCTGTGGTAGACTGGGACAGGGTTACAGTTAAAGAAATCGTACAAATAAATACCTCAGTTATGCCAAGTTCAAAATTACCAAATGGTTAGCCACGCTCCCACCAACGAAGCCAAGCCCACCCCATTTTGCCATCATATAGGCAGCATTCAAAGTTTGGCTAAGGTGCCAAAAACCCTAGACACACCCCTGGTTGCCTCTTATAACTGTTAATATATGTTTACTGTCCAGCCACTCCATTGCCACGCTGGGGACATTAAAGGGCATGTCCAACCCAAAACTAAAATTTGACCCACTGCTGGCCCCACTGTGAAGTGTTTAAAAAATCCTTACCTTTCTCCTCTGCTTCTTATGGCTGTCTATAAAAGTAAAGAGTAGGAGGACTCTGGCATGCGCTGTGGAGCTCTCTCTCCCTTTCTATCCAGATCCATCAGTTAATATCATAGAAATATACAGGGTTATTCAATAAAAAAATCAATAAAAGTTCTTATCATTAAAAATATTGATAATTTTGCCCCAACCAATCAGATGTTACCATTTAAATGTTAAATAATTGGTTGGGGCAAAATTAGCAACTTTTATTGAATCTCCCTGATAACCTTTTCTGTTCCCTCAGCTCTCTCAATAGCTGGCAGTTGCGTCTGTGATTGCCTGTGATTGCCTGACTCTCAATCACAATCACAGATACGGTTGCCGGTTCAGTAATTATCGTTCCTCTGGCAGAGGCAACAAAGATTGGTTAGTTTGTTTCTTAGCGCTTTTTTAAGTTATAAACCTAGCAGTTAGGGTTAGAGGGGGTCCCCTACACTACAGAAAATTAAGGTTTTGGGGTGGAGATACCATTTAAAGAATTGGACTTGACCAGCATGAGCTACCCGCAGTTTAGCTAGAAACAGGATAGAATATTGGATTCCTGCCAGTCTAAGTCTCCGCTTAACCTCCAGGAAAGTAGCACACCTTCTCTGTAAGTCTATGGAGAATGAAGATAGAAATGCTTACATTTTCCAGGCACAGTTCTCCTTTACCACTGGACAGGCAAAGAATATGGTCCCTGCCTTCACCATCAGCCTTGGTTTGCCTGGGTGGGTGGTGGACTCTATGAGCTTGTTCTATGAAAAATGTGGGTGACAGACTGAATATCTGAATATAGCCAGTTTTCCAGGTAAGTCTTAGGCCTGGGACCCTTCACCCCCTCTGGCATCTTGACAAACCTCAGGTTTTGCCTCCTAGACCTGTTCTCAAGGTCATTCATTTTGGCCTATAGTTGTTGCACTTCTATATGCCACAATGTTTGGCTTCACCAACCCTCTGCCTCAGGGTTTGTAAGTCCTGCCACATAAGGCCAATGGCCACTTTCACTTCTTCAATTAGGACCATTTGTGAGGAGGATATGGATCCAGTAATTGTGCTTGTAGCTGCGGGAGGGAGAAATCAGACTCACTGATGGTTTCGACATTCACCTCAGTTTGGCCGGTGTAACATTGAGTTCTATTGTCCTTTAGATGCATGGGTAGCTTTCTCTCCTTGTGGCTTAGCGGCACCATCATGGCCCGGGACTCTTTGGAACTTATCAAGATTCCCGGCCATACCGGGGTTTGAGCCTTCCTGAGCAGAGATAATATTTGTGCGCATTGGGACACACCAGGAAATCGTAGACCATGGGCCCGCCAGGATGAGTTTAGGGACCCACATAAAAATGTTCCTATTATCATTAATTTACAATTCTATCTTACTACTAATGACTTCTATTGTTTATTAAGATGCATTTCTTACCGTTCCTTTGACTCTGTATTTAGATTTTAGCATTTTTCTCAGGTGAATAGGCTGTGGGCCCAACAGGAGATTCCCATGTAACACTGTGGGACAGTCCAACACTGCCTCAATCTGCATGCAGGATCTGTAACAAATTATTAGAAGCGGGGACCTCCTCTCAAAGGTGTCTGCTCTGTCTCCATCTTGCCACACCTTCCAGATATATATCTTTATATGTATTGTAGAGATTATTGGTAGCGGGAAAGCGGCCTTCTTGGGTATGCCATGGCACAACTTTGGTGAGACACTCAAAAAGTCTGATGAAGAGTATGTCTGACAGAAATCAGACAGAGTTTATTTCAAACAATAAAGGCAAAGCAATAAAAAAATAAACCTAAGCCACTCTGGCTCTAACTAATACAAAAGAAAATTACCATCTCTATTGGGGTTGTGGGCCTAGTACCCAGGCCCTATAAACAAAACAAACTTTGTACTCACTGAAATCAGACGGTCTCTCTCAGTCAGCCCCAGCACCTGCTTCCTTTCCTAGGCAGTGAGAGAGAGAAAGAGAGAGAGAGAAAGAGAGAGAGAGAGAGACTGAACACATTGATAGGTTTTAACAGAAGAGCTCCAGCCTTTCCCCTACAGGTGCAACTTAATTAGCGTCAGAACTGGAAAGCTAAAAACCTGGAAGGGCCTAGGAATGGAGGATCCACGCTTCTTTCCTCCATTCACTCCAGAAACCCAGAAACCAGCTTTAATAGAAATGGAAAAGAAATCTATTTTCCTTTTCCCAATACCACGATTCCTTGGAGTTAGCATAGTACAGGAATTTTGGTGAAACATACACCCCATACTTCTCTTACAGTATATTACTGTATATACACTTTTATATGTGTATGTGAATCTTTAAAAGCAACTTGTGAGAAATAAAATGTAGTCTTCTGAAAAGTTAGAACTCATTTAATGTCAGACTCCTCGTATTAGTAAATATGGTTTATATTTTAGGTTATAACAATTTCTAATCTACTGTATAGTACATTTCATTGTCTCAGCTAATTTGACTTCTCAGTCAACTCCAGTGCAGCTTACTACTCTCCTTGGAAATAAATTCCTTCCCGACTCTAAATGGCAACCAGAAAGGTTCCCTGGAAAACCAAAGCTACACTATATTTATTAATACCAGTAATTCTCAATATTTTTTTGTTTTAGAAACTTATCTAGATATAACTTATCTAAATAACTTTTAAAGCTATTCAGTGAACTCACCATTACCACATCTGCTGGAAGACAGTTCCACAGTTTCAGGTTAGGAAAGTTTCTTTTGAAGAGGAAACTTATTTTCTACTAATTTATAAGGATGTCCACAAATCCTCTGATATTACCTATTGGTGAACAATGCACATGCTTATTATATTGTCCATTGCCTTGTAAAGAGAGACAATATGATTTTTCTCCCTAAAATCTATTCCCCTCTTTATACAAGATAATATCTTGGTAGCTCTAGCTGTTACTGTTTCACACTATTTGCTATACCTAAGTCTGTTATCTACTAGAACCCCAAAAACTTTTTTCAACAGAGCCATTTTCTTTGTAGGTGGCACAAGGATTTTTATACCCCCAAAGATTCACCTTACATTTATAAACATTGAATCTCAGCTGCCACTTTGTTGCCCATTTTGATAATCTATCTAGTTTAGCTTGCAGCGATTGCACATCATTTGAAGCTCTGCATAACTTTGTGTCATCAGCAAAACAGAGACCTTTCTTTTAATACACATAGATGTAGCTCCATTAACCGCTCCTCCGTACACAATCTAGCAACCAATTCTCTATCCATGTACAAATAGTTTTTTCTAGGTCAACAGTCTTCAGTTTATACTGTGCGGCACAGTATCAAATTCCTTAGCAAAATCCAAGTATACTACATCCACTGCTATAACAGAATCTAAATTCTTATTCACCTCCTCATAAAAAATTTGCAGGACGATTTGTAAAAGCAAAAGGAGACAGGATACATAGACGTTTGGAGAACTGGGCACTATCACCAAAATGCATGGAAAAACCACGCTAGACAATGTAATATCAGCTTAGCATGTTTATTTATTTTTTTTGGTTCTGCATGTCATTTTTAGAAAAGGCAAAATCCTTCATGTTGAATTCTGCACTTCTAAGTAGCAGAAAATTCTATAAAGTTTGGAAAATGGTGGCCGAAAGAAACACCCTAACCTACCTGACCCATTAGTGAATTAGTGTATGTTCTACGTTCAGTTCATTAATGTCCTTCCCATAAACTAGTGTTCAAAACTACATGAGGGCTCACCATCGATCTTATTCTATATAAAATAATGCAGTACCAGCTTATGTAGAGCCTTATATTTTATAAAGCACACTACATCTTTTACTACTATTATTATTATATAATGAGAAAGGACCATGCAGTCTGAAACATGTACTGATGTGTTTTTTTAATAAATGTTGTTTGCAGTTACATTTGGGATTGCCTGAGCCTCCTATCTTATCGTATCTACCTTTTTCCCTGATTCCATTATCTAATGCATTCATCACCTATTTAACTACTACAATCTACATTTTGAAATTAAATATCAATGGGTATATGTGGTTTCCAAACAAATGATGTATCAAAAAGAGCATAATTCTCCCTTTAAAGAAATATCGTGCTTCTAGCGGCAGTCTATCCAAACTTACAGTAGTATAAATGGTGCTACCATCTGCTTACACAGTGATCTGTGACATCATCAGCAGAACAAGCCCCTGGCTTGAGCATGTCAACTTGTATTCTACTGCTGGGACAGAGCATCATCAGCTGCATCAGAAGTCCTGCCCCCAAACGATTATTTTCTCTCCCTAGTGTCCATTGGAAAAGCACAAATATTGATTGCAAACCTGTAATAAAACCTTAATAAAAATATTGATTTTTATGGGTGGGACTTAGGACAGAGCTTGTAACATGGTTGTCAAAGAGACACAGTAACAGCTCAACGAAGAAAGAAAGAATTTACAAACCCATAACTTTGGATTGAGAATAGCTAGAAAGATCATCATAGGCTTGTTTAAAAGGGCTCTTTTCAATAGAGAGCTCTTATACGAATGACACAGATTCACTTTAATATTCATATTTTAAAAGAAACATTTTTTTTCATAATGGTTATAAATATTGTGAGTTTCTTTTTTAAACTGTAAGTCTATTATTGATAATTGGATATTTTAAATGAGATTTTCAAGAACTTGAGCCTTGCTGTATGTCAAACAATTCAAAGAAACCCTCCTATCTGACAAGCCTATAAAGTGAGCAAGAAGGAGAATTTCCATTCATCTTCAATACTATACATTCTGCTTCCTCCAAATGTGTCACAACAGCCACAACCTTCAAGAAATATTGTTCAGAAAATAGACATGAAAACCATTAAATATAACAGAATAAGGAATGAGCACCTTGTACTTAGAGGCATGCTTGTTAATGATTATCACTACAAATACTTCTCCTAGCAGCTCTGATATACCATAGAGCATAGTGAATATCTTGCAAACTTTTGCCAAGCTGTCAAACCAAAGGACTGGGTGCAAAATCTGATGCTAAAAATACATTATATTTGTTGAGTGATTATTTGCTTTATTGGGTTTGTAGATTTTGAACACAATATAGGAAGATATCGGTGTACTGTATATGGAAATCAATTGTTATTATGACTTAAATATCTTTGCTGCCTAAGATTTATATTAATCTATGTTGCTATATATGGGCTTATCATACTGTAAATATGCAGAAAAATAGTTGTGGAAAAATATGTCTCTGTAATAATAGATAAACTAACCAAGATTTCAGGACCAAAATAAAATCAATATTAATAAATAATTTAAAAAAAGAATTCTGTTTCTTTAGGAGACCGTAAAAGACCGTACTCCTAAGTCCTGCTCTGTGCTCTAACAGGAGCAGTGAGCTGTCACATAAGGTTTGTTTGTTCAGTGGCAGACAGCTCTCTCTCTCTAGTCCCTCAGTCTATCAGGTGGAAGCTATGTCACTCTACTAGGTTAGGGCAGAACGGTAGAGCTTTCAGCCATTGCACAAGCCTTTTGACAGCTCACCTTTTCTATTACAGTAGAAAAAGAAGGAATGAATACTGCCTCTTACTTCCCAGTGTTTTTTGTCCCTTTAAGCTTGACTGAAAATAGTATAAATGAAAAATAATAGAATCATCTGTTAAAAGAATGTTTTAGGTAAAAGGATCCCTACACTGCACAAATACAGTAGTTTGTATATTTGTCCAATGTCATCTTAAGGGAGTTCAACAAACTCCGGTTTGTTTGGTTTACATAAAAACTAAGCAGTTTTTATGCTTTTTGAACCTAACCGTCCTTTCAGTTTTAGGAAAAGGATGCCATGTCTATAGGGCCCTATGCATGCTGGATCTTTAAATAATCTGAAGTCAAATGTTAGAAAATGGTAGCTAGATAGTTTAAATGATTTTATTTCCGCAGTATCCCATTTGCGATGGTATACAGTCAGCGGTGCTACACCTTTTCCTGATACTTTCCTAAAGCAAATCAGTTTATATATGAAATGTGAAAAGATACATTTCATTTTAAAATATGAGCGTCGGTATCTTTGTCAAGGGCAAGAAATATTATTATGGATGCTCTCTCTAAGTAACCTTAAAAATCTAAATTAGAAGAATGGTTGACTTAAGATAGGAATCAAAATGTTATATCTTCATACAGATATATTTTTTGCAAAATAAATAGACAGCTATAGATTTGGTGTTTGTAGAGCAAATCAGATTTCAAAACTTGAATGGCCGGTGATTTACTTGTGCTGGAAAAAATAGGCAAGTTTTGGTATTCTGCCTAATGCACTTTTTATAACTGTTTCCCATAAACTGTGCAGTTTAATATCTTCTTTTAAATTATGGTTTAGCTCTGTTCATCAACTGAGATTAATCTGAGATTAAATACTTGTGCATAAAACTGATATCACAGACAAAGCCTAAATCCAGAAACACATTTTTTTTAATTCAATCAAATTCGAACAAGAATCTACTTGAATCAACCAAGCAATATGGGAATAAGTGCACTGCGGACCCGGTGGTGTTATACTTCCCTCCTATCTTTTTCTCATTGGCTACCTGATTAAAGGGCTACATGGTTATTGAGTAATTACTATGCAATGGGGAGAGCCAATAGTCACCAAGAATAAATTAGCATTTATGGGTATTTTAAATGAATACCGTATTTGCTAAATATCCATATCATAATCAAATGTCTGTATGATTCATGTATGATAGAGCTAATATTCTGATTTATAAATCTTTATTTTATTTATGTTACTTAGCAGAAACAAGTAAAGAATCATCATAGTGAGATGATTAAAAGGACATTCCACTGTGCTTTAGCAGTGACAATAAGAAATAGAGATCTTCTGAAATAAGATAAATAGCAAATAGGATTTAAGTTCCGTGCTCTAATACTAGCTGTGCAGTGCTTTTAGGAGCTTCAATTATGATTGCTGTGCTCAACAGTGCTTGTATTGAGAATGCATTACAAGTGGTGAGCCCTTATGCTATGTGTTTCAGGTTTTTGGGTTTTATGAGGTACTCCTGTTGTTGGAGTGTAAAAACAATGTTTTTTTCAAATCCTCTGAAGCTCATCCTCTTTGTTGTGTTCCACAACATTTTGCATGATCACCTTCCTTAAACACCTCTAGGGTTGATCCCAATGGAAAAGATTGTTTGTTTTTACCTAGTAACCTAGTGAAACGATAAAATGTTGCTGAAGAATATATACAATTCTCATGCATTTTGTTTTTGCTGTGTAATACAAAAGATGTAAAAAATTAACACAAATCCTTTGCCTATGTTAAACATAAACAAAATATTTACTTGTGTTAAAGAACAAAAGCCAGCATCATTACCTGTCAATAAAATCTTACCAAGTGTGATAAGCCTTTGCTTATAAGTCAAATCTTCAATAATACATCTCTGTTTTGAACCTTCTCCACTTGTTTAGACCTGTCTTGTACAGAAAAATATTTTTCAGACTCCTAAAGGGCATGTCCACACCTCACAGACTTTTATACTTATCTCTGCACCCCCAAAACCACAATCTTGCAAACCTTACTTAGCTCCTGGTGTTCCTCATGTTAAATTCTGCCATTCTCTTCCCCAGTATCACATCTTGAAACCGGGACCCCCTTCTCCAGCTCTAATAATAGCTCTTGCAGTCTCTATGAGGGCCCTTGCAGCATTAATAGTAATCCCACAGCCTGAAACTGAGACTCCTTTTCCCCAGCTCTTATAAAAACCCCTGCATTCCCTACATGGGCCTTAAAAAGTTGGGGGTCCTGCAGCTTAAAACAAGGACCCCCCATAAACAGCCCTTGTGATAATGGGGTCCCACAGCTCAAAACCAGTACCTTTCCCTGCTCAGCCCCTTTCAATGTCCCACTATCACATTATATTATTAAATAATACTAAATATGTTTGTACAGTATTAGTCCTCTGTATTTGGAGATCACCCCACTGGCCGTTACCTCAGCATAGGGACAACGCTGCGGCCCTCATGTCCCTTTCCCCTCATACTGCCGTGACCCAAACTTGAAGACTTTGCCATCTTCATATAGAGATGCATGCTGTGTTATTGTTGAGTTGCTTGTAAATGCCACGTTTTTAGAAACACGCAGTCACAAAATCAAATCCCCTAGTTTACTTATGAAACAATACCACATAGTCTATGGCATGAGTTTATTTCTTTTTTTTTTGCAGGGGCATAACTACCAGAGGGGGCCCCATCTTCTTAGTTTTCCTATGACAGATATAGTCTCCATCCAGAAAAACACAATGGATGAAGTATGGATAGGGGCCCAATCATAGTTTTGCAGGGGGCCCAGTAATTCCTAGTTATGCCACTGTTTGTTCCCATCATGTTTCTAGAAAAACATATATACATATATACAAACTTTATATATAGCAGCTCTGTTTTTTATTTACTAACTAGTGTTAATTGCTGACAATCTTCCTGGAGCAAAACAAAATAGTTAACTGTGCTTGTGAAGGTTCTCATTCATCCAGGTCATGGTATATCTGTTGTATTCAATTAGATCAACTGGACTTGAAGTTTAGTCCTTGAAGACATTTCGCTAGTCATCCGACTGGCTTTCAGTTTTACTGACATTTACTGTTGCTGGGTTAGGTACCTTAACAGGCCATTGGTTCACAGGTTTAATTCCACAGGCTTCCTTTTTTTGTTTCTATTATATTCCTAGCAAAAGATAAAGATTCTACATAACATCCTGAGTAGTTTGTGGGTAGAGGAGGAAAGCTTTATTTTAGCTTTTATTTTAGCAAGACACAGTATAGATGGTTGCAGGTTCAATTCCCATAGTAGTATAGAAGTATAGTATTTGAAGTTGAATAAAGTAGTAGTAGTAGTCTTTGTGGGTAGAGGAAGAAAGCTTTATTTTTAGCAAGACACAGTATAGATGGTTGCAGGTTCAATTCCCATAGTAGTATAGAAGTATAGTATTTGAAGTTGAATAAAGACATACGTTCATCCAGTTCAACCTACTTAGCAATGCCCATTACAAAAATAATATAATATAATACAAAATTACTTCCTGGTTCCAAATGACAATCGGAAATATCCCTGGATCAACTCTACATTATGTATCAATACAAGTAACCTGCAACATTTCTTGTTTTTAGAAACTCATCCAGCTTTTTTTTTAAACCATCCAATGAATCTTCCATCGCAACTTCCAATGGAAGACAGTTTCATAGTTTTAGTGAAAAACCCTTTCCGAACCTTGAAGAATAAACTTCTTTTCTTTAAAGGAGAACTAAACTTAAAATTTTTAAAACCTAATTTGAAAGTTTTTCTCCCCAGAACACCTATACATTGTAAGATTCTTCTCTAGTAAGTAGCATTTAGTACATGTAAGAAATAGATTCTGTAAATAAGAAGGCTTCCATATTGTTGCCAGTACAACCCACAGCCCATGAAGTCATCAAAGAACCACGCCCCCTGACCCCAGTATTCACTGTCTCTATGGATAGAGTGTTTTCTATAGAGATGTTTATACACCAATATGGAAGTCCCTAAAAAGACTTTGAAAGCTGATTGTTACCATAATCTATTAACCATTCAGTGTGACTTTCTGGAAAATAAACTGTAGGCTAACAAGCAGCTTTCAAAGTCTTATCAGGAACTTCCATATTCCATTTTCTTCAGGAATTGTTTAGCAAAAAAAAAAAAAAGCTTCCAAATGTACTGGAGTACTTTGCTTGTTCAGTGGTGGCGCATCGGGTAAGGCTCCAGGTTTAAAAATACACAATTCAGAAGGTCACAAGTTCAATACCCCAGACTTCTTTTTTTGTTTGTTTCTATTATGTCCCCAGCAAAAGACGAGGCTCCTAAATGTACCAAAGTGTTCAGCTTACTCAGTCATGGCTCACCTTGTAAGATGCCAGTTATAGAAACACACAGTCCAGAAGGTTGCAAGTTCTAATCCCCATAGTTTCCATTATGTTCATAGTAAAAGATTCTACATGTACCAGCTATCTACTAATTATCTCCATTAGCCTAGAGGTAAGAGCTCTGCTTTTAGCAAGACAGAGTAAATGTACAAGTTGCAGGTTCTATTCCCCAGACTTACATTTATTTCTTTTATTTTTGCTGAATGTTATTATTCCATTTCTTACATCCATGCTATCTATGAAATACACTGTAAAGATTACTTATTTTTGTATGAAAAGTAAAGTATTAAATCATTGTTAGGACAGGAGCATTGAATGTGTTTGAAAACAAACAAATGAAATCTCTGTTCTGTGTCATGGAGAGGGAGGATCTCTGTGATGTACTGTGATTGGCTGTAAGCTTCTAGGAAGCAAGGCTGCAACTTCCTTGTTTTGATCTGTTGAGCACTACAGAGCATGTGCCTGTACACAGACACTTAGATGGGGGTTTACCCAGCTAAGGTGGATTGTGGGAGCTGACCCCTAGTACTCACAGGTTGTTTTCATAAATCACCCAATGGCCACAGCAAAGGGAGAGGTGAGACACAGCTTGTTGTATGTTTGTGAATGTGCTCTGTCTATTGGGACAATGTTGTCTGGAGACTTTAGTTCTCCTTTAAGTCTTAAGGAATGTCTGCATGCCCTCTGACATGTTCTTTTGGTGAACAATGCCCCAGATGGTGTATTTTATGGCGCAGTAATCATATCCCCAGTATCTTTCCCACCACTGAAGTTACACTTACAGGCCTGTAATTACCAGGCAGTGAACGACTACCCTTTTTGAATACTGGAACAACATCAGCTTTTTTCCAATGCAGGGGCACACTTCCAAACATGAAGGAATCTGTAAAAATAAGAAATAATGGCCTAGATAAAACTGAACTTAGCTCCCTAAGGACCCGAGGATGTATTTTATACTGTCCAGGGAATTTATTAATATTAACCTTATTTAGTTGTTTCTGCAACATATCCTCAATTAACCAAAATACACCTGTAAAATTATTACTATTATTGCTACTATACTTTATGCTATCTTTATTTGGATCTTCTTTAGTGTGTACAGAGGGAAAAAAAATCACCATCCTCCATAACTTACCCGGTCTGTCGCACCTCTGCCAGGTACCGATGGACTAAGAACCTTATGCACAAGTGCGCAGTGTCTGTCGGGACCTGTCAAAGGACACAGCGGAGGAGCGAGAGACCGGGTAAGTTACTTACCTTCGTCCCAGGCTCCTAAACGATTTACCTCCTATTCTTCAATAAAACTGAGTACCAAAAAATTATTTTACCAGTGGAGATACCCTTTAAATGCCTTTTTTTTCCTTTTCATTTCCCTTTTTACATCAGAATTAAGCCACAAAAGTGCAGATTTTTGGGGGATTTTTTACATTTATTTTTCAAGGGTATAAATTTAGATTAAATTGGGTGAAATTGCTTAAAATCCTCTTAAAAACAGTCCACTTCTGTTCAGTACCTTTACCTGATAATATATCATCCCAGTTGACCTACGGAAAAGCATCTTTTAACCTGGGAAAATTTGCTTTCCTGAAATATAAAGTGTTAGTACACTTTTCCTTAAGATAGCATACACTAAATAACACTATTTCATGATTACTATACCCTAAGATACCTTTATATCTATAATACGGTCCTCGATGTTAGATATTACCAGATCCAAGAGAGCTCCTTTTCTACTTCAACACCTGTGAGAGAAAATTATCCTTTAGCAAACTCAGGAACCCATCACCCTTGTTTTATTCAATTCAGCCATGTAAAAAGAGTGTCTTCAATATTCATCTACAAATAGAAAATTATAAAAATAAATCATTGTGTGCCCAATTATTTTACTGGTACAGTATATTATGACAATTCTTAAAATGTATTAATATATACATTTAAAAAAAGCATCTACATGAAGAAAGGATCAGTGTATATGCTGTATTTACATGCCCATAAGAAGACTTCGCATATTCACCATAATAAAACATCTTGAAAGCATATATAGACATTTATGAACTCTACGTGTGTGTCAATGATTATTTAAAACTGAATATAATATAATTATATACTAGGGGGTACTGGGCAATACACAAGTGCCTCCTTTAAGTCTGTGCCACTCAGAGGTATATACAATTTTCAATATATAATAGGAACAGACTATAGTTTATTAATTAGTATTTATTTCAAACAATTAGGCTAACAAAAAACGCACATTTGTGGGCTCTTTCCCTTCCTCAGATTGTGTTTTTTTGTCAGCCTAATTATTGTTTGAAATAAATACTAGTTTATAAACTACAATGTGCTCCTATTATATATTGAGATGCCATGTTTACCCTCTTCACACAACCCTTCATTCGAGTTGAGTTATCCAAATGGCTGAAAAGATTTCCTGGTGGAGCTCTGTATATAATCAATCAGTGCTGTGCTTAACAAAATTGAAATGCATTTACAAATAGTAGGCACACTAAATTTATTATGGTGTATATAGCCTGATTAGAGCAAGGAGTGCTGTAATAAGGTGAATATATTGAGTAGTCATGAAGATAAGTCATAAGTTAATATTCATAACTCATCATGTTTCAGAACATGTTAACAGAAATCACAAACAGCGAAGATCTATATAGGGAGAATTAAATTAACGATAACAGATTATTTTCCCAATAACACAATGTTGTTCAGACCAATATGTCTATTGACAAAGAACTGATAATGAAAAACAAATCATTACTTTGCTATATACGCTCATAACAGCTTTATAAAATACATGTAAAAATGACAGATGACATACATTAAAATCTGAAATGTAATCTATCCAAACTCACTGAGCAAACCAACTAAAAATACTCACAATGGAAAAATAAAAGATGTAGAAAGACACTAAATAGAACCAACCCTTAAATGGAGAATAACAGTAGTTTGGCTTGAAGACTTATTTAATTTTAAAATAAAATTTTGCCCGTGTTCTTAATCTTCAGCCAATAATACAACCCCAATTGCATGCACGTTTCCAGTACGATCTTGTGCATTGTCACATGTTTGCGCTCCAATTCCCCAATATTGCACAGAGCATATGTGATTGCACAAGAATGGTAATCACACACGCTCCAAAAAGCGTATTGCAGCGCACATAGTGTGGCCAGACCAATTGCCAACAATAGTGTGCACTTTTTAACGTGAAAATGAATCGGCTTACACGTTAATACATTGTAGTGTGGCCTAGCCATAACTTTATGTAGACCAGTAAAAGGGTAACATCTAATTGGTGGAGGCAAATGAACAGCTAGGGCACCGTTTTGCTACTCTAATTAAAGGTAATGTCCCCTCAAAAAATTGACTTGCCTTAATTTAGTTTAATTGAAGAATGGGTGGTAAGACTTTAGCTCCTTTACTTCTCATTCTTCCTTTAATGTAAAAAAGGAACAGTGGCGTAACTAGGGCCCGCCACAAGCCCAAATCCCTGCAGTATTCACCCTTTTTAAAGAGCTGATCTCATGAATAAAGAAAACATACGAGCAATCAGCTCTTTAACCGGACTCGAACTTCCAGAACTAAAGTTCTAAAGTTCAGGTCCGGATTTAAAGAGCTGATTGCGCATATGTTTTCCTCATTCACGCAATCAGCTCTTCAAAAAGAGGTGAATACTCCAGGGACCTGCGTGGAGGGAGGAGGAAGTCAGGGGCCCGGCCCCCAAACTCGCGGGATATGCCCCTAAAAGGGAATAGTTCATTTTATGAGAGAACTATTCCTTTAAATAAGCTTGAAAATGTGAGAGGGTTATCTCACCCCTGTCGGTCTGGGGTGGCACATTTGTACACGGAGAGAAAATAGGTTAATGAATAGGATGCAGAGAGTAGTTGTTAATGGGGCTTCATCAATATGGACTAATGTGCTAAGTGAGATGCCACAGGGTTCTGTGTTGGGGCCGCTTCTATTTAAGCTGTTTATTAATGATCTGTAAGTGGGTATTGTCACCAAGTTTTCAGTGTTTGCTGACAACAAAAAGCTTTGTCGACCATTAAAAGCTTCAGAGGATGTGCAATCTTTGCAGGTGGATCTTGATAAATTGTCACATTGGGCTGCATTGAGATTCAATGTTGATAAAGGTGATGCATCCTTGTGCTGCTTATACTATACAGGATATTGCTAAATGGGTTGGACTGGATGGACGTATATGTCTTTATTCAATCTCAAATACTATGTTATGTACAGCCACCTGTAAATAACAACTTCAATGGAGCTATACTGGCGGTATATAAATATCAGCTAGTATTGGCTTTTCGACTGCAGCAAATATTTTCGTCATAGTCGAAAACCAACATCGGTAAAAATCATTACTATTGGCAGTTTATCTGATCACTTATAAAGGTTCCTTATTGAACATTATTGATAATGGACCTTTAAAAATATGAGCCCTAGTACAAATTACCGGTATAACAACATGGTCACCCCTAGTACAAATTATAACAACATGGTCTTAATTCATTATAAGATATTAATTCTTTAAATAAATGTTGTTAGATATCAGTTCTCTAAACAATTTTTTGTGTCAAACATTTCATAGTATGTCCACTTCCAAAGCTTGCATGCTTTCATATTTTTCTTAATCTTATTTTTCTATATGGAAGACTATATTATATAAGGTGGTACAAGACAAATAATATAAATATTTTTAATATAAATTATTATTTCTTAAATTATATAAATAATAAAGTAATACATTTTCATGTACATCAGAATAGATATGTCATAATAAAAGTGCATAAAGCTTTAGACACGAAAAACAGGTCCGTTTAAATTCAAAATCAAACAATTATTTTTGTTGTTTGTCCTGAAAAAGGAGGAAATTGAGAAATTTTAAAAAAATTTAACTGCCCTAAATATAAAAGGTTAACAGTTTGTAACTATTCATCTCTTTTTTATTTTGAGAGATATAATTTCAGAGATTCTGTAAGTATTTCTCACTTTTTGAATAATTACTTGAGCAGAAAGAGGCCAACTAATGTAGGTCTTGCTACAGATGTTCAATGTGGTTAAGGGCAGGACTCTTTATTACTGTCATAATAAAAGTGCATAAAGCTTTTTGATTTTGGTACATGTCCTTTTGAAAAGCAAACTTCCTCTTCAGTTGATGCTTTCTGACAGAGCTGAACAGGTCTTTTTCCCCACATTCAGTCTGTAATGCACAATATATTGCATTCTTTATTGCTGCTAAAGGACGCCCACAGAACATAATATTACCACAACCATAAAGCTACAGTTTAGCTGTCTGTCTATCTATCGCATACTTATTTTGCAGAGGTATTGCAAAGGAGACATCACCTACATTGGTTTATTTACTTAACAAATTATTGTTGTTATAAAGTTGCATTGGTTCATCTATTAGTCAAAAGTTTTAGTAGATATCTACATAAAATCCATGGACAATTATCTTGGAAGGTTGGCAGACATTTATCCATCTAGGCCCCATAACTTAAGACACTCCTTTGCAGATATCTAATACAAAACCCAAGCAGGGAGATTCAATAATATTTTATGTTGTTAAAAATGGTGCTAATATTTCCCCGACCAATCAGATGTTAGCTTTCAAATGCTACATAAGATCTGATTGGATGGGGCAAAATTAGCACAATTTTTAACAATAAGAACTTTTATTGAATCTCCCTAAAGGACTTTAAAATGCAGGTCATCTAAGCTTTTTTATATATATATATATAAGAACATTTAACAAATCATTGTTTGACTGGCATTTCATTTGTCATAACTATAACTCCGGCTTTTTGCAATGACACATTTGTATCTGAAATCCAGGCTATTTTCTTTCTAACCTACTGCATATTGATTGTGTGATATAAACTTGTTTTAAACTGCATTATGTGATAGCTAGTTTTATATAACAAATGAAAGCTGCCTTTTTAGGCTCATGATACATCAATCTTCCTGCTCTTCTTTTTTTAACACATTCATGCTAGCTTTGAACAGGGGAACATTTGTACTCTAGAATAGATTTCCCAGACACTAAGAGCAGGTGATGGTAAAGAGAATAAAAAAAAAAAATAGAGCGAGAAAGGAAAAGTAGTACCCCTAACTCTTAACAGAAAGGGTTTCAATCCCTGGATTTTTTACATTTATTTATTTTAGGATTGCACCTCCACAATCTTTGCGTTATTATGTGAGTGTGTCAATACCTAACATATGGTTTGACTGCATCAAGCAAGCTCTATTTAAATCCCAATTCTGTTTGCTGATGAAGTAAAGTAACACTGCACTTGCTAGGGCATTTGTCTTCGTCTGAGCTGTACAATATAGATAGTCAATGCTATTGTTACCTTTGATTTATACTTCAGCCCACAAGTGTATGAGACAAAGGCAGAAATACAATACAATTGCTCAGTTACTCTACTATATTCACAGCAAATGAATAATAAGTCCTAAACGATCTTATTTAACACAATGTATAGTTTGCAAATCTAATCTAAAAAAACAAATATTTAGGCCAAACATTTTACCCTGTTTATAGTCACAGATCTTTGGCTAGAATAAATCTATATATTGAATATTATTGACTTTTACATGTAAAGAAAATAAAGAGATATGGTGAGAGAGTCATGGTGAGATATATGTTTTAGCAGAAAAAATTTAACAATACTTTTTTGAACTATTTATGGGGCAGAGAAGAGAAGGCATTTCTAGAAATGTACTGCAGGAGAGACACAAACAGTATTGGTAACTATATTTATATTTGTATTTAACTTTGGGGTGCAATAAAATATGTTAATTTTCTTGTTTATATACATTAATTCCGAGCTTACAAGGTAGTGTGCTCCTTCTTATTGGAGATGTGTATGACTTGTTGTCTCATTGAGAATGTGCTCTGTCTATTGGAACAATGTTATCCTGTGATTTTAGTCACCCTTTAAGTATTGGTTTCATGTGAAGAAATGAGCCTAAAATATTATGTACTGTATAGGGCAAAATAGAGTCTCCCAAATAACATTGAACAGGAAAAAAGCAATTTTTCTTAAAGGGCATGTCCACCCTTCCAAAAAAAAGGCCCTCTGCTTGCGAGAAAATGCAAGCAGAGGGGCGGGACCGGCAGTCGCGTCTGTGATTGGCTGAGCGGCAGCCAATCAAGGACACGGCTGCCGGAAGTCCAGTGCGGCAGAGGAAAGAGGGAAGGTAAGTAATGTTTGGGGCACTTTCTAATAATAAAAATATAGTGGTTGGGGCTGGGGGGACAGGGGGAATATTATATGGAAAGGATTTTACGCTAGGGGGAGGGATCGCAAAATGGGAGGGAGGGGGAGGGAGGGAGAGAAGGGCTGCAGTACACATGCCAAACTTCTCCCGGAGGCCAGGTAGGAGGCAGAGTCCTATATGGACTCTGCTATCCTCCTGGAGGGCAGATTTTGGGACTTGGGGGGGGACAACTACAGGAGAACCATATGGAGCTGGGATGTGAAGTAAGGATTTTATTACACTACATGATGGGGCCATTACTGGGGGGGATTATAGTTTTGGGGGTGGACATGCCCTTTAAAAATATCAATCTGTGTCCCTACTTGCTGTGGCAAAAAGTAAAGAAATGCACATGTAGGCCTAATCCCTTATTTCCCAGCACTTCAGTCTCAAGGCACACCAACTGCTTTAGACACTTATGGGACAATGTATAGAGAGACACTATTGCTTTCTATGGCTCCCATAAGGCAATGCATGAGCCAATAGTGGTTCTCTATAAATTGCAAATGGGGTTAACCTTTTTCCGAATATTTAATGCCAGCTATTTGCTGGAGTTAAAGATTCAACCCTAAAAATCCGCTATCAGCTCGGTGCATTGGCTGTGGCTGTTACTTGAGCCGTTTTATGTGCACCACCACAACTGCTGTTAACTTGATCTAAAAGCTCAGTTAACCCTTGGAATATTGGTTAATGTGGCTTTAAGACATAAAAAGCCGATAGCAGCTCTCTATAAATTGCAACATAACTGTGTTTCAGATGCATGTCCAGGCTTAAGCTACTGCAGAAGGTGGTTACAGTAGGTCAACTCCCACTAAATGTCTCTATCCAATCATGTTACAGTCCAGTACAGAAAAATGTGGAATCCTTGTAAAGAAACATGCGATTAAAGGGTATCTCCATCCCCAACTCCACAAAATCCTATAAGTAGGTGACCCCACCCTCCAGCCCTAAACGCCAGTACGCTTTAAATGTTAAAATGTTTTCACCTTCATTCCCTCAGCCACTGCCTCTTCTGCTACTTCCAGGAATGGAAGAGCAGAAAGGGCTGGACCGGCAGCCAAGTCTTTGGTCGGCTGAGAGTCAACCAATCACTGATGAGGCTGCTGGTCAGCAGCGGGAACAACGTACATTTTGGTGTTGATTTTAAAGTTTAGAGTTGGGGGTGTCCCCTACATTAAATGAAGGTTTTTTTTTAAGCTGCATCTGAGTGGAGCTGTACTGGAACTGTAATAGCCGTGTTGGAAATAATTGATCTCATCTGCAGAGGAAACCATCAGCTGCTTTTTAACCGGAGACTCTACGGTGGTGATTTCTTATAACAAACCAGATTTCTGTGGTGTGTCCTGTGACCATTTTTCCTCCTCTCTACACCTCTGGCCTAGCCTTAGCGGAGAAGGTACCGACTGGACCCTTTCATGTAAAGCCAATTCCTCCCACTCAGGTTGTTCCTTTGCAGGCTGCACAGGATGTTCTACAGAATGAATGCAAGCTGGTAACTACCCAGGACCTCTGCATAACCCATATCCTCAGGCTCTGGGTGTTTTTTGGCCAAAGGAACTTAGGTGGAAGTTACAGGCTCCAGGTGTTTTTTGAAAAATAGGAATCCAATCTGATGAAATGTGAATCTTATAATGCTTACTTATTTATTGCGGTGGTCCGGGTGTAAGAAACCCCAGACCCCTCGTTCCTCCAGATAGCAAGATAGAACACTTCCAATAGGAATTCAACAATATATATTCGGGACTTACCCGTGCTTCTTGGTGACCCAGGTGCAGAGTGCCCCAGGTCCATGCTTGAGACCAAATCCCACGGATATAACAAAGAAGAAACGGCACTGCATCAACCAGGAAAAGAAAAGAGAACTCCGGATACAACATGAATGAAATCACAGCTTTATTAACAATACGCCTCAAGGTGTTTTTTGGTCAAAGTGACTTAGATTGAAGTTCCAGGCTGTGAACCAACCCAGGAAGGGCACTTGGAGGCCATTCCTGACCAGAAAACTCTCTACAAAGTGGAGGTAGAGTGGGGATGTATTTTTGATCAATACATACAAGACTTGTGTTTCATTTACCTATAGATATACTTGGATTCGTAAACTGATTACTGTCATCAATGTGTGCGCACACACACAGTCCTAGTTTGATGACAGTAATCAGTTTACTAATCCAAGAATATCTATAGGTAAATGACATGTACTACAAATGTACCCCAAATAACCAGAATTACTGTATTTCCACAAAAACTTTTTTGTATTTGGGTTTATTAAACCCTTCATTTTGGGACCAGTTTATCTGTGGGCAACTGTCTCCCCTAAAAGACAATAATTCCTTTCTTCATAATAGTTTATACTTTTACATTTAGAAATAATTGCCATTCTTTTTCTACAAGTGCCCATATGCTAATCTTGTGTCAACCTTGTGATTATTACAATTTTGTCAACCTTGCATTATTTTTGTTCTGTTATACTGGAAATATACAGGGCTATGAATCAACATTCACTGACGTAGAAAGTGTGAGCAATGTAAGTGTGATTCCCATATGTAGCAAAGTGTTAGCAAATGTATGCCAATGTAAATAATGAATTGCTTCGTTAGTTATTGGATGAATGTGTGTTACTGAAGTGTTTTAACCATCTACAGGGGCACTAATAGGGTTTTTCACCTGAGTCAAACTTTTTTAAAAAGGCGCTTCCAATTTATATTAGGTGGCCCACATAGTGCGCTGCCACCATGGTGAGATGGGTGGGGCTTCCGGTTGTGGCTAAACACTTTTTTTCTAAATCTTTCACTAGCAAAAATCTCTTTGTGAATAGATGAATTTGTAAATGGATGAAAGAGATCCATTCACAAATACTTTAGTAAGCTGTCACACTGACAGCTTAGTATAGCTGGTACTGAACTGAGATCTGACTGGAGATCGCAGTTCAGTAACTTACACTGGACCTCCAGGGAAGTTCTAATTGTGAATGGATCTCTGATACTTGCACAAATGTTATAGTAACATAGTTATTAGGTTGTATAAAGACATACACCCATTAAGTCCAACCTTTTCACTCTCCTTTTTAACCCTACCTAACAGGTGATCCAGAGGATTAACTGTTGATCCTGACTCCAAATGACAATCGGAAAGTATCCCTGGATCAACTAGAACTGCAGTATATGTAATAATACCAGTAATTCTCAATATTTTTAGTAGTATAGTTTCTTTTAGTAAACTATGCACCAGGGAGTTTACTGTATGGCCCATTGATATATTTGTATAAAGTTATCATATCCCCACGCAAACGCCACTTCTCTAATGTAAACAGCCCTAACTTGTCTAATCTGCCTGCATAGTCAAGCCCCTCCATTTTTGGTGCCCTTCTCTGAACTGCTTCCATTTCCAAGATGTCCCTTTTGTATATGGGGCTCCAAAACTGCACTGCATATTCCAAATGAGGCCTTACCAGTGCCTTGTAAAGAGGGAGAATAATATTATTTTCTCTTTAATCTATTCCCCTCTTTTTACAAGACAATATCTTCCTAGCAATAGTTGTTGTCTGGCATTGTTTGCTAAAGCTAAGTCTGAACCCCCAAATCTTTTCCCAGTCGAGATTAACTTAAAAGAATTTAAAGATTTAAGAGCTTGAAACCTTTTGAGGTTCTGGCAGTTCCCTTACTCCAATCTATGTCAGAGTAATTGAAATCCCCCATAACAAGAACATGCCCCATACCAGCAGCCTTCGCCAACTGCGTATGGCGATAAATTTACACATCCTCACTGGCATTTGGTGGCTTATAACATACACCAACAATTAAATTACCCATCTTCTTGCTTTATCTTGTATACCCCTATCTATCTCATCTTTTAAATTTGGCTTCAATTCTTGTTTAACATACATACATACTCCTTTCTTATTAACTCTGTCATGTCTAAATAGGGAGTATCCTTCAATATTTACTGTCCAGTCATGTAAATCATGTAGCCATGTTTCTGCTTTACAAATCACATCATACCTTTCCCCTCTAAAGCTATTAGTTCTAGTTCTCCAGTTTTTCTAGACAGACTTCTTGCATTTATAAACATACATTTTAGATGATCATTCAATTTACTTCTAAACTTGGATGTACATGCTTCCTTATCCTTTATGCTCCCCCCTCCCCCATTTCCACCCTCCATTATCTTTTTAACCCCTTATCCCTAATTCCTCTATCTACCCCTGTTTAGTCAATGTACCCCCCATACCTAGTTTCAAATCTTCTCCAACACTCTAGCCATCTTCCCCCCAAAACAGCTGCGCCATCATCATTAAGGTGCAGTCCATCTTTACTAAAGAGCCTGTAGCCAACAGAGAAGTCAGCCCAGTTCTCTAAAAACCCAAACCCTATCTCATTACACCACCCTCTTAGCCACGCATTTATACTTCTAAGCTCCCATTGCCTCCCTACCATAACACGTGGCTGCAGTAGTATTTCTGAAAACACTACCCTTAAGGTCCTTACTTTTAACTTGGTCCCTAACTCTCGAAAATCATTTTTAAGGACCTCACCTCTAACTTTGTCATTGGCACCAATGAGAACCAAGACCACCGGGTCACTCCCAGCCCCACCCAATAATCTGTCTACACGATCCACCACATGTCGAATCCTAGCACCATGCAGGCAACACACTATTCGGCATGTAGGGTTTTGGCAGCAGATCTACCGTTCTAGTAATGGAGTCCCTTACCACTTCCACCTGCCTATTTTTCCTAGCCCCTAGTTCTCCCTTCCTTGTATTAGAGATGGTCATCTCCTTGGTGCTCAAGGTAATGGCCCATCCATACATGTTGTTTCTGAGCTATCATCCTCCTACCACCTTATCTTCCCCATTTTCACCCGGTGGAACACCGATTTACTATAGCAGAAAGTTAATTTGCTATTAGTGCTGATTGCAAGTTCACTTCCTTCATTAGACCACCAGTGCTGTTTGGGGGAAGACCAGGGGAGGTCCACAGAGAAAGTCCTCTGATGTCAAGGGGACTCCTGTGGAGCTGTGGCTCTGCAGGGGAATAGCCTCCCAGCATTACAGTGGTAAATTACCAGGGATCGAGGGCTCAACGGGGGCACTTAAATGGTGCCCTTGAGTGCTCCCAGAACACGCAAAAAACAAAGTTTTTCTACTCTGCTGCCTTTCCCATACCTGAGGAAGGGACAGGGCATCCCTGAAACGTTGTATGTGTTGTTACAATAAATAGTTGTGAATTCAACTGATTAGTGTGCTCCCCCATATCTTTCTTGTCCTGGAGAACTTTCTGCCCCTTGGAGTGGAGGGCACGGGGAACTGCACCTATCTACTTGTCTGGCATACAGCCAACAATGGTGTGCTGGAATGTTCCTTGGACTGTATTGCGATGCCTTTCCCTTTACCCCAAAATGGGCCCCCTGAGACAAATGTATCACTCTGTCTCATTAGAGAAGCAGCCCTGACCATCTGCTACATAATGGAACAGTTTATAACTAGAACTATAGCAGTGTTATACCTATCAGCCATCAAATGTGAACAAAAATGTCATAACATTTCTCAATGTGTCGAGATAAGACCATAAAATAGATGGCATAGATAATACATTGCTTGTGACTCTTCGATGGGCACTAAACTGAAAACTTTACAATCTCCACAAACAACTCCACGCAAACCATTCATACATTGCCGGAAATCACCTTGCGGAACTTTAAGACAGGAATCATGCATAACAGCCATTGATACTTAGCCCTTATAAGTTCACTAATTGGAAAATCAGAAGCAGAAATACCAAAATAGAGTGGCCCTTCAGACAAATTGCATCAAGATAATTTGACCTTTTATATTTGTGTCCAAAAAGGCTGCAAAATGGATTCTCTGCCTCGTTTTCTTTAATAATAAAACAGTTAATTTCTTTACATGTCCATTATATGAAATATAATTACTAATTACATGTGTTGTGCAATGCCCTCGCAATAACCACAATAAAATGCTTTATATCAAACTATTGAGCTTAAGCTTACTGTTGATTTGTTTGGTATCCCTTTTTACTTTGCATATGTTTGTGAGAGGCATTATCAACATGTCAGCTCTATTTCTACATGATTTGCATTCACCTACTTTACTCACACAATCTGTAAGAATATAAACATTGCAAAACATCCTCGTTTAAAAATAAAATATCAAAGCTCCTGCAAAACAGATGGTAACACTGCCAACAGCAGAAAGGAAAGTGAGAATTTAATGCTAAACAACAAGCAATTTCATAATCAGAAAAAAGGCAAGTCTCTGATTTCATCTGAGAACACTAATATTTTTTAGGTAAACTGTAATACAGTAATGGAAACAACCACTTATGATAAAACAATTTATTTTTATGATATATAATAATATTGTTATTCATTATATCTGTTATTTGGTCATGTTGTCCCCAATCAAAACAAGGCAGTTAACTTATAAGAAAGCAGCAGGGAAGGAAAATGAGTTAAATAAATTTGTTATCTGAATGTTAGATCATATTTATTAACATTGATTCTGAATTCATACAAATAGAGTGTATTAACATTGTGCAAATTGATCCACGCAACCTTTTTTTTAACAACATTGATTCATTTCATGTTCTGTATTCATTCATTTTAAATTATTTTGTGATTAAAATCGCTGCTAAATCACTAACCTCATATAAGCACTTAAATGCCTTTGTGGCCCTTGAAAGGGCCCTTGCGGCCCTGACAGGGCCCTTTGGAGCTTAAGGGGGCCCATAGCTTAAACCAGGACCCCTCCCCGGCCCTTGTAAGGGCCCTTGCGGCTCTCAAAAGAGCCCTTGGGTGGCATCTTCTGTCTTCCATCCGTGGTGACACCAGCTCCGCTGAGGCCATCGACTTTGAGAAAAACCCCTGTGGGCGCCAAGGGTACCTCCGGCGCGGTGGCCTCAACAAGGCCGATGTTACCGGCGTATTGATCCGACGTCTTTTTCTTCTGCCATCTACTTCGATGACTCCGCGATGACTCCGTGGAGGAGCTTAGAAGTCAGGAGGATTAGTTTGCAGAAAACCCAATCCATTTCTGATTGGTCAATTTTTTCAATGCTTGGTTTAAATGGTTTACATTAACCAATCAGATTTTCCAAAGTTGATATTTGGGTATATGGATGAAGTGTGATATTTGGGTATATTGGAACCAGTGTTTGGCTATCATTTTGAATTTGCTTTGGGCTTCTGGCCAGGGAGGATAGTTTGGTCTGATTTATATAAATCCCTTATCCTGCTATATCCTTCCCTTTCCAGAAGTATCTTTCAACGGATCTAGTCCTATCAGGAATGCTGGCATATGGAAAAGAGGGTGTATTGTGGAGGTATTTGTTATTAATTTATGTTGCTTGTTGCATCTATCCCAGAGTAGTGATTGTGTTGTAATACTGATGTGAATTTATTTTTTAATGAATTCAGAAGCAAGTAAAGAAGTGTGTGAGGAAAGGAGTTCAAGAAATCCACAAACTTATTTGGTTACTTAATAATAGTAGTTTTTAGGCTCAGCTGGAAAAAGGAACAGAAGCAATTTAAATCCACATAATCTTGTGTTCTTTAAGGGTTCAAAAATATATTTAAGATTCTTAGTTAAATTAGTATAATTATTGTACCGCCTCCGGATTCCCAAGTATTCCTTCAGTCCGAATACCCCAATCTACAACCAATAGACAAGCCTCCATTTGCAGGGAGGCTAGATGCACCTCACCGAACACGGTTGCCCCCTGCTTAGAGTATAAGCAAGGTATCCAAACTGAGGCGGGGAATACTGGAGAAGTCCGAAGAGAAACAGACAGACAAGGCACAAGGAAGAAGAGAAAAGGTCAGAGACCAAAATACGAGGTACATATTCAAAGAGCAGATTCAAAAAACAGAGCAAGAGGTCAAAAACAGGAAACAGGCTACAGGCACTGTACAGAGGTTAAGCAAGAACGTATTTAGGAACGAGCAGAGGTCAGGGCAGGCAGATACAAATCAAGGTCCAAAAAACATGCAAGGGTCAATAAGTGTCACAAACTTACCTGCCGCCGGAGCGTGCCGCACTGCACTTCCGGTGGGCAGCGTCATAGACGTCATGACGTCACAACGCCGACACGCCGGGTAGCGCGGAGAATTCAATAACCGGTGTCCTCCTGGACCCGGTGCCTGATAGGAGCATTAGCTACCTCCCGGCTCCTTGTACTCACCTGCCTTGGATCCTGTTCTCTCCTGCACCAACTACTTACCTTTCCCGCTCCAGACTATACCTACCTTGCCTTCTCCTGTGACCACATTCCTAGCCTGTTCCTGTGCCTATTTACCTTGCTTGTTCCAGTACTTCTACTCCTGCATCTTGAGTTCAGTATCCAGCCTACAGTTCCCAGAAGCACCTTGTTCCAGTATTCACCTACAGTTCCCAGCAGCACCTTGTTCCGTATCCAGCCTACAGTTCCCAGCAGCACCTAGTTCCGAATCCAGCCTACAGTTCCCAGCAGCACCTTGTTCCAGAATCCAGCCTTCTGTTCCCAGCAGCCTCTGTGTCCAGCATTTTCCGGACTATCCACCTCCTCCTAATCGTACTCGTAAGTACCCCGCCTCCCGGCCGAGTATTATATGTACTATCAGGCCAGGAAACACCTGAGGGGGCTATGGCAGAGTTGAGAAAACTCTCCAAACTCTGTCCAAACGCATGGACATTTTTGAACACCATCAGGGCAGTTGGCTCAGTTCATGATACCCTCGCTGTCCGGCTACCCCCAACTTCTGCCTCTGCTCTGGGTTCTTCGCCGCCTCCTTCAACGTGCGGATCCGGTGATCCTTCCTTCGGAGAGAGCCCCATACCTCGCACTCACGGTTTGATGGTGATGCCCAAGCCTGCCGAGTATTTATTAATCAGTGCCGAATCCAATTTTAACTTCAACCATCTCATTTTGCATTGGATCGTGCAAAGGTTGGTTACAACATCACCTTGTTGGAGGGCAATGCTCTGGCCTGGGCTTCTCCCCTATGGGAAAAAGACGATCCTCTAGTCAATAATGTTACCGTTGTAACTCCGTTGTTACCTGTTGGAGTCCTTTCTGTTTTGAAAATTGCTTTTCTACTCATTGCACCACCATTACCTTGAAAATAAATCTGATTTATCGTGATTTCTCTGATGTTTTGTAAAAAGCGAGCTGAGAAGCTACCACCGCACCGATCCTACGAATTGCCCCATCGATCTTCTCTCAGGTACTATGCCTCCTCGGGGACGCACATACCCACTGTCTACCTCTGAAACTCTAGCCATGAAGAATACATACTGAACATTTGTCTAGGGTTTCATAAAACCTTCCACTTCCCCTCTGGAGCTGGGTTCTTTTTTGTTGAAAAAAGACAGAGGTTTACGACCCTGCATCAACTACCGTGGTTTAAATAAATCACAATAAAAAATCTGGTATCCTCTTCTCTCATCTCTGAACTGTTGACCATAAAAGGGGCTAAAATATTTACAACACTGAGACTTCGTGGGGCATACAATCCGTAATACGCAAAGGTGACGAGTGGAAAACAGCCTTTAACACTAGGGACGGTCACTACGAATATCTCGTAATGCCCTTTGGCCTTTGTAATGCTCCAGCGGTGTTCCAAGAATTCGTGAATGACATGTTGTATATCTCGGTGACATTTTAATCTTTTCTCAAGATCTGCCCTCACACCTCCTCCATGTTAAACAGGTGTTACTACGTCTGAGAGGAACGCCTATATGCCAAACTGGAAAAGTGTCTGTTTGAGTGTTCGCAAGTACCCTTTCTGGGCTACATCGTATCTGTGCAAGGTTTCCAGATGGATTTTGTGAAAGTTTCGGCCATCAAGATTGGTCTCTTCTTCCTATGGAACCAAGCTTTTCAAAGGTTCATGGTTTTGCCAATTATTACAGACAATTCATTCAAGGTTCTCTTCTATAATTTCTCCGATATTAGCCCTCATCAGTAAAGGTGGTAAGCCTCATTCATGGACCCTGCAGCCCTCGAAGCTTCAAACGACCCAAGGAAGCCTGGCTGATGCACCAGTTCTAGTCATCCAGATCCTATTCTTCCCTCTACATCGAAGTTGATGCCTCGGACTTGGGCGCAGGAGCCCTCCTTTCCCAAAGGACAAGGCACTAAAAGGGAACTCCTCCATGTGCTTATTTCTCTAAGAAGTTCACTAACCCCAACGAGCGGAACTATGTTGGGAAGGGAACTTATTTGCCATCAAGCTGGCCCTCGAGGAGTGGCGTCATCTATTGGAAGCACCTCTGTACCTATCACCATCCTTACCGACCATAAGAACCTACGAATACATCCAGAATCTTAAAAGGTTATATCCCCTCAAGCACCAGTGGTCCTTATTCTTTTCCCGATTCAACTTTGGTTCACTTACCAACCCTGGTTCCAAAAAACAAAAAAAGCTGACGCCCTTTCCACATCATTTGTTGCTTCCGACTGTATTAATCAAGATAACAGGGCTCCATTATCCCAACCCACTAAAATCTTGGCCTCTAATCTCCTCAACTCTGTTCCAAGATTCAAGCCGCACAAATTTCTGCTCCTCCAGACACACCTCTGTCAAAATCTTTTCCTTTTCCTTGGAAAACTATCCTCCTCTTCATACTGCACTGTTTCTAAGCAAGCCGGACATGCCGGTTTTAATAAAACTTTTATATCTGCCCCATTCCCTTTGGTGGCCCAAAATGAAAAGATGTTAAAGATTTGTTCAAGGGTACCAGCTGTGCTCAATCCCAAATCTTTAGAACCCTCCCTGTGGTCTTCTTCAACCCTTCCCATTCCGTCAGACCTTGGACCCTCATTATCCATGGACTTATTGTTGAAACTTCCGCCTTCAAGAAAAACACGGTTATATGGGTGACGTATAACCGCTTCAGCAAAATGGGCCCATTTTGTTCCCCCGCCCCAAACTTCCATCTTCGACGGAGGTTAGCTCAAACTATTTATTTCTCATATCTTCCACGTTCATGGACTCCCTTCTGAATAGTATCTGACAGAGGTACTCAATTTGTTCCAAATTTTGGAGAGACACTTGTAAATCCATGAACATCAAGTTACAATTTTCTTTGGCTTACACCCACAGTCAACGGGCTACTGAACACCACTAACCAGTCTCTTTGGAACAATATCTTCGCTGTTACATTTCCTATACTCAGGATGATGGGCTGACCTTCTGCCTTGGGCTGATTTGCCCATAACAATTCACCTCATGCTTCTACTGGGAAATATCCTTTTTTATGTGTCCTTTGGGACGAATCCCAATGACCGCTATCTGGCATGCTACGGAAATCAGCCTTCAGAAATCTGCTTTGTGGTACAAAAAAACTGCCAGCAGATAGGAGACGTAGAGAACCCCCAGCTTATTCGAGTTGGAGATAAAGTGTGGCTCCCTCTGCTCATATTAATCTATGGGTTCCTCCTCCAAACTGGGACCCCAAATTTATTGTCCGTTTCCTATCCTGGAATTAGTCGGTCCAGTGGCTGTTCGCCTCCAACTTCCTTCCAGCATGTGGATTCCAACGTGTTTCATATTTCTCTCATCAAGCCAGTGTGCTCTAATCAGTATTCCACATCTTTACTAACCTCCCACTTCCAATTTCCGTTGATGGTCCAGCAAGGATTTGAGGTCAAGAAGATCTTGGGCTCTAGATTCTTGAGGAGGTCTCTTCAGTATTTGGTCCACTGGAAGGTTTTGGTCCGGAAGAAAAGGAGAAGACTGGATAAACATTCAGATTTGCACGCTCCTCGTTTAGTCAAAGCTTTTCACGGGGGGTACTGGCACGAACTTACCTGCCGCTCCGTCTCCGCCCACTGCACTTCCGGTGGATGGCAATCGTAGACGTATGACATCACGACGCGACACGCTGGGCGGTGCGAGAATTCAAAACCGGCGTCCTCCTGGACCCGGTGCCTGATAGTAGCGTTATTACCTCCCCGGCTCTTGTACTAACTGCCTTGGATCCCTGTTCCTCTCCTGCACCAACTACTTACCTTCCTGTCCAGAGAATACCTACCTTGCCTGCTCCTGTGACCACTTACCTAGCCTGTTCCTGTGCCCTATTACCTTGCTTGTTCCAGTACTTCACTCCTGCATCTGAGTTCCAGTATCCAGCCTACAGTTCCCAGAAGCACCTTGTTCCAGTATTCAGCCTACAGTTTCCCAGCAGCACCTGTTCCAGTATCCAGCCTACAGTTCCCGGCAGCACCTAGTTCCAGAATCCAGCCTACATTCCCAGCAGTACCTTGTTCCAGAATCCAGCCTTCTGTTCCCAGCAGCCTCTGTGTCCAGACATATTTCGCGACCATCCTGCCTGCTCCTAAAGCATACTCATAAGTACCCCGGCCTCCCGCCGATTATTACACTAAGATTGTGCTGATTGGTTTGGTGTCAGGTGCACTAATTGTTCACTGATTGGGTGTGTATGAATAGGGTACTTAACTCACTTCTTTGGACTTTATTCCCTCTGATGAAGTGACAGGTTTGGTGTCACGAAACACGTCAGGGCGAGAGCGATGTGTTTATTGTGCTGAATTGTATGCTGAGATGAAAACTCATTGTGTTGGATCTTTTGCTGGTAGTAGTCCCAATCATTTTTGATGTTTTGTTGTGTCTTTCTCTGTGGAGCTTCCGACTCCGGATGGATGGACACTGCAAAGGAAAGGACGATAGAGGATTGCGGGAATTAGGTTGCCTACTGTCTGTTTAGTGGGCTAGATCTTGACACCTGGATTAAAAATGCAAACCCTTAGATGCCTTTTTGTTGACTTCCACCAGAGCTTGATGGGGACTATGATGCTTTGAACAGGCTCTGGTTAAAAAGTTTTTAAACTCCCACCACAGGTGTATCGCAAAAAAGTTTTTGGCATTGCCTAGAGGTTCCACTAACAGTGCTCGGATGGTTGTGAATAATTTGAGAATCAGCAGTGGATTAAAGGACTGTCTCTTACAAATTTGAAGAATTTAGAGCATTTAATGGCAAAGGACCAGTTCCTCAACATCTGTTCTGGAGAGTGCAACAGTTCTTTCTGGATCGGGAGCCGAAAAACAGCGCAACAAGCAGTGGAAGTCGCTTACATTTTTGTTCCCAACATTGTGCCAACATATCCAAATTCTAGATCTTACAAAGATCACCAAACTGGAAGGAGGCTTCCCTCAGTTGAAGCAGCTAGCTATTTTTTACCATCAGGTCAACCAGTACCTGTCCCCACTCCTGAGCCTTCAGCGTCAAAGCATCCAGTGTGGATTACCTGGAGGTGCTTTAATTGCAATCATTTAGGCATGTCAGTGTCACCTGTCTGAAGGTGGAGGCCCTGTTCGACAATCCAGAGAGACCAACTCACTTCTGCTGTTTTGTGTTTGCCGCAGGTACAGATAAGCAGCAAAGTTAAAACCTGAACCTGTACTATGGGAACAAAGTCACTATTGGCTCAGAGAAACTGGAGCAGAGTAAATTAGGTGCCCAGAGTGGAGGATTCAGATGATTTGATCTAGGAAAGACCACAATGGTCTAGGAATAGGTGGTGTCAGCCCTGCAGTACTCCTGGGGAGCATGGGGGTGGGGAAGTGGATTAAGAGAAGTTGGGGTATCTGATGCCATCCAAACTAATACTTTTACTGGGTACTGACCAGGGAGGTTGGGTAGCCCACTATGTGCTGCAACTGCTTCCAATGAATTTATTTCCCACTGGAGGACTCCAATAATGTAAAGATAACTTGGTAATGACTTTATGCAATCAGTATTAGGTAATGAGCAGGAGAAAGCAGAACTGGTTGAAGTGCTTAAACCATTAGCCTGAACTTTACAGCAAAACCAGGGAGGACCCACCTGTCTGTTCATAATGTGAATACAAGGGACCATCCTCCTGTTAGACAGTCAGTTTATGTGAGTGTAAGTAGAGGTACAGGCTGATTAAAGCAAGAGATTAAGAGATGTTTGAATTGGATTTAATTAAAAAATCCCTTAGTGCTTGGGCCACACCTGTGGTTCTGGTGCTAACAAAAACCAAACCAACATGTCTATTTTGACTATCGGAAGCTGAATGCTGTCACTGTATTTGATGCTTATCCTTATCCCATGCCATTATTAATGAATATTGGATCACAAGCCGTGTTATTTATTTTACTGGCTTCCCTTTCGGATGTCGATAGCTCCAGTACATCCAGAGAATAGGTAAATGAAGTGTTAGAAGGTCTGGGTGAGTTTGCAGTTGCCTACATAGCGAGATGTGCAGAATTCAGTAGTACCTGGAATAGCGACAGGTCTCACCTCTCACAGGTACTAGACTGGATCAGAGCGGCAAGACAATGTACTGACTATAAAGCCCAAGTAGGGGTGACGAGCAGAGTCACCAATATTTATAGGCACTGCTTAGGGTGGCAACCTAAAGCCTGAAAATTAAAAAATTAAAGAGATATTCTAGCCTGGGCCATCCCACAAACCAAGAAGAGAGGATGTGATGTCATTTTTTTTAATGAAAATTTATGAATAACAAATATGAATATTTTTATTGATTTTTTATATAGAAAGCATATAATAAAAAACTAACCATTTCAATAGAAAAGTAGATTGATTACAATTTACATTGTTTGAGAAATAAAGGTTACAATATCTGTTACCTGTATATATTTAACAATAAATAGTTAACTAGCATCCAACATTACAGTTTGTTTTCAAGATCATAGTTTTCCATTTATCTAGAAATTTTGTGATGTATGAATTGTTTGTAGGCTAAATATTTCTTCATAATGTTTGTTGAGATTTAGTTCTATTTTTGATTTCGCCTATTGTAGACCTATCAGATTTCCATTTACCAGACTTGCCATATTTATAGCGAGTCGGTAGCCTGAATAATATGGATATAATCATATGGGTTCCAGACTCTTGTTCTTCTAGCCTATATTAAGTATTGCAATTCAGGGGTGGCTATAAGTGGATATCCCACAAAGTTTTGATTAGCCAAAGATTTTTTTTTTCCCCCATAGTTTATTGACTTTGGGGCAATGCCAAAGTGAGTATATGAATTAGATTACTTCATGTCCACAGTTCCTCCAGTTTTATTGTCGTATTATATAATGGAATGTAAGTAGACCAGGGTTAGTACCGTATATACACAAGTATAAGCCACGGTACCTATTTTTACCTGAAAAATTAGTAAAACTGATTGACCCAAGTATAAGTCGAGGGTAGAAATTATGACCACTAACTGCCTTCTGATTCAGTATTTTTTAGTATTCAGTTTTATGGCTTAAGTTGCCCTTTAATGGACAGCAGAATTCCCATACAGTATATCTCAAATCCAGTACCATTAACCCCAATTCCTTGGCACTCCAGATGCTTGGCAGCTACAACTCCCAGCATGCTTGGTGCTGGGATTGTAGTTTCTAAACATGTGGAGTGGCAAGGTTCAATAATATATGGCCCCCATATAGTAAAAAATGTCAAATGAGGAGTTTTATTATTTAAGCTGTCACTGCACAAACTAGCAGCCATTTTTTGCCCCAAACTGAGAAGACCCCATCAGATTTACAGCATCCAGATGAGCAGTGACAGTGCTGAGTCCAGCAGCCTGACTACAAGAAGCAGGAAAAAGTATAAAGGCAGATCAGCTCCTGTAACTTTCTATGCAGGTGAAGGATTTTATTAACACAGCACCACCTACTGGTTACTATCATTTGGATCTAAATTAGGACTTGACCCGAGTATAAGCCGTAGTTAGGTTTTCAGGCTAATTTTAAAGCCTGAAAATCTCAACTTATATTCGAGTATATACGGAAGCTTCTGTATAGAATTTTCCTGTTCAATTCCCAGTGTGAGGCACATTTTGTGTATTTATATGGGGCTCATATTGCTTGTTCCCATTGGTTTAGTGTGAAGATTTTATTAATATCAGTTTGCCATTTAAGCATATTAGATGTGATTTGGAGTGTCGTTCTGCTGTTTAATGTTTTGTAAATCAAAGAAATTCCATGTTTAGTGCTTTCAATATTTTTTGAGAAATATTTTGATACTTTATCTGTTGTATTCAATTAGATCAACTGGACTAAGTTTAGTTCTTGAAGACGTTTCGCTAGTCATCCGATGGCTTCTTAATTCACAAGACTTGTACAAGAATCTTTAGCATTAGTACCCTGGAAATCCCAATTAGCAATCACTGCCAAGTGTTAATGGGCGTGAGTTGGATAGTGGCTAGTGGTGTATAGGAACGCCCAGAGTAAGGTGTAAAACAGCATTGTCCATGGCAGACAATGCTGTTTTGACACCTTACACTTGGGCGTTCCTATAACACCTTCTAGCCACTATACAATCAGCCCTTAACACTTGGCTGTGATATGCTAATGGGATTTTCCAGGGTACATAATTGCTACAGATTCTTGTACAAGTCATTCTGAATTGAGAAAGCCAGTCGGATGACTAGTGAAACGCTTCAAGAACTAAACTTCAAGTCCAGTTGATCTAATTGAATAACAACAGATATTACCATGACCTGGATGAATGAGAACCTTCACAAGCATTTTTGATACTTTCTATTCTTTTCTGTGGCTCCACCAGTTTTTAAGTGGGGAGATTATCTCTGCTTCATAATAGTCTTGGAAGGATGGTAGTTCATTCCTCCAGCTTGTTATTTTTTGTGAGAATTGACATACTTGTTTTATGTTATTTGTTATTCCGTACAAAATTTGTCAAGATTTTATTTAATTGTGAAAATATTATTTTTGGGATCTCGATGGGGAGTGTTCTAATAGATAAAGAAATTTTGGGAGAATTGACATTTTTATTAATGATATCTTTCCATATAGTGATAAATAGAGATGGACTAGATCGAAACTCGAACCCAAGTTTGAGACGATTATTCAAATTCGAACGAATTCGACTTCTTGAACTATCCCGGACCCGGATTTTTGATATTTTTGGACTTTCAATAAATATCGATATTCGACTGTTCGAATAAGGGCGAGTAAAATAACCTATTATACATACACGAGCATCGAATCGCGAGAAAGGGTCATTAAAACCTATACGCCAGCATCGAATCCACGAGTAAAATGTCCAGGTGATCTAGGCGCAAACACGAGCATCAATCTGCGAGTAAATTGTCCATTAAAACCTATACGCGAGCATCGAATCTGCGAGTAAAATGTCCTGGTATCTAGGCGCAATCGTGAGCATCGAATTCTCCCGAGTTAAAGTGTTCCATTAAAACCTATACTACGAGCATCGAATCAGCGGAGTAAAATGTCCATGGTATCTACGCAAACGAAACAGTGAATCTACGCGGTAAAGGTGTCCATTAAAAGCCTATGACAACGAGAAGATATCCGAATCCTGCGAGTAAAATGTACATGGTACCAATGCGTGAACGAGCTCGAAAATAGCACGAGTGAGAGAAAATTGATTTTTCGAATGTCCCTGGATATTCGAACATGTTCCCCAGACTATTTCAGGTCCACAGCCATTTACAAAGTTTACCATTGATATTTTAATTGTATTTCATTAGAACTTTTCGAAACTATTTGTCTCCCATTGACTTTAATGGGTCCGTTTTTTCGAACTTTCGAACTTCCCATATAGTTCGAAACGGACCGAACTTTCAAAAGTCGGCCATCTCTAGTTGATAAAATAAGGAAAATTCGAATTGGCTATGGTTTTTTGTTTGTCTTTTAGAGTAGTTTACAGTTTATTTGAAATAATTTTTAGACGGTAACACCAGATTTCCAGATATTTATTTTATTTGTTTTCCCCATTGATATGAATGTTGACTGGTGATACTATATTTGATTTTCTCTCTGAATGTTTACCAATTATTGACAGATTGTGGCTCATTGATTTTATAATAGGAGATATTGAGTTGAGTAGATTTTAGTTGCAGATAGTAAATTTTTCTGGATTGTAACAGTTTAAATTACATCGTCAGCAAACAGGCTTATCATGTATCTTTATTATTTAATTCCTTGGATCTGGTTATGTTCTCTCACTGATTGTGCTAGAGGGCAATAGTTTGTGGGGTAAAGGTGCTCCCTGTCTGGTTCCATTTGTGTTATTGGTATTATTTTGGAAATCATTCCTGAGCTTAAATGTTGCTGTGGGAATTGGGAATATAATGCTAGTATTGCTTTTTGGATTGTTTCCGATGAGATAAGGGGGCCATATTTGATTAAAGAGCGAAAGTAGCGAAATTTTTCGCATTCGCTTTGCAGCGGGTTTTGTGCCCAAAAAGCACAGTTAACGTATTAGTAAAGTAGCGTTTAACGGATGGCGAAAACGTTTCTCGCGAGCTATCGCTAAAACCATTTTCGCCTACTTCGCAATGTAATTTTAGCGAAAAAGGAAGCAAAAAGGCATAACGCGAGTATAACAAGGCGAAAGGTGGTTTTGTGTTTAGCGAAAAGAGCGAAGATTATCGCGACCCTGAAGGTGGTTAAAAATCATTGTTTGAGCGAAAAAAGACCTAGCCTGTTCCTGTGCCTATTTACCTTGCTTGTTCCAGTACTTCTACTCCTGCATCTTGAGTTCCAGTATCCAGCCTACAGTTCCCAGAAGCACCTTGTTCCAGTATTCACCTACAGTTCCCAGCAGCACCTTGTTCCAGTATCCAGCCTACAGTTCCCAGCAGCACCTAGTTCCAGAATCCAGCCTACAGTTCCCAGCAGCACCTTGTTCCAGAATCCAGCCTTCTGTTCCCAGCAGCCTCTGTGTCCAGCATTTTCCGGACTATCCACCTCCTCCTAAATCGTACTCGTAAGTACCCCGGCCTCCCGGCCGATTATTATAGTACTATCAGGCCATGGAAACACCTGAGGGGGCTATGGCAGAGTTGAGTAAAACTCTCCAAACTCTGTCCAAACGCATGGACATTTTTGAACACCATCAGGGCCAGTTGGCTCAGTTCATGGATACCCTCGCTGTCCGGCTACCCCCAACTTCTGCCTCTGCTCTGGGTTCTTCGCCGCCTCCTTCAACGTGCGGATCCGGTGATCCTTCTCTTCGGAGAGAGCCCCACATACCTCCGCCCTCACGGTTTGATGGTGATGCCCAAGATTGCCGTGGATTCATTAAACAGTGCCTAATCCAATTTGAACTTCAACCATCTCATTTTGCATCGGAGGGGGGGGGGTACTGTCACGAACTTACCTGCCGCTCCGGTCCCGCACTGCACTTCCGGGTGGATGGCATCGTAGACGTCATGACATCACGACGCCGACACGCTGGGCGGTGCGAGAATTCAAAAACCGGCGTCCTCCTGGACCCGGTGCCTGATAGTAGCGTTAGCTACCTCCCCGGCTCCTTGTACTCACCTGCCTTGGATCCTGTCCCTCTCCTGCACCAACTACTTACCTTTCCTGCTCCAGAGACTATACCTACCTTGCCTGCTCCTGTGACCACTTACCTAGCCTGTTCCTGTGCCTACTTACCTTGCTTGTTCCAGTACTTCTATATTTATTAACATTGATTCTGAATTCATACAAATAAGTGTTATTAACATTGTGCAAATTGATCCACGCAACCTTTTTTTTAACAACATTGATTCATTTCATGTTCTGTATTCATTCATTTTAAATTCTTTTGTGATTAAAATCGCTGCTAAATCACTAACCTCTATATAAGCACTTATAAGTGCCTTTGTGGCACTTGAAAGGGCCCTTGCGGCCCTGACAAGGGCCCTTTGGAGCTTAAGGGGGCCCATAGCTTAAACCAGGACCCCCTCCCCGGCCCTTGTAAGGGCCCTTGCGGCTCTCAAAAGAGCCCTTGGGTGGCATCTTCTGTCTTCCATCCGGTGACACCAGCTCCGCTGAGGCCATCGACTTTGAGAAAAACCCCTGTGGGCGCCAAGGGTACCTCCGGCGCCGGTGGCCTCAACAAGGCCGATGTTACCGGCGTATTGATCCGACGTCTTCTTTCTTCTGCCATCTACTTCGATGACTCCGCGATGACTCCGTGGAGGAGCTTAGAAGTCAGGAGGATTAGGTTTGCAGAAAACCCTAATCCATTTCTGATTGGTCAATTTTTCAATGCTTGGTTTAAATGGTTTACATTAACCAATCAGATTTTCCGAAAGTTTGATATTTGGGTATATGGATGAAGTGTGATATTTGGGTATATTGGAACCAGTGTTTGGCTATCATTTTGAATTTGCTTTGGGCTTCTGGCCAGGAGAGGATAGTTTGGTCTGATTTATATAAATCCCTTATCCTGCTTATATCCTTCCCTTTCCAGAAGTTATCTTTCAACGGATCTAGTCCTATCAGGAATGCTGGCATATGGAAAAGAGGGTGTATTGTGGAGGTATTTGTTATTAATTTATGTTGCTTGTTGCATCTATCCCAGAGTAGTAGATTGTGTTGTAATACTGATGTGAATTTATTTTTTAATGAATTCAGAAGCAAGTAAAGAAGTGTGTGAGGAAAGGAGTTCAAAGAAATCCACAAACTTATTTGGTTACTTAATAATAGTAGTTTTTAGGCTCAGCTGGAAAAAAGGCAACAGAAGCAATTTAAATCCACATAATCTTGTGTTCTTTAAGGGTTCAAAAATATATTTCACAATTCTTAGTTAAATTAGTATAATTATTGTACCGCTCCGGATTCCCAAGTATTCCTTCAGTCCGAATACCCCAATCTACAACCAATAGACAAGCCTCCATTTGCAGGGAGGCTAGATGCACCTCACCGAACACGGTTGCCCCCTGCTTAGAGTATAAGCAAGGTATCCAAACTGAGGCCGGGAATACTGGAGAAGTCCGAAGAGAAACAGACAGACAAGGCACAAGGAAGAAGAGAAAAAGGTCAGAGACCAAAATACGAGGTACATATTCAAAAGAGCAGATTCAAAAACAGAGCAAGAGGTCAAAAACAGGAAACAGGCTACCAGGCACTGTACAGAGGTTTAAGCAAGAAACGTATTTAGGAACGAGCAGAGGTCAGGGCAGGCAGATACAAATCAAGGTCCAAAAAACATGCAAGGGTCAATAAGTGTCACAAACTTACCTGCCGCCGGAGCGTGCCGCACTGCACTTCCGGGTGGGCAGCGTCATAGACGTCATGACGTCACAACGCCGACACGCCGGGTAGCGCGAGAATTCAATAACCGGTGTCCTCCTGGACCCGGTGCCTGATAGTAGCATTAGCTACCTCCCCGGCTCCTTGTACTCACCTGCCTTGGATCCTGTTCCTCTCCTGCACCAACTACTTACCTTTCCTGCTCCAGAGACTATACCTACCTTGGCTGCTCCTGTGACCACTTACCTAGCCTGTTCCTGTGCCTATTTACCTTGCTTGTTCCAGTACTTCTACTCCTGCATCTTGAGTTCCAGTATCCAGCCTACAGTTCCCAGAAGCACCTTGTTCCAGTATTCAGCCTACAGTTCCCAGCAGCACCTTGTTCCAGTATCCAGCCTACAGTTCCCGGCAGCACCTAGTTCCAGAATCCAGCCTACAATTCCCAGCAGTACCTTGTTCCAGAATCCAGCCTTCTGTTCCCAGCAGCCTCTGTGTCCAGCATTTTCCGGACCATCCGCCTGCTCCTAAAGCATACTCATAAGTACCCCGGCCTCCCGGCCGATTATTACAATAAGATTGTGCTGATTGTGTTTGGTGTCAGGTGCACTAATTGTTCACTGATTGGGGTGTGTATGAATAGGGTACTTACTCACTTCTTTGAGCTTTATTCCCTCTGATGAAGTGACAGGTTTGGTGTCACGAAACACGTCAGGGCGAGAGCGATGTGTTTATTGTGCTGAATTGTATGCTGAGATGAAAACTCATTGTGTTGGATCTTTTGCTGGTAGTAGTCCCAATCATTTTTTGATGTTTTGTTGTGCTTTCTTGTGGAGCTTCCGGACTCCGGATGGATGGACACTCGCAAAGGAAAGGACGATAGAGGATTGCGGGAATTAGGTTGCCTACTGTCTGTTTAGTGGGCTAGATACTTGACACCTGGATTAAAATGCAAAGCCTTAGATGCCTTTGTTGAACTTCCACCAGAGCTTGATGGGGACTATGATGCTTTGAAACAGGCTCTGGTTAAAAAGTTTAAACTCCCACCACAGGTGTATCGCAAAAAGTTTTGGGCATTGCCTAGAGGTTCCACTAACAGTTGCTCGGATGTTGTGAATAATTTGAGAATCAGCAGTGGATTAAAGGACTGTCTCTTACCAAATTTGAAGAATTAGAGCATTTAATGGCAAAGGACCAGTTCCTCAACATCTGTTCTGGAGATGTGCAACAGTTCTTTCTGGATCGGGAGCCGAAAAACAGCGCAACAAGCAGTGGAAGTCGCTTACATGTTTGTTCCCAACATTGTGCCAACATATCCAAAGGCTAGATCTTTACAAAGATCACCAAACTGGAAGGAGCTTCCCTCAGTGAAAGCAGCTAGCTATTTTTTACCAGCAGGTCAACCAGTACCTGTCCCCACTCCTGCGCCTTCAGGAGTCAAGCATCCAGCTGTGGATACCTGGAGGTGCTTTAATTGCAATCATTTAGGCCATGTCAGTGTCACCTGTCCTGAAAGGTGGAGGCCTGTTCGACAATCCAGAGAGACCAACTCACCTTCTGCTGTTTTGTTTGCCGCAGGTACAGATGTAAGCAGCAAAGTTAACCTGCAACCTGTTACTATGGGTAACAAAGTCACTATTGGGCTCAGAGAAACTGGAGCAGAGGTAAATTTAGTGTGCCCAGAGTTGGAGGATTCAGATGATTTGATTCTAGGAAAGACCACAATGGTCTCAGGAATAGGTGGTGTCAGCCCTGCAGTACTCCTGGGGAGCGGGAAGTGGATTAAGAGAAGTTGGGGTATCTGATGCCATCCAAACTAATATTTTACTGGGTACTGACCAAGGGAGGTTGGTAGCCCACTATGTGCCTGCAACTGCTTCCAATGAATTTATTTCCCCACTGGAGGACTCCAATAATGTAAAGATACTTGGTAATGACTTTATGCAATCAGTATTAGGTAATGAGCAGAAAGCAGAACTGGTTGAAGTGCTTAAACCATATCAGCTGAACTTTACAGCAAAACCAGGGAGGACCCACCTGTCTGTTCATAATGTGAATACAAGGGACCATCCTCCTGTTAGACAGTCAGTTTAGTGAGTGTAATTAGAGGTACAGGCTGATATAAAGCAAGAGATTAAAGAGATGTTTGAATTGGATGTAATTAAAAAATCCCTTAGTGCTTGGGCCACACCTGTGGTTCTGGTGCTAAAACAAAACCAAACCAACATGCTCTATTTTGACTATCGGAAGCTGAATGCTGTCACTGTATTTGATGCTTATCCTTATCCCATGCCTATTATTAATGAAATATTGGATCACATAGCCAGTGTTATTTTATTTTATGGTCCTTCCCTTTCGGATGTCGATAGCTCCAGTTACATTCCAGAGAATGGTAAATGAAGTGTTAGAAGGTCTGGGTGAGTTTGCAGTTGCCTACATAGACGATATTGCAGAATTCAGTAGTACCTGGGAATAGCACAGGTCTCACCTCTCACAGGTACTAGACTGGATCAGAGCTGCAAGACAATGTACTGACTATAAAGCCAAGTAGGGGTGACAGAGTCACAATATTTATGGCACTGCTTAGGAGGTGGCAACCTAAAGCCTGAAAATTAAAAAATTAAAGATATTCTAGCCTGGGCCATCCCACAAACCAAGAAGGATGTGATGTCATTTTTTTTAATGAAAATTTATGAATAACAAATATGAATATTTTTATTGATTTTTTATATAGAAAGCATATAATAAAAAACTAACATTTCAAATAGAAAAGTAGATTGATTACAATTTACATTGTTTGAGAAATAAAGGTTACAATATCTGTTACCTGTTAATATATTTAAACAATTAAATAGTTAACTAGCATTCCAAACATTACAGTTTGTTTCAAGATCATAGTTTCCATTTATCTAGAAATTTTGTATGAGCGTTGTTTGTTAGGCTAAATATTTCTTCATAATGTTTGTTGAGATTTATTCTATTTTTGATTTCGCCTATTGTAGGAACCATATCAGATTTCCATTTATACCAGACTTGCCATATTTATAGCTAGTCGTGTAGCCTGAATAATATGGTATATAATCATATGGGTTCCAGACTCTTGTTCTTCTACGCCTATATTAAGTATTGCCAATTCAGGGGTGGCTATAAGTGGATATCCCAAAAGTTTTGATAGCCATAAGATTTTTTTTTCCCCCATAGTTTATTGACTTTGGGGCAATGCCAAAGTGAGTATATGAATTAGATTACCTTCATGTCCACAGTTCCTCCAGTTTTATTTGTCGTATTATATATATGTGACATGAGTACCAGGGTTAAGTACCGTATATACACAAGTATAAGTCCAGGTACCTATTTTTACCTGAAAAATTAGTAAAAACTGATTGACCCAAGTATAAGTCGAGGGTAGAAATTATGACCACTACTGCCTTCTGATTCAGTATTTTTTCAGTATTCAGTTTTATGGCTTAAGTTGCCCTTTAAATGGACAGCAGAATTCCCATACAGTAATATCCAAATCCAGTACCAGTAACCCCCAATTCCTTGGCACTCCAGATGCTTGGAAGCTACAACTCCCAGCATGCTTTGGTTGCTGGGAATTGTAGTTTCTAAACATGTGGAGTGGCAAGGTTCAATATATATATGGCCCCCATATAGTAAAAATGTCAAATGAGAGTTGTAGTTTTAAGCTGTCACTTGCACTAAACTAGCAGCCATTTTTTGCCCCAAACTGAGAAAAGCGACATCATATACGCAGTGCAGTGCAGTGAAGAATGCTCTGATTTGTATGTGGGGGAGACCAAACAGCAACTGCATCAACGTATGGCCCAGCACAGAAGAGCCAATTCCTCGGGTCAGGACTCAGCCGTGTATCTGCATCTTAAGGATAAAGGACATACCTTTGAAGATTGTAATGTTAACATACTGGCGAAGGAACGTGACTGGTTCAAGAGAGGTGTTAAGGAGGCCATTTATGTGAAAATAAAGAAACCAAGCCTAAATAGAGGTGGGGGGGTTCGACACCAACTGTCTGCCATGTACAATGCTGTTTTAACACCTTACTCTGGGCGTTCCTATAACACCTCTTAGCCACTATCCAATCACACCCTTAACACCTGGCTGTGATATGCTAATTGGGATTTTCCAGGGTACATAATTGCCACAGATTCTTGTACAAGTCATTCTGAATTGAGAAAGCCAGTCGGATGACTAGCGAAACGTCTTCAAGAACTACATTTCAAGTCCAGTTGATCTAATTGAATACAACAGATATACCATGACCTGGATGAATGAGAACCTTCACAAGCATTTTGATACTTTCTATTTCTTTTCTGTTGCTCCACCAGTTTTTAAGTGGGGAGATTATCTCTGCTTCATAATAGTCTTGGAAGGATGGTAGGTTCATTCCTCCAGCTTGTTTATTTTTTGTGAGAATTGACATACTTGTTTTATGTTATTTGTTATTCCGTACAAAATTTGTCAAGATTTTATTTAATTGTGAAAAATATTATTTTGGGATCTCGATGGGGAGTGTTCTAAATAGATAAAGAAATTTTGGGAGAATTGACATTTTTATTAATGATATCTTTCCATATAGTGATAAATAGAGATGGACTAGAACTCGAACTCGAACCCAAGTTTGAGACGAATTATTCAAATTCGAACGAATTCGGACTTCTTGAACTATCCCGGACCCGGATTTTTGATATTTTTGGACTTTCAATAAATATCGAATATTCGACTGTTCGAATGTGCGAGTAAAATACCTATTATACCTATACACGAGCATCGAATCCGCGAGTAAAGGGTCCATTAAAACCTATACGCCAGCATCGAATCCACGAGTAAAATGTCCATGGTATCTAGGCGCAAACACGAGCATCAAATCTGCGAGTAAATTGTCCATTAAAACCTATACGCGAGCATCGAATCTGCGAGTAAAATGTCCATGGTATCTAGGCGCAATCGTGAGCATCGAATTCCCGAGTAAAGTGTCCATTAAAACCTATACACGAGCATCGAATCAGCGAGTAAAATGTCCATGGTATCTAGGCACGAACATTGAATCTACGAGTAAAGTGTCCATTAAAGCCTATACACGAGCATCGAATCCGCGAGTAAAATGTACATGGTACCAAGGCGTGAACGAGCTCGAAAATAGCACGAGTGAGAGTAAAATTGATTTTTCGAATGTCCTGGATATTCGAACATGTTCCCCAGACTATTTCCCAGGTCCCACAGCCATTTACAATAAGTTACCATTGATATTTTAATTGTATTTCATTAGAACTTTTCGAACTATTTGTCTCCCATTGACTTTAATGGGTCCGTTTTCGAACTTTCGAACTTTCCATATAGTTCGAAAACGGACCGAACTTTCAAAAGTTCGGCCATCTCTAGTGATAAATAAGGAAAATTCGAATTGGCTATGGTTTGTTGTGTGTCTTTTAAGAGTAGTTTACAGTTTATTTGGAAATAATTTTTAGACGGTACACACAGATTTCCAGATATGTTATTTTATTTGTTTCCCATTGATAGGAATGTTGACTGGTGATACTATATTTGATTTTCTCTTGAATGTTACCAATTATTGAAGATTGTGGCTCATTGATTTTATAATAGGAGATATTGATTGAGTAAGATTTTAGTTGCAGATAGTAAATTTTCTGGATTTGTAAGCTTTAATATTACATCGTCAGCAAACAGGCTTATCTTATGTTCATCTTTATTTATGTTAATTCCTTGGATCTGGTTATGTTCTCTCACTGATTGTGCTAGAGGGCAAATAGTTGTGGGGATAACGGGCATCCCTGTCTGGTTCCATTTGTTATTGGTATTATTTTGGAAATCATTCCTGAGCTTAAAATGTTTGCTGTGGGATTGGAATATAATGCTAGTATTGCTTTTTGGATTGTTCCGATGAGACTAAATGTATCTAAAACATGGGCAAGATAAGACCAGTGGATTCAGTCAAAAGCTTTTTCTGCATCTATAGTTAATAGGACTATTGGGATTTTGAATTTTTCTGCATACTGGATTAGATTAAAGGGGAACTAAAGTCTCCAGACAACATTGTCCCAATAGACAGAGCACATTCACAAACATACAAAAAGCTGTGTCTCACCTCTCCCTTTGCTGTGGCCATTGGAAGATTTATGAAAATAACCTGTGAGTACTAGGGGTCAGCTCCCACAATCCACCTTAGCTGGGTAAACCCCCAGCTAAGTGTCTGCGTACAGGCACATGCTCCATAAAGCTCAACAGATCAAAACAAGGAAGTTGCAGCCTTGCTTCCTAGAAGCTGACAACCAATCACATTATAGCACAGAGATCCTCCCTCTCCATGACACAGAACAGGGCTTTCAGTTTTTTTGTTTTCAAACACATTCAAGGCTCCTGTCCTAACAATGATATAATCCTTTGCTTTTCATACAAAAAGAAAATGAATCTTTGCAGTGTATTTCATAGATAGCATGGATGTAAGAAACAGAATACTTACATTTCAGCAAAAATAAAAGTAAGTGTGGGGAATAGAACCTGCAACTTGTACATTTACCCTGTCTTGCTAAAAGCAGAAGTCTTACCGCTAGGCTAAGAGAGACACTATAAAAACCATTGGTACATGTAGAATATTGTAGTAGGAACATAATAGAAACAAAAAATAAAAATACATTGGGGGAATCAAACTCATAACCTTCTGATCTGTATGTGTCTAACCCTGGCATCTTACAAGGTGAGCCACCGCTGAATAAGCTTAAAGCCTAGGAACATTTAGAAGCTTTATCTTTCTCATGGAATATAATAGAAACAAAAAAAGCTACATCTGGGGTGTTGAACTTGTGACCTTCTGAACTGCGTATTTTTTTAAATCTGGTGCCTTACCTGGTGCGCCAACACTGAATAAGCAGAGAGTCTAGCTACATTTGGTAACTTTATCTTTTGCTAGTAAAAGAATAATTTAAAAAATGGAATATGGAATCCCTGATAACTTAGAAAGCTGCTTGTTACCCTGCAGTTTATTTTCTAGCAACTCACACTGACTGGTAAATAAACTGCAGGGTAACAAGCAGCTTTAAAAGTCTTATCAGGGATTCCATATTGGTGTGTAGACATCTGTATAGAAAACACTTTGTGCATAGAGACAGTGAATACTGGGGTCAGGGGGTGTGGTTCTTTGATGACTTCATGGGCTGTGGGTTGTACTGGCAACAACATGGAAGCCTTCTTATTTACAGAATCTATTTCTCACATATATTAAATGCAACTTACTAGAGAAAAATCTTACAATGTATAGGTGTTCTGGGGAGAAAAACTTTCACATTATGTTTTTGAAAATTTAAGTTTAGTTCTCCTTTAAGTAATCTTCTAGTATTGTCTGAAGTTTTTCTGTTTTTGATGAAGCCTGCTTGGTCTGAACTTATCAATTGTGGTAATATTATTTCTAATCTAGTGGCAATACATTTAGCATAAATTTTTAGATCTGTAGTAAGGACGGATATTGGTCTATAATTGGTTACTTTATCTGGGTCTTTACCTATTTTGGGGATAGTGATTATTGTAGCTTGTAAATATTCTTTGGGAAATTATTGTGTAGTAGGTGCTAGATTGTAGATTTTAGTGAGATGTGTAGCTAATGTTTCTGAAAATTGTCAATAGTATTCAGCAGTATATCCATCTGGTCCAGGGGTTTTCTGGAGTTTGAGATCTTTGATTACTTTAATCATTTACTGAGGAGTAAATGGTTGATTTAAAAGGTTGAGTTGGTTTTTACTTACTGTTGGTAATGTTAGTGTTTGCAGAAAGGAGTTTATTGCATTATCTGATGGTTGTGTAGTATCTTTATCTTCTTTTAAATTACAGAGTGAGTGATAGTATGTTGTGAACTCATCTGCAATTTTTTTGGGATTTATTATTTTTTGTTTTTCTTTATTGGTCAGATGTTGTATTCTTACTTTTGCAGCTCTTTTCTATTAGATTTGCTAATAGTGATGTTGGTTTATAATTTTGTATGTATGATTGTGCTTTTAGTCTATGTAAGTGTTTGTGGTATTTGTATAGACTTAATGTGTGTGTTTTTGATTTTGCAAATCAGTAATGTTTTGTTGAGTGATTTTATTGGGCTTTTGTTTGTTTTTGGTTTCTAATATTTTTAGTTTGTTTAAAAGTTCTGTATATTGGTTTTCTATTTTCTTTTTTTCTCTGGATGCTATTTGGATTAAGATTCCTCTCATATATGCTTTGTGAGCGTTCCATATAGTAAATGGGTTTGTATTTTCCATGTCATTAAATAAAAAATATTCTTGTAATTGTTTAACTATTTCTGGTCAGATATTATGGATGTTTATTAAATATGGATTTAGCTTCCATATTCTTGGAGTATTATTTTGGAATGGTTCGTTAACAGTTATACTGATAGGTGCATGTTCTGGCCAAGTAATTTGCCCCATTTCAACATCATATTTTTTGCAATAACCATTTGTCCATCAATGTATAGTCTATTCGCGAATAGGATAAATTAACTTTAGAATAGAAAGTATAATCCCTTTCTTTTATGTTGTAACTTCTCCACGTTTCATAGAGATCTTCAGAGTGAAAAAAGGGTTTAAGTTGCATTGTAATTCTTTTTTTGTTGGTCGTATCTATTGTAGTCTGATATTTGATTAAAATCTCCACATGCTATTAAATTACCTTTTACAATATTTCTTGTTTTAGACAATATTATATATAAAAAGTTTATTGTGTTAAAATGAGGAGCAATAGTATATATATAGCAATAGTATATTCAGCATTATTGAGAGTGCATTTCAAAATAATATATCTGCCATTTTTATCTAGTATTGTTTCTTGGATTGTAAGTTACGAATTGCAATTAAAACTCCATTTTTCTTTTGAGGACCATTTGCAACTATAATATGATTAAAATTTCTGTTTTGGAGAAGTGGTTGTTTCAGGTGTTTAAAATGAGTTTCCTGTATGCAGACAATGTCTGATTTTTCTTTATTCACCTCTCTCCAAATTAGAGATCTTTTGTATGGACAGTTAAGTCCTTTTACATTATACAATAATAATTTCATGCCATTTAGTTTCATAAAGAGAAATATTTTAACTTTCCCTGATATCATATACCAATTTAAATGAGTAATATACATGTTTAATCTAGATTTGTTAGACATTGCAACATATACATTTACTTTCCCATATAGAAGTATAATAAACATTGTATTAAACTAAACTTATATATTAATGTTAACTTTTAACGAACAGTAATAATTAGAAAAGGGGGTAGCCTTGATCTTCCTCTACCACATAGAGAATAGTATCAAGGTGTTTATTTTGGGGGTTAGTTCTTTGCTAAATAGATGGTTAAGATGTTTTATATAAAAAGTGGCTCCACAAGAGGTAGTTGAAAACAAATGATTTCAGTTATAGTTGTATATCTTATTCAAGGTAATAAGTTCAATTTCTTGTAGGAAAGGTACATGATGGAATTGATCAGGTAGATTGCCAGGTTTTGTCTTTGGGGATCAGTTACCTTTTGGTGAGTTGCTACCTGGTGGTTTACAGAGGCCCCATTTGGTTAATAGTTTTTTTCCTTCCTCCAATGATGTAATAGTGTGGATTGTTCCATCTCTAAGTATAGTTATTTTGGTTGTAAATCCCTAACGATAGGAAATATTGTTTGAGCATAGTTATTTTAATTTATTATTGGAAGTAAGTCTTTTCTCTGGAGAATTGTTAGGGGTGAAAGATCTGCATAGAATTAAATTTTGATGGCAGCTTTTTTGTTTTGTCATTTGTGCCATGAGGGTATTTTTTGTTTTGGTGTCATTCATTTGCACCAATACATCTTTAGTAGCATCTTTTTTTAGATATAGTTAGTCTGTATATATTAACAATTGAGTCATACTTACTGTATGCATGGTTACAGAGTGGAAAATAGTTTTATAATGTAGTCTTGCAGATCTTTATTTTTAATTTCTTCAGATATACCTCTGATTTTGATGTTATTTCTTCTGGTTTTACCTTCCAGGTCTATTAAACATAAATTTTAGGTCATAGTCTACTGATTTGTATGTGTCCACTAACACATTGTGAGTTGAAACCAGTTCATCAATTTTAGTTTCATTAAGTGCCACATGGTTTCCCAGACCCTCCATAGTTTCTTTTAGGTCTGAAATTGCCACAGTAATATCTTTGCTTATAGCATCTTTGATTGAGGACAATAACTGGGTCGTTGTGTTTACTGTGATGTATGGATCAGTGTCATTGTCCTGTATTATTTTACTCAAATTGGTTTGACGTGGGAGGGGGGCCTGCATACTGTTGTGTAGTTCAGCTCTGCTGCGTTTCTAAGATTGTTTAACCTCTTGATTTCCAGTGAGGTTACCTTGTGTTTTATGTTTATTTTGAGTGTTGCAGCTTTGGCTGGTAATTTCAGAGGGGTCTGTATAGGTGGGTTCCCTTTCAGAGTAGTCCTCTGTTTTATTTTGTGTACTGAGGGTATCTGTACCATCTTTCATGTTAAAGTCTGTTTCAATTTGTAAGTTTTGCATTTCTGCTTTAAGGTAAAGTTTCTTACCCTTTTCTGCTGTCTTGTTTTGTGTGAGAGACGATCTGTTGGAGTCTATTTAAATTTCACTTGATGCTCCTTGTTTTGCAGGCGAATCTGTTGAGGACCGGGAGGTTTCTGGACTGCCGGCGCCATCTTGGATTTCACCCACGGCGCTAAAAAACTTGGTAATATTTTGCAGTTTGGTTTTGTTTTTATTGCCTTTGCACTTCGTCATCTTGTTTGGGTCACTTTCCGATAGCTTTTTTTGTATTTTAGGTCCAATTTTTAGGTCTCTCTGTGGAGCTTACTCAAGTTATATGCGGTCACATCAGTGCCTGGCTCCCCCCCGGACATGATGTCATTTTAAGGAACTGGAGGATACTACAGGAAATTTATTCCCATTACAGTTCCTTAGCAAAACCCTTAACAAGAAGAAATTGCCCAATCTTTTAATGCTCTCAAGAATTCCCTTATAACTGCTCCAGTCCTACAGGTCCCAGATTTTAAAAAGAGGTTTATAGTTCAGACTGATGCCTCTGCTTATGGCCTTGGGGCTGTACCCAGTCAAGCGAACATAGAAGGTGAAAAACATCCTATACTATATCTGAGTAGGAAGCTAGTACCCAGGAAAGTAGCTTATGCCACTGTAGAAAAGGAGTGCTTAGCCACTGTATGGGCATTGCAAAAGTGCTCTTCTAGAACATTAAAGCCACATTCCATCTCTTATGGCCAAGTTAAAATGCTCATAAACATGTAATTTCACCATGAAAATGGTCCCCAGTGTTTATGTTAGGGTTAGTGGAGCACGGAGCCAGATCTTCTTTTGATAATGTGGGGCCGAACTATGTATTTGGTATTCTCTACAGCTAGTTACAAAGAGGTCACCTTAAGGAAAGCCATATGTATAAAATAAATAAATTATTGATATGTGATAAAGGAACCAATATTATATTTCTGAATAGGCACATTAAAAGATTCCCAACATAGAGGCCTTATTCCATTGTCAGGGAGAGTTAATATCTTGGGAAATATGTTTTATACACGGGTTGTGTTTGGTATTGTAGGAGTCAATAATTACTACAGGAGAGGAATATGTGGTCTATATCCCAGTGCATATCTAAATTTATATGGAATCTGCTTTACTGAGGGGGAATGAATGCTTGTGACAAGTCTTAAATCTGGACACTCCCACACTCCCACTCCCAACTAAAGAGGGGGCTGGTACAATAAGGGGCTTAAAAATAATTGTAACCCCTATAACTTTGATTATACTGAGGGAACATGCTAAAGTATGGATCATATGTTTTCTTCTTGCCCGGGACACAGGATATCTTCTAGTGAGTAATTAGGGTCTGTGAAATTTTTTATCCTTTTTATTTTATATAACTGTTATAGTACCTATATTGTATGTCATTTTATTTGCAACACCATTTTTCTTTATTTTTATATTAAATACACTTTACACCTTTTGGAATATTAAACATAAAATTTAGTAAGTTTGATGCTCTAAAGGAACTTAGCCTCTGAAAGATATATGTGTTTGGATGGTTATTTAGGTCTATTCTGTATAAATGCTAATTAAATATGACTGCTGGTAAGGGAGAGTGAATGCCAGATTAACCCTCTGGTTACTGGAGTGATTGGTGTAATGTTAACCATTTAGCTGCCAGGTCAGGGGTGTGCATAGCTAGTGAGAGTCAAGAGTGATTGTGGGGCATCCCCGTGGCCTTAAAGGCAGAGTGGTGGCAGTAAGTACCAATTGATTGGTCAGATCACGTGCCCAGTGAACTGGCACTATATACACAAAAAAAGGCAATCGCACATCCAATTTAATTGCTTATATTTTGTAATAACATTGTGTTGCGACTTAAAAAAGTCTGCCCTTCTTTCTGTATAAATTAAAGCAATTCGTTCTATAACTTGGCCAAAGTATTTTAAGCCAAGCAACCACTTCAAGGTTTGCTTTATGCTGCTGTGTCCTAACTTTTAACCTTTTTTTACCATAGTAAATTTTTACCTTCTTAGGAGCCATATTTCTCATATGTTTTCTTTATATCAGTACCTGCCTTTTATGAGATGAATGTTCCTGCTGCTCTTTCGCTTGCTTTCTTGGGACTAACTCTCCTTGAACACATGACCCACTGTGGGTGGAGTACACATTTCCAAGAAACTTGTTCAAACCTCTAATGTAACAAGCAACCTTGGGCAAATCAAATGAAAGGAGTGGTTTGGAGGGTTTGGTTCCCTGTGTTTTATTGTTAGTGACATCATCAAACTAATTAGCATTTTTTTATTAAATTGTTGATGGTTGTCAAGAAGCAAAAATACATATTTTATATTCATAGATATGTAAAATATACACCTGGTATATAATGCAAAACCAAAAAATAAAAATAAAACATACTTTGTTAAAAATGGCATTGTATGCTTTAATACAGGGCATTAGAGCATAATGTCCCCATCCTTATAACAAAAAAAAATCTATACCTGAATTATTACATCAGGCTGAAAAACTGGATTCTTATGGATATTTCTGAATATCTGCAAACTCTGGTACCGACTCCTGCTGTGCTTTTATATGGTTTGAAAAAACGCTAATAGGGAGATTCAATAAAAATTCTTATTGTTAAAAACGGTGCTAATTTTACCCCAACCAATCAGATGTTAATTTCAAATGTTAAATAAGATCTGATTGGTTGGGTCAAAATTAGCACCATTTTAAATGATAACAACTATTATTGAATCTCCCTGAAAGTTTTAAATTTACCACTGATAATACTGATCTACCACCGATGGTACTGGTGTATAGTATAGTATTTGAGGTTGAATAAAGACATACGTCCATCCAGTCCAACACATCTAGCAATATCCTCATTTCCTGCCTAACTGTTGATCCAGAGGAAGGCAAAAAAACACCAAATTTGTGAAGGGGAAAAAATTCCTTCCTGACTCCAAGTGGCAATCGGAAATTTCCCTGTATCAACTCCAGGGATATATATTTTATATCTCTCTGATCTCTCTGTTTGGGCTGGAGCCCCAACTACATTGTAATCATTGGAAAATTCAGGAATGAAATCTCTAGATTAGTTTAGACTATATTCTGGCATTTGGATATGCATGGCTTTGTCCTTTTGGATAGTTAGGGGAAAGAGAGATAAAAATAGGATTAAAGGTCAGAAATTAGTCAGCAATTATCAGACACCTTGGGTACATGATTCTTTTATTGTTGTAATTATTCTGATGTGGCACAAAAGCTCATACTCCAGGACTCGGTGCATACGCCAAACATCTAGCGGTGCCTCAAGGAGCAGAATTAGCAATAACACAGAAAGTGGGGTCAAAACCAACCCCTAAAAAAAGGCCCCATTCAAAAAAGGCACACTGCACTTACTAAACGAGTCAAAATATACAAAAATACGTTTATTGGTGATCAATTGACACGATCCCTTATCTCACAACATACAATTCATATGCAATATCTAACCAATAATGAATACCCTTTTTACCTAACCCTATTTATCACATCAATATATCTAAAAAGAGGTGGCTCGGGCGTCCCCAACACCACGTTAACACCCCCGGCTCCAAGGAGTAATGTACATCTAGTTTACAGTGGGACAGAGAGTTAACTTATACCCAATCCAAATAACAAAAGTCACCGTTATTAGTCCCAATCCACCTACACAGGCCTGTTGCTTGTCAAACAAACCCGGGACTTACGTGAGAAGCCAGGACCCCTAGCGGGACGACCACACTCTTCCACCCGGTCCTCGATCCTTTATACTCCAATCTCCGCTTTCCTTTTCTTCCATTCCGGACTTGTGGTTCCTATTTCCTCGGGTCCTGGGATGTACTTCCTCCTAGACGCCGGCAGCTTCACTCACCGTAACTAACCTACGCGCGTTTCACCAACATGCGCCAACTTGCGCGTGGCTCTTCACAGGGTCTCGCGATATCCTACGGTGAGAACCTTTTTATGCACCATTCTCTTAAAGGTTAACACCCCCTATTTTACTTCTATATAGAGGGCGCTGTGATACTGCTTTTACCTACAATTGCCATTGTACTGTACATATTTCTTATCAGACCACACACACTTTTCAATTGCAATGTCAAACCAACACACATTTTTTTTGTCTCCATTACATAATACGTTTGATTTTATAGTCTTTCTAATCGTACATGTGTCTCATGTGCGAGACCACTCGCTATAATTGATCCTACACCACCTCGTCTCACACATTGCTGGATTTACAAATACATCCGCTCAGCGCGGCTCTCATTGATCCTGATCGCATATTCCCTTAGATTTTCAAACCAATATTGACATCCCACCCTCAAACTATATTAACCTCCAAATTCAAAGACTTCATTATCAGGTATCAATGTAAATCTGAAAACAGACAGTTACTAATGAGGATTTCCATTTTAGACGCTCATTATCCCTCTATTGTAATGTATCTAAAGGTAATGGAGTTATGTGCACCTATTGTTATACTAATTACTATTGTATTACTATACATTTCAGTTAATATGAGGACTCCCCTCCATCACAGAGGTGCATCATTCTATTCATAAGATAGACCAATCCGATGGATCATACATCCCCATCATTTATAAAAACATGCGAATTGCATGTCTTCGTTTAGCCCTTTGGACTTAGGGTTTTTAATTTATGAATCCACCGGAGTTCTTTTTGAAGCAAGACATCTATCAACATCCCCTCCCCTTATACCCGAGACACTGTTTCTCTCTAACCACAAAAGGACCAATCCACGGCCCTTTGTGTGTCTCGCATATGCTTGGCTACTGCCGATCTAATCAATTTCCATTTTACGTATCGCTCTTTCGTTTTCTAAGATGCGTGTTTTAAGCGCTCTCCTCGTTTTCCCAACGTACTTCTTGTTGCACTTGCAAGTTATTAAATAATTACTTGTATAGTTTTACATGAGATGTATTGTCTGATGGCCCACTCTCTACCATCAGACCCCACACATATGTTTTTTTGGGTCATTAGGGGCATGCCCGGCATGTACCACAGCATTTGTTCCCCTTTTGTTTTAACCCAATCACACCCTTTATTTGTGGGGTTAACAAAATGACTGGGTGACATATTGTCTTTCAAATTGGATGCACGACGTGCCGTTAATTGGGGATATTGACCAATATGTTTTTCAAGATCCCTATCATTCGCAATCAATCTCCAATGTTTTTGGAGTATTGTTTTTATCTCCCCCCAACTTTGATTATAACTGGAGATGAATCTAATGGTTTCATCTTTTTTTCTACTCTCATGTTGTACGTTCAATAGAGACCTACGACTTCTTTTCTTAGATTTCTCAAATCCTTTACGGATCACTGTTTCAGTGTAACCTCTAGCTCTGAATCTCTCCGCTAATTCCGCCGATTGAGTTAACCACCCTTCCCGAGTTGAACAGTTGCGTTTGATCCGCCCAAATTGTCCAATGGGGATGCCGTTGATTAGGCTCTTAGGGTGATGACTATCGGCGGATAGCAGGGAATTCACGGCTGTTTTCTTTTCTATGATTCTTAGTCGACACTATTCCCCCTTCAATAGATATCTCTAGATCCAAAAAATCTACTGATGTTTTGCTATATACATATGTCAGTTTTATATTTAGATCATTTACATTCAATTTGTTGATAAATAATCTTAAGCCATCTTCCGATCCTCTCCACAAAAAGAGGACATCGTCTACATACCGTAGCCAAAGGATCACCTCTTGTCCCTCAGGTAGATCATTAATGGCATCGTCCACAATGGAATTTTCCCAGAGGCCGAGATGGAGGCAAGCATACGTCGGCGCGCATGCCGCCCCCATCGCGGTCCCTCTCACCTGCCTCTCAGTACATCTCCTGTGTCTATGACATAGGAGCTCAACGTCACCAAAAAGGGGCGTAGCATCTCATCAATGTATCTACATACTGCTCTGTGGGGCCTCCAATACCGGAGATTATCGGTCTCCCCGGGGGAAATTTTTGTTTTTTGTGCACTTGGGAATGTGTAAAAGGTGGTCCCTAGGGGATGTAATCCAAAGAAAATTATATTCCTTTGAGCTTATGACATTGTTATCCTTCCCATTGTCCAATTCTCTTTTTCAAGGTCTTTTGTACTCCAGGTAACGGATTGGTGGCTAACACTTCGTATTGATGTCGATCCCCAAGTTGTTCTATTGCCTCCAACTTGTATGGCAATTTAGTCATTACGACAATGTTGCCCCCTTATCCGCTACCCTGATCACAAGGTCATCTCTATTCTCCAGCCACCGCAGAGCTTTAAATTCTGCCCTGGATAGATTCGAATTGTATACTGGAATCTCTGGTAGGGCCTCTATGTCTTGAGAACCAAATTGACAAAATCTCAATATTAGGAAACCTCTTATAGAAGGATACCATTTGGACTTATTCTTCAATTGAGAAAAACCCCCTCTATACTCCCTATTCTTATCTACATCTTGTTCACCATCCGCTAACGCTTGAAGGTCAGCTAATGCTCTAATATCACGATCTGAGGATAAGACAGGATTCTCCTTTTTAGAAAATATTTTCTTTAAACACAATTTGCGTGCAAATATATGGAGATCCTTTATGCACATAAATTTGTCAAGTGTACAAGTAGGGGCAAATGTTAGTCCTTTAGAAAGGACTGATATTACTTCAGGTTTCAAAATTTCCCCCGTTAAATTAATCACCTGTAATATATCTGTATGGCTCAAAATCTGGATGTCCGATTTTTCCTCAACACATATCTCTCTCTCTGCGGTCGAGGAGGAGTTCTTTTTCCTTCTAGTTCTTTTGCCTCTCCTTGTTTTTTTCCCCCTAAAGGGATCTTTTCCTTATGTCTACGTTTTTTCTCTCCATCTGAACTCATTTCCCTATCTTCATGTTTATACCAACTATACGCCTCTCCATTTCTAAAGTCTTCACTGTCTCTTATAAATTTTTTCTTTTTCCTCTTTTTAATCTCTATCTGCATCCCATCAATGTCTTTTCTAAGAGTGGTGTTAAATGCCTCAAAATCTTTTTCCCCTTTGAACTGATCCAGCTTCTTTTGGAATTCTTCTATTTCCTTATTTAATTTATCTAACCTACTTGAATCTGTTTTTACAATCTTCCTCATCAAATTCAAAGAGCAATTTGTCAACTCATCTTCCCATTCTTGTTTGAAGTGTGGGTCTATTTCGCTCAGGTTCGCCCTGGGCGTCAGCCTAATACGTAGGCCTCGTGGAATCAAATTATTCCTCAAGTAATTGTCAAGACTTGCTACTTCCCATTTAGCTCTTAATTGTTGGAAGATGAGTTTCCGATATTGCTTTTTAATTTGGCGAAAGCCATCATCGGGTTCGGATGCGTCTGATGTGTCCCCACTAGAGAACACATCCGACATATCCGAATCCCAGTCCAGTTCATCTAAAGTGAATGCCATGCTAGGTGACGAGGTGGTGTGACAAGCAATTGAGAACCAATAAACCAATCACGTAATAAATCAAAATGAGCGTGCTCAAACAAACCAGAGAAAGAAAAAAAAAAAAAAAAAAAAAGGGAAGGATAAAGTATCCTCTATAATTGTAATTATTCTGATGTGGCACAAAAGCTCATACTCCAGGACTCGGTGCATACGCCAAAAATCTAGCGGTGCCTCAAGGAGCAGAATTAGCAATAAACACAGAAAGTGGGGTCAAACCAACCCCTAAAAAAAGGCCCCATTCAAAAAGGCACACTGCACTTACTAAACGAGTCAAATATACAAAAATCCGTTTATTGGTGATCATTACATCACGATCCCTTATCTCAACAACAGTACAATTCATATGCATATCTAACAATATGAATACCCTTTTACCTAACCCTATTTATCACATCAATATATCTAAAAAGAGGTGGCTGGGCGTCCCCAACACCACGTTAACAACCCCGGCTCCAAGGAGTAATGTCATCTAGTTACAGTGGGACGAGAGTTAACTTATACCCAATCCAAATAACAAAGTCACCGTTATTAGTCCCAATCCAACTACACAGGCCTGTTGCTGTCAAACAAACCCGGGACTTACGTGAGAAGCCAGGACCCCTAGCGGGACGGACCACACTCTTCACCCGGTCCTCGATCCTTTATACTCAATCTCCGCTTTCCTTTCTTCCATTCCGGACTTGTGGTTCCTATTCCTCGGGTCCTGGGATGTACTTCCTCCTAGACGCCGGCAGCTTCACCGTAACTAACCTACGCGCGTTTCACCAACATGCGCCAACTTGCGCGGTGGCTTCTTCAGGGTCTCGCGATATCCTACGGTGAGACCTTTTTATGCACCATTCTCTTAAAGGTATACACCCTCCTATTTTACTTCTATATAGAGGGCGCTGTGATACTGCTTTAACCTACAATTGCCATTGTACTGTACATATTTCTTATCAGACCACACACACATTTTCAATTGCAATGTCAAACCACACACATTTTTTTTGTCTCCATTACAATAATACGTTTGATTTTTATAGTCTTTCTAATCGTACATGTGTCTCATGTGCGAGACCACTCGCTATAATTGATCCTACACCACCTCGTCACACATTGCTGGATTTACAAATACATCCGCTCAGCGCGGCTCTCATTGGATCCTGATCGGCATATTCCCTTAGATTTTCAAACCAATATTGACATCCACCCTCAAAACTAATATTAACCTCCAAAGTCAAAGACTTCATTATCAGGTATCAATGTAAATCTGAAAACAGACAGTTACTAATGAGGATTTCCATTTTAGACGTCATTATCCCTCTATTGTAAGTATCTCATAAAGGTAATGGAGTTATGCACCTATTGTTATCCTAATTACTATTGTATTACTATACTTTCAGTTAATATGAGGACTCCCCTCCATCACAAAGAGGTGCATCATTCTATCGATAAGATAGACCAAGATCCGATGGATCATACATCCCCATCATTTATAGAAAACATGCGAATTGCATGTCTTCGTTTAGCCCTGTTGGACTTAGGGTTTTTAATTTATGAATCCACCGGAGTTCTTTTTGAAGCAGACATCTATCAACATCCCCTCCCCTTATACCCAGAGACACTGTTTCTACACCACAAAAGGACCAATCCACTGGCCCTTTGTGTGTCTCGGCCATATGCTTGGCTACTGCCGATCTATCAATTTCCATTTTACGTATCGCTCTTTCGTGTTCTAAGATGCGTGTTTTAAGCGCTCTCCTCGTTTTCCCAACGTACTTCTTGTTGCACTTGCAAGTTATTAAATAAATTACTTGTATAGTTTTACATGAGATGTATTGTCTGATGGCCCACTCTCTACCATCAGACCCCACACATATGTTTTTTTGGGTCATATAGGGGCATGCCCGGCATGTACCACAGCATTTGTTCCCCTTTTGTTTTAACCAATCACACCCTTTATTTGTGGGGTTAACAAAATGACTGGGTGACAATTTGTCTTTCAAATTGGATGCACGACGTGCCGTTAATTGGGGATATTGACCAATATGTTTTTCAAGATCCCTATCATTCGCAATCAATCTCCAATGTTTTTGGAGTATTGTTTTTATCTCCCCCCAACTTTGATTATAACTGGAGATGAATCTAATGGTTTCATCTTTTTTTCTACTCTCATGTTGTACGTTCAATAGAGACCTACGACTTCTTTTCTTAGATTTCTCAAATCCTTTACGGATCACTGTTTCAGTGTAACCTCTAGCTCTGAATCTCTCCGCTAATTCCGCCGATTGAGTTAACCACCCTTCCCGAGTTGAACAGTTGCGTTTGATCCGCCCAAATTGTCCAATGGGGATGCCGTTGATTAGGCTCTTAGGTGATGACTATCGCGGATAGCAGAATTCACGGCTGTTTCTTTTCTATGAGTCTTAGTCGACACTATTCTCCCCCTTCAATAGATATCTCTAGATCCAAAAAATCTACTGATGTTTTGCTATATACATATGTCAGTTTTATATTTAGATCATTTACATCAATTTGTTGATAAATAATCTTAAGCCATCTTCCGATCCTCTCCACAAAAGAGGACATCGTCTACATACCGTAGCCAAAGGATCACCTCTTGTCCCTCAGGTAGATCATTAATGGCATCGTCCACAATGGAATTTTCCCAGAGGCCGAGATGGAGGCAAGCATACGTCGCGCGCATGCCGCCCCCATCGCGGTCCCTCTCACCTGCCTCTCAGTACATCTCCGTGTCTATGACATAGGACTCAACGTCACCAAAAAGGGGCGTAGCATCTCATCAATGTACTACATACGTGCTCTGTGGGGCCTCCAATACCGGAGATTATCGGTCTCCCCGGGGGAAATTTTTGTTTTTTGTGCACTTTGGGAATGTGATAAAAGGTGGGTACCTAGGGGATGTAATCCAAAGAAAATTATATTCCTTTGAGCTTATGACATTGTTTCTCCTTCCTCCATTGTCCAATATCTTTTTCAAAAATAAATGTGGTTGGTTTGACATTGCATTGAAAATGTGTGTTGGTCTGATAAGAATATGTACAGTACAATGGCAATTGTAGGTAAAAGCAGTATCACAGCGCCCTCTATATAGAAGTAAAAAGGAGGGTGTATACCTTTAAGAGAATGGTGCATAAAAAGGTCTCACCGTAGGATATCGCGAGACCCTAGAAGCCACCCGCGCAAGTTGGCGCATGTTGGTGAAACGCGCGTAGGTTAGTTACGTGAAGCTGCCGGCGTCTAGGAGGAGTACATCCCAGGACCCGAGGAATAGGAACCACAAGTCCGGAATGGAAGAAAGGAAAGCGGAGATTGAGTATAAGGATCGAGGACCGGGTGAAGAGTGTGGTCCGTCGCTAGGGGTCTGGTCTCACGTAAGTCCCGGGTTTGTTTGACAGCAACAGGCCTGTGTTTGGATTGGGACTAATAACGGTGACTTTTGTTATTTGGATTGGGTATAGTTAACTCTCTGTCCCACTGTAACTAGATGTACATTACTCCTTGGAGCCGGGTTGTTACGTGGTTTGGGGACGCCCAGCCACCTCTTTTATGATATATTGATGTGTATAATAGGGTTAGGTAAAAGGGTATTCATTATTGTTAGATATTGCATATGAATTGTACTGTTGTTGAGATAAGGGATCGTGTCAATTGATCCCCAATAAACGTATTTTTTGTATATTTTGACTCGTTTAGTAAGTGCAGTGCCTTTTTTGAATGGGGCCTTTTTTTAGGGTTGGTTTTGACCCCACTTTCTGTGTTATGATTCTTTTATTGACCTTAGCCAGTGATGTCAAAGCTTGTCATTCCAGCTGTTCTAGATAGTTCATTTCCCAGTGCATTGATTGGTTTGCTGGGGTTACGTTTGTGATATTTCCCTATCGGCTTGCAAAAAAATAGAAACTCTTTCTTACCTATACTTATAAAACTTGAGCCTTATATAATATTAAGTTTTACTTATTTTGTAACAAATCCTGTTTAGCTACTTAGATGTTAAAAATTTGAAATGCCGCAATATACTGTTTCAGGTCATTGCTACTTGTGTGTATAAGTGTAAAACAACATGATCATTGAAAAACTGCAACCTGTTGGTTGGCCAATAAGGTTGTTTGGATATAATGTATATATAAATGTGAATGAATAACATAAACATAAAGTATGTATGTTGCTTTTATTGTCCTATCTATGTCCTGGAATAGACTGGACTTAAAAAGCAGGATTTAAGCGAATCTGCAATCTGAGTGGTCCAGACAGGGCTTTGGAAGGCCTTGCCAATATCCTGCCTCTATCCCAAGTGATGTGGGGAGGTACGTATGCAGCTTAGGAAAATGTCAGCTATAGAATGTACATTTTCACATAATCACATAAATGCATGTAGTATAGAGAACAGGTTTTAAAAGCCTTCTTCATGCCTCTAATTTAAAACTCTATATCAAGAAGAAGCATAGAGGAAAATCAGCACTGATAGCCTGCCTTGGAGCTCATTGTCTCCTGACACCAATTGTCATAGGCTACCCCTGAAACTCTTTTAAACACTCTGTATTCCACAAAATCTTTATTACTGTACTAAATGCATGTGTCCACCCACAGTACTAATTAAATCTAAACCCTTATTTCCCTGGTTTCTTGCACATGGCATGAGCATTTGAGCCAACTTTCTCCTTTAAGAAGTCTTTGCACATTTACTGTTTGTAGTCAAAGATTAAGGGGTTTTAAATAAAATTGGGTTTGTTTTCCCCTTGGAGTAGTAGGTTTAGGTCTAAACAAACAGTTTAACTGCTATAGCTGTAGCAGAATAAAACATCTGATTCATTTTTTTACTCCCTTGTTCAGTGGAAGCTCCCATGGTATGAAGTTCACTTTTTATATTGGTGACCATCACATGCATCACTTAACACTGCCAGCTAGAGAATGTCTGCAGGGTAGTGCACATCAGCTATTGCTTTCTGGTATAAAGCAGGTTAACTTGATTCCCTCCAATGTGGCTCCTACTTTGTAGATCTGTAAGGTTATAGAATACTTCTAGTTTGTATAAAATATCAAAATTATGAACAATTTTTAGCTGTATTGAAAAATTTGAAATGTATAAAATAAAATCACTGTAGTTGGTGCAAAAAATAATAGAGAAAACTGGTGTCAATGGAACTCAAACAATAAAACAAATTTTTTTTGTAGGTTATACTATTTCAAGCCAGAATCAAAGCCTGTGATGTATCTATGAGGTGTATTGTGTTTATGAAAAGAAAAATGTCATACAGGTCTGATCTGCAAAGAGAACACATCATTACATTTGTTACTGTCGAACAGGGATGCCTGGAAATATCCTTTGTGTATCTAGAGGAACAGTGTTCAAGGTAAGAACAGCAAGTTATGAAAGCATCCCAGCAGCTTTGTTTGTTTTAATATATGCCCCAGTTGATGCGCTGATCTGATCCTCATAGATAAATACAACATTTGTCAAACAATAACGTGTATGGCAAAACCAGAGGGATTGTGTCCAGGGTTAGAAACATCCTATTTTGTTGCTACTGCCAATTAGTCTTAGCAACCGTACAGTAAACCGAGTGGCAGGAAATGAATAAGAGAGAGCAAGAAATGTAACAAAACAATAGAATAAAAATGTTTTCTCAAAAGAAATCTCTTTGATTGCTTTGGTTGGTTATACTTTTCAACCAAGATGTCAGAAGACAACAATGATTGCAAATATTGGAATGTTCGTCATACAATTACTGCACTGTGATGTCATTGCACTAACATGGCTGTAACAAAATTCGAACATTAGAGAGACATCAAGAGCCCAGAACAGGTATACATTAATTGGTCTCTTTTGCAGTTCCTTTGTGTGCTTTTAAGGGGAGATTTCAGTAGAAATGCTGAAATGTCACAGTTGTTGGTTGATTTATGAAATAACCTGTGTGTATTTCGAGTCAGCTTCCATAATCCACCTCTTTCCACCTCTTTCCTTCCTGGTCTAAGTCTAAGGCTGGGTAAACACAGGACAATATTATGATCCGACAGACCAATCATCGCTTTCAACTGGTCGGCCGGGATGAAATATTGCTGGCTGGCTGCGAACAGGCCACTAACAAAAGTTTGGCATGACCAATGATCCCAAGCTTTTTTTGCATGATTGGTCTCGGACACAGATGAAAGATTTAAACAGTGTTGAGATTTAACAATGCTGAAAACTATCTCTGTTTCCCCACACATTGATTTGCTTTTAATACAAAAAAGAAAACCTTCGCAATTTATTTCACATCAAGGGAAAAAAATTAATTGATTTAAGAAAGCGTGAGCATTTAAACTTAAAGTATAACCTCATTAAGTTTAGTCCTGCTTTAAACTACCGTATATAAGTATTCACTTTTGACCATTTGTGTAAAAGTGTTTTTGCTTTTATTACAGTTTACCGGTATCTATTATTTTTTGTTTCGAAGAACTTCTGTTATAACTTAGTTTTACTTTAATCATTTTACCTTTTACATATATCTTTAATTTGTGGTCACACAAAGTCCTATCTGGGCCTGCATGGAGCATAAAAATAAGGTTTTTACTCTGTTTGGATTTTTAAAAACCTCAATCTATGGTTTGTTATTATGTACTACAGTATATACCTTAAAAGCCCTTCTAAACTGAATGCCTACTTTCAGGAATATTTATTTTATGTGCTAATTTTACCATAAGTGGAGCACACTGCATTCTTTGTTAGAAGGTTCAGAAATGTAAAATATGAAAACAATTATGTGCTAATTGCAATTTGGGAACATTTTGAAGCTGCACGTGTGTAAACCTATACATTTGTGGTATCAGCACTCTGTGAATGTAGAATTCATGCTAATTATGTTTTCCATATGTTTCTAAGAATCTGTGCGAGTCTCAAAGCTGATTTTTCACTTTTGTTTTTCAGATTTCATAACTTATTATTATCTGTAGTAATTGTTTGGTCTAATTGTTATTAGATTAGTCTTAACAATCTTGTAAAACAAATGCAGCCCACATTTATATTTACTAGTCTGTGTAGGCAACTTATATTTATCAGTCTGTGTGGTCTGTATGGTTAGTGAATAGTTCTTTGTCCCACGGGAAGCAGCCACCTACTAACAGCTGTTGGGCTTGGCGGCTGCCTTCCACATCCGCTGCTGGAAATGGAAATTCACAGGTGCACGCAGCAGCTCCCACTCGTTCACACATGCGCAATCTCTGGAAGTCCCGAGATCTTGCGTGATCTCGCGAAAAGGCCGATTTTTTCAGCGCCGCAATGGAGGACTCTGTGAGCATAGCTGCCACTGGCTGTGAGATCACCAGTTAGACACTCCCCCCTTCAGAAATTGCCTTATAAAAGGGTGATGAGAGACACTATTTCATCCTCCTCAGAGGAGGAGACTGTTTATAAATGCACACCATTTCCAGAAGCTTCCTTCAGACACTTCAGGTACCTCTGAAGAAGCCATTAGCCTTGTTAAGGGCCCTAGGATGGGAAAGAAATGTCCTCACAAGGGGAAACATGGAGGATTGTTTCACAAATTACACACCCCTCATGTCTCTTCCAAAATTCTCCCTGATGCTCGTTTGAGCAGAGGTCATAAAAGGAGAGAGGCGTTTGCCTCACACAAAACAGCGTTGTTTGATGCACCTTCAACATCTTCCACAGTGGACTCGGACACTGAAACAGTATCCAGGTCCTTTGCATCCTCAGAAAGAGGAAAGATTAGCAAGCTCCAAATGGCTTGTGTGGGGCTAGCAGGAACCCCCCTCAAAACTTTTTTCACTGAGCTGGGACATATCAAACTCCCCAGAATATGCTTGTGAAGGTTCTCATTCATCCAGGTCATGGTATATCTGTTGTATTCAATTAGATCAACTGGACTTGAAATGTAGTTCTTGAAGACGTTTCGCTAGTCATCCGACTGGCTTTCTCAATTCAGAATGACTTGTACAAGAATCTGTGGCATTCTCAAGGGTACATAATTGCCACAGATTCTTGTACAAGTCATTCTGAATTGAGAAAGCCAGTCGGATGACTAGCGAAACGTCTTCAAGAACTACATTTCAAGTCCAGTTGATCTAATTGAATACAACAGATAAACGCCCCAGAAGTTTTTAATTTTGCCCAGCTGGCTTTTAGGTCCACGCTCGTCAAAGAAGATGAACTGGTACTGAGAAACTATTTAGGAGTTCCAGACACACAATCTTTCATAGCCCCAGATTCGGACCCTGCATTATTGTCCTTTACCAGTGACACCTATTCACATTCTTCCTTAAATAATACACTGCGCAATATTCAATATAAAATAGCAGACGCAGCTGGCCCCCTCCTGTTCATGTTGTCCAAGGCTGAACAGGAGGACAATATAGTCTCAGACCAATCCTTCCGTCTATTAATTCCCTAAAAAAAAAAAGCACTACTTAAAGCAACCAGCAGGCCTACCTTTATTATAGGTCAGACCTTTAACTATATATCAAACATAAGAAGGGCTGGTTACTTCACATCTGCAGGCATGGCAGACCTTGCCCCTAAGTCCCACAATTTTTCTAATTTGGAAACCAGCACATTGTTTGGTTCATGCAGGAGGTTAAAGTCGGATACAAGGCCAAGGGACATCCCACGATTTTAACCAGGGCAGCTACAGACGATTCAACCCTATTGAACAGGGATCAGACCAGCACACCTCTGTCCCAAGAGCAGCGTCTCGGAAACCGTTTGCAGGTAGGTACCCCTTCTTCTTGCCTGATTCCTTCAATAAAGTTTTTTTTTTAATTCGGTTTATTGACGTCGGTACAGAATAATTTACAGTTTGCATATAAATAACATTTGTACTGTTATACATTGCATATCGCTGCATATTTGCATTTTTATACATTTAATAGGTTACATAGTTCAAGTCCATATAGCCATAAATATCTGCCATGATATCTTGCGTTTTCATATTTACACTGTTTTTGTGCAAGTATGACTCAATTAAACGTTGTAAAACTTGATAAACTAAAATATTTTCTGCTGTTTTACTTTAGTTCTATCTCTGTCTGCTAGGGTACCATCATATCTATATTGTGTTATTGATTATCAGTATATTGGATAGTACACATAAAACTGGATAAGTCTATTGTTTTCTGCTGGTGAGACAAGATAATACGCCGCCATTTCTTCCCAGTCACTGGGTTCCAGCTCGGGTATAAACTTCGACCATTTTTGCATAGTGTTATCTATGTATAATTGTAGATTGCAGGAGTTGAGGTGAGCATAGATTTTAGAGATTAACCCCTGCAGACCCTGGGTTCTAAGAACTCTGATAATAGGATGATTAGACAGTGGTAATACTAGGTTTTCAAATTGGGCTTTGCAACTGTGTCAGAGTTGGAAATATCTAAACATATAATTTACCGGTAAGTTGTATTTGGATTGTAGTTGTTCAAAAGTAAGAAATTGGTTATTCTGGAATATTTGTCCTAGTCTAGTGATTTCTCGCCTGGACCAGTCCTCTGAACCCTGAAAAGCAAACAGTTCGGGATATGCATAATTTCTCCATATTGGGGTAAATTGGAATGGCTCACGAATATCTAACACAGCACATATATCTTTCCAGGTTCTCCAAAACTGAGTATGCAGCACCGTCCCAGATCCCACAATATGTTGGCGTGGCATATGAAGAAATGCTAGGAAATCGCCCTTTAAATATTGAGACAACATTTTTTCGGGGTAGTTAGATCATCTGGGTGGTGATTTTGCAGATATCTAAATTGTGTGGCTAGATAATACAGCCGCACATCAGGTAGGGCCAGACCCCCGTTTTCTTTAGATTTTTGTAAGGAGGTAAGTTTTACACGTGTCCTGCCCGGGCTCCATAGGAATTCAACCAGCATACTATTTATTGAGACAAAGAAATATTTTGGTATATATACAAGGGAATGTTGGATACTGTAGAGCAGTTTGGAAGTATAATTATTTTAACAAGAGTGACCTTATCTATCAGATTTAATGGTAAGTTTTTCCATACTTGTATCTTGGTTCTAACAAAGGTCAATAGAGGGGTGATATTTAAATCGTAAAACTGGGACAACTTTGCCGTAATTATCATACCCAAATATTTAAATTTATCTGCTATTAATATTGGACACGGTAGTGGTTGTAGGGCATTGGGTGAAATATACAATGGACACAACACTGATTTCACCCATTTCATAGTCAAACCTGAGAATATACCAAATGTGTTAATCAGTTGCATTGCTGATATTAGTGGGGTGCCCTCGCTTTCCAAATACAATAGCATGTCATCCGCGTATAAACCTATGCGTTCCTCCAAGGATCCCAGGCGGAATCCTGTAATCTGGGGGTGTGATCGTATTTGTATTGCCAGTCCTTCGATCGCAACTGCAAATAGGTAAGGGGATAAGGGACATCCCTGTCTGGTACCCCTATATACATTAAATGCCTTAGATATAGCGCCGTTTACTGACACTGTTGCAGTGGGGTACATATATAGTATTCTAATCCAATTTATAAATTGCTCTCTAAAACCAAACCTCTTCAGACACGCCCAGAGGTACCCCCACTCAATAGAGTCAAATGCTTTATGTGCATCTAATGAAACCATTACTCTCCTGCCGGTGTTGTCATGATCAACTACCAACTGAGTAAGGGTTTTCCTCAAGTTAATAGTAGTGGACTTCGCTGGCATGAAACCAGTCTGATCTTCATGAACAATGGATTGTATTTTGTTTTGGAGTCTATTTGTTAGAAGTTTGGTCAGTATCTTATAGTCTGTGATTAACAGCGAGATAGTTCTGTAGGAACCGCAGTCTGTGGGGTCTTTGTCCGGTTTTAGCAATAAGATGATATTAGCTTCACAAGAGTGTGGTAACTGACTTGTGTCATAAGATTGTTGGTATATTTTGAGTAGTTGTGGGGCTATGGTGTCACTGTATCGTTTATATATATATCTACGGGGATTCCATCTGGGCCAGGCATTTACCTGGGGTTAGGTTATTAATGGCTGTTTGTATTTCTTCTAATGTTATTGGGGAGTCTAGATATGCTCGATTTGACATCTGTAGTTGGGGGAAAGGTATATTTTGCAAATATTGGTCTTGTTCTTGTGTTGAGTAGTTGGTTCTAGAGGTATGCAGTGTTTGGTAAAAGTTTTTGAATACACATAGGATATTAGGTGTAGATGTCACCTGGGTGTTATCTGTATTAATGGCAGTCACTGTTTGTTGTGTAGTGTTTACCAAAGAGGTTGGAGAGGGGGGGGGAGGGCACCGGCCCCCACATTATAAAAGACAGTGTTACATTTAGCTGGCAACAGATTGAGAGTACTCTCACCGTACAAACACACACTGTGGCACAGTTTTGTTTGATCGTATAGGTCCTTTGGAGTATTATAATCAGTATTTCTCAATGTATCTGTATATAATCTGTATTTCAGTTTTATGTTTTCTATTCCGGTTGTGCACTCTTAGGTTGCCAGTGTATAAATGAACACATATTACAATACATTGGTGTTGTTTCTGGCCAAACGGAGTATGTGGTCCCTATCCCTGCAGTTAAGCAAGCGAGCGATCAGCGGCTTTGGTCTTGCACCTGGCGGTGGAGTTCTGGCAGGAACTCTATGCGCGCGTTCGATCGAGAATGTTTGGGATAGTGTTGTCGATCCAAATTGGTCGGTTATCCATTTTTCTAAAAATTGTTCCAGCTGGGTGCCTTCGGTTCCCTCCGGGATACCTATAAAACTCAAATTCTGTCGTCTGGCCTGATTCTCAAGATCGTCGGCTTTAGCTTGTAGTGATGCCATCTGTGTCTTGAAGGCATCCAAGTTTGACACAACCTGCGGCATCTGGTCTTCCACGTGTGAGACCCTGTCCTCCACCTCGCCTACTCGTTGGCGGAGGGATTGGAGGTCATGTCGCACCGGGCCCACATCAATTTTCACCTCCTCCATAAGAACTGTAAGGGAGGTCTTTGTCTCCAGTATAGCCTGCAGCAGCTCCGCATATCCCCATGAGTTGAAGTGGTCTGGGTCCACCACCGTCTCCACATCTAGCGTGGCAAACCGCGAGGCACCTGGTGTAGTTGAGTTAGTAATTTGTGGCACCGCTGCTTGGCCCCGCACCTGGGTGCCATCATCTTGGCCCACTATGCGCTGAAATTTGGCGAGTTTCTCAGCCATCTCTGCGGCATTGAGGGATCTGGGCTTAAGTGCAGTGGTTCTCATTTGAAGTCTCCCCCATCTTAAGTTAATTTCAGTGCTGTATAAGTGTGAGGATTACTCAGGATTGCGGTTTTGTGCGGAGCTCCCCCAAAGCACATCTGCTCACAGCGCCATCTTGCTCCGCCCCCCCTTCAATAAAGTTTTACCCAGCTTGGGAAGCAATATGTTTGGACCAATGGGTCCTCAAAATCATAAAGAAAGACCTATCCCTTCCCCTGCTTCAGTTCCCATACCAGTACAGAGTCCCCAAGGCAGGGAAACAAGAGTTTAGACAACACTCTCTCTTTAGCCTTATTACAGGGAAATATAGAAACCTCTTAAACCTCAGTAAAAAGAGTTTGTGCTTCCAGTACAAAAAAAAAAGACAGCTCCCTGTGGCCTACCTTAAATGTAAACGCACTGGATCGCTACATAAAACCCAAGAATTTCAGACTAGAAAACCTTTTGGACCTTCAGTATCTTTTGCACAGGGACTATTTAATGATAAAGGTAGACCTAAGAAAAGCCTACATCTACTTCAGTTTCAATGGCAGGGTCAGATATATCATTAGAACATGATGGTGTTCGGCATATCCAATGATCCCTACACATTTACCAGAGTATTAAAACCAGTAGTCCAGCACTTAGTTCACACACAAAAAGGTATTTTGTCACTCATTTACCTGGACGATCTTCTGGTGTTTGCCCCAGAGGAGTCAGTGATCCTAGACTAGAGAGACTTAATACTGTCCAACCTTACTGATCTAAGGTTTTCTATAAACACACAAAAATCCATCCTAACACCCATGAATTAGGATTTCTAATAAACATGCAATATTTCACCATTCAGGTTCCAGAAATAAAAATGGAATCTAATCAAATCCTTTGTTCAGAAACTCCTTCCCCGATGTTCAATCCCTCTTCGCACGATAGCAAAGTTCACTGTGAAACTAGTAGCCTTAGCTTAGGTTTCTATACACGTCCCCATACTGTGCAGACACACCCAGATGTTCCTCTGAGAATGTCTCCAAAAAGGGTTGAGATGCTCTTACCCAGTAACCCCTACACCCCAGGTAAGACAGTAGATACAACAGATACTGCTTATTTCCCTCTGCCCTCTGGGTGTTAAACTAGCTTGCCTTATAGCCTTAGCCTTTGCTGCAAGATCAACAGAGTTAATGTTAATCCACATCCAAGAGCCCTGGATATCACTTATTTCAGGGGGTGCACACATAATTCTCTGCTGTTTTTAAACAAGTCGATAATAAATTAATAATAAGAAATTAGTCGGAAGCTGCTAATCCTATAATGTATAAATCATAATGTTGTTGTTGTTCATCATAAACCCACTGCACAGTATAAACTCATTATATCCCTTCTCTCTCCCTCTTATACCCTTAGCATGTCCAAAGTTCCAGAGACAGCAGAGCCAAACTGCAAAGAAGGACACTAGGAAATAGATGAGATTTGTTTACATTCCTTCTTTTCAGCCTTCTCCAACAACATTGTTCCCCTTGGACCGTTCAAAATAGTGAAAGTTATTTAGCAACCTTCTTGCTTCTGTTGTTAAATTGATCCTTATGTCTTACATTGTATCACTGTGACATCCCCAGTTGTTATTATAACTGTTAATCCATTCAAGTAAAGCATTGAAATTCAAATTGACTCATTTCCATTCTGTTTCATGTGCAAGTTACAACAAATAAGTAGGTCCATAACTATCTAATTTAGGACAGCCATCTGCTTCCTGTGAAAAAAAACTGCCTTTTCGCGAGATCTAGGGACTGCCTTTTCGCGAGATTGCGGATGTACTAATGAGTGGAATCGGGTGGGGATTTGGGAGGCAGCCGCCAAGCCCAACAGCTGTTGCTAGGTGGCTGTTCTATTCCCTAGGACAAATGGGGTTTGCAGTACATAGATTCCTGCAAACCCTTCTATTTTGCATATTTTACAGTCACTGGTAAGTCAACACTGACTGATGAAATTAACACTGGAAAGCTAACTTAAGATTGGCTAGTGAACTGAAGGTCCAGCCAGGGTTTAGCCAGCCCTCTAGCCAGTGTTAAGTCAAACCTCCAGTTTACTATCCAGTGTTAGTCAGCCTACTACACCCACCTCCACAAGCCATGCTTACCCCCACAAGCCATGCATAAAGTATATAGAAAGCAGCTTTAAAAGGTTTGCCTTAGGTACCAAAATTTCTAGAAACACCCTTGTACTCTATGCTGATATTAGCCCTGTTGGGAATGGGCCTAATTATAAACTGGCTTATTGAAAGGTCTTACAGCAAAAGACAGAACCCACAGCCACAATATTTTTTAAGCAAGTGGTAGCATTTCTTGAGTTAAAAATAAAAAGGTTAATTACATGGGAAATCACATGCACTATTTATTAGGCTTTAGTTTTCCTTTAACGTATATATATATACGTTGGCCCCTTCCATTACAGCCTCATTTGGCCCCACCACACATGGGTGCCATGGCCCTGCCCACTTGCTGGTGCCATTGGGCCCCTTCCCACTCAGACACACCCAGACCACCCCTACAGAAAACTGTGTGAAAACAGCCTTTTCAGGCAGAGCGAGAACAGAGTGAGAACTCTGCTTGAAAAGGCTGTTTTCACATAGTGGGAGAGTAGGGATGTAGATTCCCTTACCTTCACTGTAGGGCTCTTCACACAGCAGGGAGGGGGAGGGACTTCCTGTCTCCTGTCCTGTAACTAAAGTCTGAGGCTGTGCTCGCCAGTGGCGAGGTGGAGGAGCAGCCTTTGGAATGTCACATGTCATCCTCCCACCCATTAACTTTCTGGTCAGTAATTTCTTTATATCTTGGGCTGTGAAGCACATAGACAGGTGGTTGATGGCTTGTAGGAAACTCGCCTTTCATTTAAAATCAACTTGAAGTGAGATTACAGTTCCCCTTTAAACTTGGCTGTGTGTGTCATTTTTCTGATGTGATAAATTACTTATTCCTTTTTCATATGATTTATGGTTGATTCCTGTGATAGGGAAAATACTGAAACATTTGTTATATGATGATATTGAGGGGCTGGTGCAATAGAATAGAATAGGTGCAAATGTTTGCCTGTGCTATTAATTTGCAGTAACCAGGTGCTAGCTTAGCAGTTAGATAACATCTTAAGATTAAAAGCACAGGCAAATTTAGCACCTTTTATTGCATTCACCACCAATTGTTTGTTACTTTATAACCACTAACTAGCATTCTTTTATAAGGCAGGGTACATTTTGGTACAAGATATATTTATAAAAGCCTAATTCATTTTGCATAAAAGAGAACTCTTTTTTTTCTATTTCTTCTTGTTCTCTTTTATTCTACCCATTAATTGGACTGTATCTCCTCCCACAGTTTTCAAGCTTTGAGACACAAAATTCAGTAAAACGTGGGGGGCATATTTTAGAAGGAATCAGTAAAAGCACTTTAATGAGAATATGTTATTGGCCTAATCAACCCTGATTGGATTCATCTGGTATGTAGAACTAATCAGATTTGATTCCCTGTCTCTTGATAGCGTTCAGCTGTGTTTCAGTCCTAAAGGGACATTTCACCCGCACGTAAGTATTTAATAGCAGCTATAGCTGGTAAAGCGCTTTGCGCTGGCTGCTTGAGTGCCTCTTCCAGGACTCGTGCAGCCACCGCAAAGTGAGACTTAACGTCGCGCTAACCAATCGTAAATCGGTTAGCATGCCATTAAGGGGAGAAAGGAGCCCAGCACTCCTCTGTGAATTGCCCCACTAATGTAGCCACAACAATTGCCCAACACTTGTGGGTTCTTTTTAATACACAATCAGACCATGTGTTAAAACATGTCCGTTTGGCCTAGCCCTAATAGAGCTTTATACAGCCTTTCACTCAAAATTAAAAGTTTATACTTTCTGTTTCTAGTTTTAATTTTTGTCATGTTTTACTGTACAAATGTTTATATGAATAGGCTGATTTTACTGCTTAAAAGTAGCTGCTTCAAACCTGTGAATTTGTTTGTTGATTATCATATGTGAAATTAGACAGGAACATTTTCAAACCATCCATGCATGGCATGGGCTAATTTCAGACGGTTCCCATAAAGGAAAATTAGGAATTTAGGAATTTAGATGTTACGCTGGCCTCAGTGGTTCCACAGAACATATTGACATTTTTCAGCATTTGTTTTTTGAATATTAGAACACAATTAATTGTATTTTTGATCACCAATATGGGATTTTCAAAACCAGTGGTTCCAATTTGAACCCAGGCTTATTTAAAAACTGGCACTTATTTCAAGCAGGCATTTCTTTTTTCAGTTTTCCAGGTTTTTTTTGGAAAACTGGTGAGCAGATCCTAGTACATTCACAAGGGCAAGGGAAGTTCTGAAGTTTTCTGTTAGATGTTTCTTGTTCTGTTGCATTATAATACATATTAAATCAGAACCATTGTACTAATGATTTAAATGAACAGGATGAGTAATGTAAGCCATATAGAGGTGGATTCATTTGATTAAGTTTACATCCTTCTGCTGTCAAATGGCATCCAAAAATTGATACAGCATGGGACACGTAAAGAGACAATACTAGGTGACAAATATGGGGAAATTGGGATTGGGTCTTTTATAAAGATAGCCATACACATGTGACTTTTAGTTTACTTTAAAGGGTAATTGTGGTCTCCAAACAAGTTATGATTAAATAAAAAGCTACATAACTCCCTGAATATTTCCTGCTTTAATACTCCCTGTTTTTAGCAGCTTGTAGTAATCAGCCTCTGCCTGCTTTAATAGGCCTCCCTCTCTCCCTCTCAACTGTTTTTATGCCTGTGCAGGTAATACCGGTCTTTACTAGTATTACGTTTAGTGAGCATTTAGTGAGTAGAGATGTCCGAACTTCACAAAATCCGGTCCGCGAGCGGACCCATTAAAATGAAAAGTACCCTTGAAATTACGAGTTTTCTCGTATTTTCGAAAATTTTCGAAATTACGGGTTTTCGCGTATTTTCGGGAATTTTCGAAAATACAAGTATGTATTTTCGAAAATACAAGTAATCCTCGTAATTGCGAAAATTTTCGAAAATACGTAGTTATGAAAATAAGAGAAATCCTTGCATTTTCAAAAATTTTCGAAATTACGTGTTTTTCTCGTATTTTCGAAAATTTTCGAATTTTCGAAAATACGCGAAACCCCGTAATTTCGAAAATTTTAAAAAATATGAAAAATCCGGGAATCGGAAGTTCGGAAGGCGGAAAATCCGGAAAATCCAGAAAAATCCGCCGTTCGCGAACGGGATAAATCCGCGGCGGATCCGGGTTCGGATCCGCGAACCGGCCATCCCTATTAGTGAGCATCCCCATGGGGAGAGAGGAGGGAAAGAGTGAAAGGTGATGTCACTCAAGCTACTGGAAGCAGGCAGTTAAAACATTCTGAGATGTAAGGCAGGGCTCATTTTAAAGGAAACACTTCCAGCTTTTATTTTACCCTAACTTATTTGGAGACAAGTTGCAACAATCTGCATCTCTATATTCTGTATAGGGAGCAATCATCCATGTGCCACACAGTAATATACACTGATCTAATGAGATTTGCCCATTATCAGCCATGTGGCTATGCTAGTACTTAGATTTACCATAAAAATGTATCTTCTATGGATATTGTGTATTAAAAAACAGGTTTACTGCAATATGAACAAGGGATTAGCAGTTTCATATCATATGTCCATCATGAGATGAAAATCACTTTGAGAAACTTGCCTGGTGTATTTTTTTTCCCTTCAGTATTGATTTTGGGCTCACACCCGGTGCTCAGATATTCATATACTTTCAAAATTATATTTACAAGTTTTTTGTACTTACACAATAACAATCAGTATAATCAGTCTAATAATTAGTATTCATAATTTAGTCACTGTCACTAATAGAGTCCTAACATTTTTTTTACATGTTTTATTGTTAGGCAGTGTACCCTGTAAGATTATTGTGTAGGTTCTCAATTATTCAGGTCATGTTATATCTGTGGGAATCAGTTAGGTCAACTGGACTTGAAGTTCAGTTCTTGAAGATGTTTTACAAGTCTTCAAGAACTTAACATCAAGTCCAGTTAATACAGGTTATTAATTGCCAACAGATTCTCATTCTGAATTAAGAAAGACAATCAGATGATTAGAGAAAAATGTTTCTGGTCTTAAAAAAAAAATAATACTCAGATGTTCCAGGTGTTTTTTCTTTTTTAATCTTTTTAGTAGGGAGCTACATTTGATCATTTTAGGGAGTTAAAATATTGTGAATGTTTAAAATGAACGTAAAAAAAAGATATTAGGTTGATTGGTTACTTAGTGGCCAAGATCATCTGACTGAAGATTGTATGTGGACAGCAATTTATCTATCTACTTTCATGGGCAAGTGTAAATCGACTGAAGGATGTAGACTTTCATAGTATTGCCAATTACGCCTATATTTCAGCTCTGATTTAATTTATCTGAACTGGCTAATAAGATCATTTTATATGACTTTATACAGTAGCATAAAAAATGAAATAAAAGAATAAATTGCAGATATGCATAGTTGCCACATACAAAGTGATCATCAATAAACAGTAACAATGTTAATAGTCTAAGGTAGCTCCAATGACCATATTGTTATTTTTGTAACTAAGGGCGCATCATTAGGCATAGAGAAAGATAAAGACAAGACCACATTCATTATAAAAATGTTACACAAGCAATGAAGACTCTGAGTACATAATTCTAATGACTACTGAATCAAAAAAAAATCAAATACACTGAAATTGGAATGCTAAGCCGTAAGTAGTGTTTGACAACCTGTTATTCCCTGCAGGATTAAAGAAGAAAGAGTTTCACTGATGGAAATCATCAAAGCCACATAGAAATAAGGATATTCTTCACTGTTCTGTTGTAGGAATAACATGCATATAGAAAAGGAAAAGAGTTCATTTTACAGAATCAACAGGCATGACAATTTAAATGATTAGTTAAAATAACTGTCAAATGACAAGTATAAAAATCTAAAGTTTATTCTCTTATAAACAATTGTAAACAAATTCCTTTGGGAGAAAAGCGCTTTACAAATGGTATTGTATTTTATGAATATGATTCGAAATACAATATTTTTCTGCTACTATATGCCCTGATCTTTATGCAGAACGATTTATCTATTAAAATATTAATGAACTTGTCAGGAATTGACATGTCATTGTATTGCTGGAATACAATTCACAAATAAATTGATCGCAGTCTCCTATTATCAGTGCTGGATCATTTCAAACATACAAATGACACACTGAAGCTCTTTCTATATGTGATTAAGGACACTACCATTAAAATGTTATCTTTACATTTGTTGTTTGTAAAATATGCAGTGTTTAGCAAATAGGGGTTTTAAACTGTTTTTCTAAAGTTACAGGTGATGTTGTAGTTACTGTATACATTTTGGTTTATTTTCCATTACATATGTGGCTGTGTGATTTACCTTCTCCTTACTAAGCAGCAATCCTGTCGTGGCTAGCTATTTTTTCAACACATCACAGTGGTTATTTATCCTATATGAACCCACTTGGTACAAAAACTTTATGGCCAAGTTACAAGGGTGACATAAGCTGGATATACCCGTGCATGATCTTTAAAAAAAATGAAAGATTTTCTAATGATCACGCTACTCAGAGTACCAAGCATTCTCCCTATGTAAACCATAAGCAGAACTCCTGGGACTGCGGTCGACCCCCTATACTTTAGTACAGGGAGATGACCGTGGACAGGTGAAATTTTCAGGCATTTCCAATGATCCAGAGGCCAACAGTGAACATTGGTCAGCCTCAGGAGCACTTGGAAATGTGCTACACACACTAACAATACAGACCCAATACCGATGTTATCGTTAGTGGGTGTACCCACCTCTACTAATTCATTATTGTCAATTTTGATGTGGCTTGTTTCAGGATTGATTTATTCACCTTAACCATAGTTGCAATATACTGTGCAGTACTGTAATATTTCCAAGAGTACGTCATATTTCCAAGAGGCTCTCCATAGCATTATTTTATATCCTGGAAGTTGTGGTTTCAAAAATATCTGGAGTGCTAATGTTCAGCATCACTGGTCTATATTTATACCATTGATAACATAATTTTCTAAATAAGCAGACTACATATAGAAGAACAGTCTCTCAATCTTCGTGATTTACATTAATGGGGGTATTTATCTAGTGTTCCCAATTGGATGGAGAGGAAAGATGTAAAAGGCAGGAATATTGAGTTTTTTGATATTGCATAATGCTGGATATTAATTATACTGTAGGTAGTCTTTATAACTTTATAACTAAGATCAAACTGTATAATAGGAAAAATACAATATTGTAATAAGTCATTTTTCAAAGCAGATCTTAATTGCAATCTCTGAGCGAGAAAAAAAATCAAATCATGTTCTGTATGAAAATAGAAACGATAGTAATTAATTAGCTTACTGGGGATGTTCAGCAGTCATAATGTAAAAAAAAATCACCCCAGGGATTATTACTTTCTCTTTATTTATTTTATTATCTTTGATTATCTATTTGATCGTGAACACTTTGCTATGAATGCTATTTCAGAAATGACATATTGACTTATTATTCATTGGACATAACATCACTCTTCCTTTAAATCCTTAGGGCATGCAGAAAATCTAAATGGTTGAATCCAGGACCACTTAATATATTGCTACATGGCTTAATTAGGTAGAGCCAAGTATAAGGCTTCTGCAATCATTTTCATGTTAATTAAAAGTTTTTTGTCTAGAGGGAGGACAACAATTCATTGAGTATTTAAATAGGATTATAGAACATAATAATGTTTATATAAAAAAAAAATTAAAATCTGCTACTGTTTATCCTTAGGTTATATATAGTGGGTAATGTATCCCCTACTGTAAATGTGAAAATTAAAAGGGGACAGATAGGGTGCTTTTATAAAGGTCACAGAACTCTGGGATGACTTTACTGGTATATTATGCATTACATTTAATTCTAAAATTTCTCGCATTGGCATACGCCCTACAGTTCTGTGGCTGTGGGAGACTGTAAGGGGAGCCCAGTCACTAAACGATTCCTGTCATGTACAGTCTCTGGAGAGCATTTAATTAGTGCTAGAGGGCCAGTCCCTTCTTGCAAAGCTGTTGTCAATGCTGTATATAAACAGACATGAGATTCTTTCTGGCTTAAACCTCCAACAGACCTCTCTGCTGCAGAGTGGGACTTCCTGCTTTCGCCACCCACTGGAAGCATTTAATTATATATATATTAGCAAAATTACACACCTGCGTTGGCGGTCATTTTAAACATGACCAACAGATCTCAAATCATACAAACGTTCGACTGGCCATGTCTGTAAATTTTAGCAGTCTTCCATTGGCTACACAAAGAAAAATTTTCTGCAGCACTTTTTCATCTGACCAGCAGACTACCAGTTAGTTTCTTTATTGGTAGTTTGTCAGTCTGGAAGATAGGTACGAAGTTGTACAATGTGTACCAAGCCAAGAGATTCCTTCCTGACGCCAATAGGAAATCAGATTACTCCTAGGATCAACTTGAGAGTCTATGTATTGATATTTTTTATGGATTCTAAAAAGGCATACTGTAAATAGTATAGTATAGTATAGTATTTGAGGTTGAATAAAGACATACGTCCATCCAGTCCAACCCATCTAGCAATATTCTCATTTCCTTCCTAACTGTTGATCCAGAGGAAGGCAAAAAAAACCACCACCAAATTTATGAAGGAAAAAAAATCCTTCCTGACTCCAAGTGGCAATCCGAAATTTCCCTGGATCAATTCTACTTTATGTATCAATACCAGTAACTTGCAACATTCCTTGTTTGCACAAACTCATCCAGCATTTTTTTTTTTAAACTGTCCAATGAACCTGCCATAACAATGTCCACTGGAAGACAGTTCCATAGCTTTACCGTTCTCACAGTGAAAAACCCTTTCCGAACTTGAAGCCTAAACCTTTTTTCTTCAAGTCTTAAGGGATGTCCTTGTGTCCTCTGACATGTTCTATTGGTGAACAACGCCCCAGATAGTTTATTGTATGGCCCGTTAATTTATTTATACACAGTAATCATATCCGCACACAAGTGCCTTTTCTATAGCATACATAGTTGTAACATCCAATCTCTCTATATATTTAAGCTCTCCCAATTCTCTGAATCCTTTCCATTTCAAAGATGTCCTTTTCGTACACAGGATTCCAAAATTGCACTGCATATTCCAAATGAGGCCTTACCAATGCTTTGTAAAGAGGGAGAATAACATACTTTCCCCTTCATTCCATACCTCTCTTTAAAAAAGACAATACCATGCTGGCTCTAGCTGTTGCTGCCTGGCACTGCCTGCTACCTAAAGTTTGTTATCCACCAAAACTCAAAGATCCTTTTCAAACAGGTATTCACTTAACACAGAGCCATTTATAGTATAAACAGCACAAGGATTTTAAGTCCAAAATACTTCACCTTACATTTCTCAACATTGAATCTCATAAAGTTTTGTGTCATTAGCAAACACAGAAACCTTGCTGACAATACCCACTTCCAAATCATTAAAAAATAGATTAAATAGAAGGGGCCCCAACACAGAACCCTGTGGCACCCCACTTAGCACTTTAGTCCATATCGATGAAGCCCCATTAACAACTACTCTCTGCATCCTATTTATTAATTTTCTATACATGTACAAATGTGACTCCCCAGACCAACAGACCTTAGCTTATACATTAGTCACCTATGGGGGACTGTATCAAAAGCCTTTGCAAAATCCAAGTATACTACATCCACTGCTATGCCTAAATTTCAACTCACTTAATCATAAAAGCCAAGCAAGTTAGTTTGGCAAGATCTATTCCTCCTAAATCCATGCTGGTTACTACTTATAATGACAGTCCTTGAAACATACTCTAGAACATGTTCCCTTATTAAACTTTCCAGTATCTTCCCCACCACTGATGTTAAACTTACAGGCCTGTAATTACCTGGCCGTGAACGACTACCTTTTTTGAATACTGGAATAACACCAGAGGCAGACAGCTCTGTCAATGAAAAGGATCCAAGGTTACTATACTGGAACAAAATACACAAGGAGAAACAAAAAATAAAAGAATCTCTATGCTAAACCATAGGGAAGCTTATTTGATGCATATTTTGAACCCAAATGGTCTCAACGATTGCTTTGAAATGTCAGTACTAAAAAAAAGCAGATTCATTGTGTGAGTGTGGCATCTGAATAATGTTTTCTGGGAGACATTGTTTGTCAATAATTCATTTTGGTCGATTGCAGTACTTTAAAATGTAGGGGGTTATTGTTGTGCAACATAGTCACTATTAAGGGGATATTGCAAAATGTCCAAATTTGGGGGCAAATTATGTTTGGCATTTTCCCCTAAAAAATATTTAATGTGAGAAGATTTTGTACCCTATTGTTAAAGGGGAAGTTAATATGATACACTTTAAAGGTAAAGGGGAAGTTAATCTGATATACTTTAAGGTAAAAGGGAAAGTTAATATGATATACTTTAAAGCAATGTATGCTCCCACTGGCCCTTTTTTGTGTTTCCATGTGGTAGGAGCACATCCAACCCAAGAGAGACAGCTTTATTTATAAGAAGACTCTTTTAAGAAGATATTACTGGAATTGGAACATGAAGATATATCTGCAACTGGAGTTTTATAGCATTACTCTGCATGGGGCACTGGAATGTGTATTGATCATCTATTTTCTTTGTATGTACTGATATTTTAGTCAGAACAATAGCACTGATCCTACACTACATGCAATTGTAATTTTGATTGAGCAGTTCTCACACAGTTCCCCTTTCTTTGCAGATTTTAGGTCACAAAAAATGACATCATGCTTTTTTCATTATAAGGATATTAAATGATAAGTTCTATTAAATTCTGACAAAGGTATCTGCCTACTCCCACCTCTCAATGAGCTTTTTATAAGCTTAAGGGATAACTGTGGTCTCAGCACAAGTTAATTGTAAATGAAAAGTTTTACATTTAAAAAGAGCCATCAACTACATATCTACAAGCTGTACAGCCCAAGCTACAGTATGAGGAAAAATAGTGACCAGAAAGTTAGGGTGTGGGAGGCTGCAAGATTCTATTTCAAAGGCTGCCCTTCCCCTTTGCCTGTGGAGAGCACATATGCAGATTAAAGTGAACGTGAAGGACCCTCCCCTCCCATCTGTAGACCAGACAATTGAAGGAGACACCAGGAGAAATGGTAAGTGAATCTACAGCCCCTACACTCCTTTTCGTCCTTCCCCTGATGTGGCCCCCATGGCTCCCCTTGCAGGCCCCCTTTAGCCCCTTCCCCCTCAGCCCCTTGATGGGTGCTGGAAGGGAAGGGGCCAAGAAGGGCCACAGAGGGCCCAAAAGGAAAAGGGGCCATGGGGGCACCTGAGAGGTGACGGGGCCATGTGGAGCCTGCAAGGGGAGGGGCCACAGGGGCCCCATGCAGGGGAGGGTTCATGGGTGGCAATGAGGAAGAGGGTACACAGGCAAGAGGGAATGTCACATGGTTTCAGAGCAGGAAGCAGAAAGTGCATAGGATCTGGTGATGCTGTAACTTTACCTAAAATCATTTTTGGACCCCCGGGTGAACTGTGGTTTTCAAACAAGATTTAAATGAAAGGCCGGGTTCCTACCTTTAAAATTAACCAGCCCAAGATATTAAGAAATCAGTGATCAGAAAGTTAGGGGGTGGGAGGTTCTGAATTAGTGGTCACAAATATTAGTTTCTCCTTCTAATCATGCTCTGTGCAGGAGAAAACAGGAGATTGAGTTACAATGATTGAAAGAGAAATGAAGGTAGGAGGGAGAGATAATAGAACTGCCCACAGAAGGGATTGTGTGTAAAATATTGTCTTTTTTTAATGCCTTTCACTCACTGGTCCCCGTGAACCCTTCCAACTTGTGGGCCCTGCGGCCTCTTCCCTTGTGGGGTCCCTTCCCTTTCTGTCCTCCTTGGCCCATTCCATTGCAGCCTCCTGTGGCCCTCCCTCTCAAGTCACCATGGCTCCTTCCCTTGCAGGACCACCTTGGCCCCTTCCCTTGCAGCCCCTGTGGCCCTTCCCACTACTGAGGGTCCAGTAGCTCTCCCCCTTGCAGGTCCCCTTACCTTGCTGCCCTTCTGGCCCCTCTCACTTGTGGGCTCTGTGGCCCCTCCCATTCATGGGGCACCCATCACCCCTCCCCCACTGGCACCTTAGACCCATTCCCCTATAGAAAACTGTGTAAAAACAGCCTAGGTCAGGTAGAGGCAGAATCAGACAGGGAGAAGCCATGGGGGCCCACAAGGAGGAGGAGACACAGGGAAGAGGGACTGCCACATGTTTCAGAGCAGGAAGCGGGAATTGCAGGCGATCTGGTGATGCTGCTTCCATATCACACATAAAATTCTAACAGGGTTATTCAATAAAAGTTCTTATCGTTTAAAATGGTGCTAATTTTGCCCCAACTTATCAGATGTTAGCTTTCAAATGTTAAAGAAGATCTGATTGGTTGGGGCAAAATTAGCACCATTTTAAGAACTTTTATTGAATCTCCCTGTTTGTACCTTCAAAAACTATGTAAAAAAAATAATGAAAGAAAACTATCAATTTTCCTAAAGTCATTTTTGGACCACAGTTACACTTTAAGAGGAAAGTGCATAACGTGATATCGTTTTGGTATGTATGTGTCCATTAATTAATAAATCCATCAATAGTTTTCTCAAATCTTCTACACTTCTCTATTTGACAGACCTAGATTTCACAGTATGTGGACTCTATGGAGGCATTAGTTCGTCATGGTGGTGATTTATGCACTTCTCTTCTCATATTGATGGTGTGTAGGGCTTCTCTTTTCATAAATATCACTTTAACCGCTTAAAAACAGAAAAGCCTATTGTTTATATGCTAATGAAAAGGCAGAAATGTAAAAGTAAAAGGAGACAAGTGAGACATTTTTGAAATGTATTAATACAACATATTTGTAAGAGGCAATGAATACATTTTGTACTCCAGTCTTTTTATGATTTTCTTTTAATTAAATAAAAAAAAATCCAGATTATGGAGATCTCCATTCTTCACTTGTTTTCTTATAAGTTAGTGATTAGGTCTTTTATCCCTCACTAGGCCACCATCTTTACATTAATATCATCAAAACCTACATATAGGACAATCCTAACAGCATATAATTCAGTTATCCCCATTCATTAGTCCAATGGCTACAATAGTAAAGCACATTTTTCTTTTAAAAGGTTATAACACATCGATATGACTTATTATTTCAAGTGTAATTATAAATACAAAATTGTTTTTTACAGACCAATACATTTATCAAGCAAGATGACCTGCATGATGATATTGGCTAATTTGGAAATCCTGAATACCTTTTAAAATGTATTTAAAAACAACGTAAAGAAGCCTTAAAGTGAAAGTATGACACAGGTATGGCTTTAAACACAAATGGCTAATTTTTGTCTTGCCAGCATTTTACACGGAAAATGCTGCATGCAACATTTTCCTAGCTGCAAAATGTATGGAAATGCAAGAAAAAAAAAAACGAACACAAAATCTTTGTGTTATTCTGGCCTTAAGGTGTGTGATTATTTTGTGAAATAGTATAGTTGCAGCTCAATGTTATAGTCGATTAATTGTGCTTTAGAAGCTAGTTAATTGTAAGATTATTTTGTGCAGTTTTTAATGCAAATAATATATTTTAATATATTTTTAGCAGTAATTTCTGAACATTTTAGAATATAATCCCTCACAACTGGTCTGAGGGAGGTCTGAAAATAGTCCGTCTTTGTGTGGGATAACCCTGAATCAAGACCAAATTAGGGTTATTGGTATTTAGTTATTCAGCAATATGTTGCTAAATATTCAAAACCATACAGAGGTGTTATTTCATTTAGTTAGTCAAGATATTTAGGAAAAAAAATGAATCATTACTGACACTAAAATTTCTAAATACTGGAATGGAATTGCATTGGGACTAGTTAGGCATTTTATGGTCTAATTTGCATTTGTCCCTAATCCAAACAACAACTCTACTACTGAGACAAGGGTATTTAACAGATTTTACACTGATCTCATTAATAAAGGAAGGCGTGGTCTAAGCCCCTAGTGGTGGGGATGGTGCTTGGCAAGAAATCTATATGTCCTGTCCCAGGATTAAAGGGAACTGTGGTCTCCATACATGTGCCCTCTATTAAAAAGAGCACAGTCTTACCTTTAAATGACTCCAGGATCAAGCAGTATAAAGGGGGGTGCTTCCTGCTTACATAGTGAGCTGTGGTATCACCAGCAAACAACTGGCTTGGGCATGCCCGCTTATATCCTACTGCTTGGAGAGAGCATCATCAGCTGCATCTTAGGCCCTGTCCACCGAACCTCTTTATAGTTTTTAAAGTTATACACAAAAAAAAAATCTCTCCCTAAAATGTACATCGGTAGCACATGTACTGATTGCAAATTTGGAGGGAGGGGGGCATCAGGCAGATAAAGAAGCAGGCAATGATTTGTAAAGATCGTTAGAAGTTACTGCACATTTGTGAAATGGCAACTGCTTCCACATGTCACATTGTTATAGTTGCATTGCACAATGCAGCATGAAATGATTAGAGATGTCCGAACTTCGCAAAATCCGGTCCGCTCGAAAATTCGGAAATCCGGACCCATTAAAATGAAAAATATCCTGGAAATTACGAGATTTCTCGTAATTTCGAAAATTTTCGAAAATACGGATTTTTCGAAAATACGAGTAATCCTCGGAATTTCGAAAATTTTCGAAAATAAGAGAAATCCGCGGTTCAGAGGTTCGGAAGGCGGAAAATCCGGAAAAATACGCCGTTCACGAACGGGATAAATCTGCGGCGGATCCAGGTTCGGATCCACGAACCGGCCATCCCTAGAAATGATTAGAGCTGTATATATAACATATCTAACATTAAAAAATGTATTGTAGATTATAGATTCTAATGTAGTGCTATACAGAACATGTGATGAAATAGTACCATGCATCCGATGTGTTACCACTAGATACTAGGACCATTTCAATCACTGTTAAAGTGTCAGGGTATGAATTATATTTTATAATTAAAATCCACTGTTGTGATTGATGGTTTAGCTAAAGAAACATAGTTATTACACGTAAATCTGAAATTAAACTAATTCATATTCAGAAGTTACCCTTAGAGAAGTATTACAAAGGTGCCATTTCATGAGCTGTTGAAGAAGGGAATTCTTCTGAGATGTTTTATGTGAAACTGTTACCAGCTGTACCAGCCTTAACCTGACCTACTATTCACAGAAATTATTCAAATTACAATTTACAAGAAAATATATGTGTATGGTTTTTTTCAGTACAGAAATGTAGGATTCTCACTATCTCACTGGACTCTACCTTGGTAAAGCTCTTACAGCTGTACAGTTTAGTGTTTCTTTCCACCTTTAAAATGAAACAGATATATTTGTAAAACAAATGCTTTTCAGGGGCTTTCAATATATATATATTAATCTCAGTGACAGGACCACATGGTTCCTTACATGATTGCAGTATATATGTATTTCTAACATGTGGGCAACTAATGGTTTTGACATTACGCTATGAGCACCTGCATTTTATGTATCCCTTTAATTAAGGAAAGGAAAGGGACCTGTTTATCTTTAATCATCCATAGATGCTCCTATTTCCAGATGATAGTGGCTTTATTGGCTATTTTATATTGCCACCATGGTTTTGTGAAGGATTTGTTAACATCTCTAATATCCAATATCCTTAGTTTTTGTAATAAAATAGCACAATTTCTAACTGTGCGGTTTCTGTCTTCTCTTGGGTGATGCACTGTTGCCTTAAATTCAATCTAAAACTGAATTCATTTTCCTAAACTAAAAAATAGTCCTAGCCCACCCTTTTCCATTTGTATTGTCAACATGACAGTTGAGTCAGCACAATATCTAGGCGCAATCTACAACTTTTTTCTTTCCCCTTCCCCTCTTGTTTACTAAAATGCTCATTCATGCTATTGTCCTCTCATGTCTTGACTACTGCAATTTACTTCTATTGGTTCTCTATCCTGTTTTCTATCATCTTTAGTCTGTCTTGAACTCAGCTGTTCAGATAATTTCATTTTTATTATTTATGTAACAATTCTTTATTATTATATAATTGCTTGCACTTATCCCATCCCACAATTTGTATTTTAATAATGTACAGTGCTGTGTACCCATGTTGTGTTTTATAAATACAAAAAATAGAAGCCTAGTACACCTCCAATTAATTTGTTACATTTTACATTACCATTGTACTGAAAAATCCTGCCCTTCTCTCTGGATGAATTAAAGCAATTAGTTCAATAACTTGGCCAAATTATTTTAAGCCCAGCAACCACTTCAAGGTTTGCTTTATTCTGCTGTGTTTTATAAATATGCATGCATACATAATTACAATACATTCAATAAACATAAGAATATATTTGCTACAAAACTATATAAACACTTAAAATAAGTCAAAGTAATGTACAAATGTGAAGATTATACATGTATACAGTAGAATTGTTGAAATTGGGAATTGTCAATTTTCGTTTTTTCCATTTCTAACTTATTGCACCTAACTATATCAAATCAATGCTTAAACCACAGTATATTAATGCAACAATGATTCTCCTAAAAGCAAACAACATTTTGATCACACAGTATTGCTATTAATAGTGCAACCATAACAAAAATAGGACATTATTTGTGTCTATCAATGGTGTGGTTCTCAGACCTTTTCACAACGTTGCAATGCAAATTAGTAAATAATGTATCTGTTTTATTATTATTTTTTGGTGACTTGGTTTATATGTAAACAAAGTTCTCCAAATTAAACTATTATTTATTTTTCAATAAACCACAATATTCGGTCATTTCTGAGCTGATATAAAAAATATACTATAGACATAGAATAAGTTACATTTCTGAAATTAAGAATTATACATTGATCATTTTAATGAATGTAGACCGTCTGAACTGTGTGTTCCTAAAACTGGTGCCTTACCAGGTGCGCCACCACAGAATAAGCAGAGAATCCAGGTACATTTAGAAACATCTTTCACTAGGAACAGAATAATTAAAAAAAAAATATACAAATGTCTTCACACCAATATAGAAGTCCCTGAAAAGACTTTTAAAGCTTTACCAGCAACTCACTGGTAAATAAACTGCATGGTAACAAGCAGCTTTCAAAGTCTTATCAGGGACTTCCATATTGGTGTGGAGACATTTGCATCGAAAACATTTTGTGACAGTGAATACTGGGGTCAGAGGGCCCTTTGATGACTGTGAGTTGTACTGGCAACAACATGGAAGCCTTCTTAGTTAAAGAATCTATTACTTATGTGTACTAAATGCAACTTACTAGAAAATAATCTTACAATGTATTGGTGTTCTGGGGAGAAAAGCGTTCATATTCAGATTTTAAAAACGAAGTTTAGTTCTCCTTTAAACTGCAAGGCAATTTTAATCACAATAATTAGGAAAACCTTTACTTTTGCTATAGAATGGCCTGTTTACAAATGGTCAAAACAGTAACAGATTACATTTTGGAAGAAAAAAAGTTTGTGAATAACTTTTAATGCATTTTGTTTTTTCCTCTTGTTAAATGTGTTTTATGGTCAAGTTTTATTAGAAGTTGTAAAGGGAGTAAAATAAGGAGTCCAAGGTATGTGAAACATTTTCCTTCTGTTTTGAACTGAATCCTTGAGACAGCCTAAAAGAAGCTATTTGTTTTGTTGTTCTTCTTCTGAATTACTGCAGGTGCAAATACTTCCGTACACCAGCTCACTAGCTTATCTTAGACCTTTTGTGCTATGCAGCTCACTAGCTTATCTTAGACCTTTTGTGCTATGTGTGGGATATTGTTTTTCTGGACTAAATTCAAGTTAATTTCAATGCCACCAGTTTACAAAGTTTACAATCAAGCAAGAAGAAATGATACATTTAGGAACAAGGGAGGAAAAAGGAATTATTTTTCCAGTTTTTCCAAGAGCTGGCAAAATAAATGTAGTGGCGTTTGACCTTGTGTGCCCTCCAAAAATGCAAATATTATTCAATGTCTTTACTTCTACACAAGGCTTTGTTCTGTAGGTCTTTCACATCCACACAAACTCCACTTTAAAATGAATGTTTTAGTGATTGTTTAGACTATTTAAAAGAAAATGGGTTGCTGCCTAGGGCATCGCTTAATTAGTTCTTTATTTTTATGGAAAGATAATATCAAATATGTTTATAAACACAAGACACTAATAATCATAATCATCAGCACCATCACGATTGTTTTATTATTAATAAAAACTGAGCAAAATATTATCTGATTGGTTGAGGCAACATTAGCACCATTTTTAATGATAAGAACTTTTATTAATTATCTCTGTAAATTTTATTTATAAAAACTTTAAAGAATGCAAACATGCTGTTTCCTTACATTTTCCAGATCCATCAACATGAAAAGAGGATGCAAAATGGAAATTCAGAAACAATTGCAGGCCTTTGCTTCTGCTTTGATTCTGAAACACTTTAGCCAAATATAGAAACTTTTATTAGAATGTATAGACAGGGAGAATTTTGTTTTCATAAAGCATACAATATGCGCACTGGCAGTAGTGCAATGCACTAAGTACAGTATGGCGGCGAAGAGAGCTCCCGGCTTATGGAGCAGGGGGATGGGAGGGGGTGCTGGGAAAGGATCACACCATGGGTGGTTGCATCTGCCGCCACAGGGGTACATTTTTCAATGCTTGCGATCACATGGTTATACAGTACCCAATCATATTTCTGAAATATGATTGGGTACTGTATATCCATGTGATCGCAAGCATTGAAAAATTGACTAATCAGATTTGGATTAGGACTTTCTGCAAACCTATATAAAGAGGTGAAAACCTCTGCAAAGCTCATCGCAGTAGATGGCAGAAGACTGAAAAGAGAAGTGGCCAGCAACATTGGCTCTGTTAAAGCCGGTCGTGCCAACAAGCTCACTGGCAGCCGCAATGAGCTCACCTGGCATCTACAAATTCAGAGGTGTTGGTGTCATTGGCTGTGAAGAACGAAGACTTCGGATCAAGATTCCAGTAACATCGGCCTCATTAAGGCCACCAGCGCCGGAGGTAACCCTGGCAGCCGTGGGGCACGAAGGTGGGGTGGGTGTATGCCCTGCCACACCCCTCTGGTTAATGCGGCCACCTGTGGAGGGGTGGGCGTACACCCCCGCCCTCTCTGGCAGGGACATTGGACATTTTCACCAGCTCAAAGCTGGCGAATTGAAACGGCCGATGTTAACGCCAGAGAGCAGTTACTGCCCTTTATAAATAGAAGCGAGTGGTAACTGATGCGATGTTAGCGCAGCGGTAGTTTTCCGCCTCATTAACTTTTTGCTGTGCTAACTTTTCACCGTTTTCGCTCTTTTATAAATCACGTTATTAACGATTTTGCCAAAACAGCTGGAAAATAGGCGGTGATAAGTTAAAGGACCTTTATAAATGTGCCCCTAAGGCGTAATATGATCTAGGTCTCTAAGGATAAGGACATGGTAGATTGGTAAACTCTTTTTAGTTGTATTTGTCATGAACCCTATCCGAAATAACATGAAATGTCACAGAGTTTAACCCTTTCAACATGTTTCCATCATGAATATACATTTTACCGCCATCATTTGTAATGTAGACATTTTATCTTTATTTCTGCTATTTATTGGATAAAAGGAGCTCACCTGATTTGCCTCCATTGAATTTCATAAAGTGACATGCAACTGCACTTCTCTCATCTTTTTTCTCTTTTATATGTTCCCATAGCTATTTTCTAGGGTCTTGAGATCCACTATACGTATTGGATGCCACAAGTTTTAAGTAAGTACCCTACAGTATGGGAGTTCCCCTTTTTCTTAGCTGCAGTGAAATTCTATAAAACTATACAACAATATATAGAAGGAGGGTATTTTAAGTATATACATAGCAAAGAAAGAATTCTAAGGATACTATTTATAAAGGGTCAATATTGAGTAAACACAATCACTTTGAGGTATCTACTTTGTGTAATTATAATTCATCAGTTTGCTTCGAAAACAGTTACATAATCTAATTAATTAAAAGATGAATATGAGAACCTGTAATGTAATTATTATATTATGATTATTACATTTTTTGGGGGGGGGGGTGTTTTAAGTGCTAAAATGGAAAAATGTAAGATTAGTTAAAAAAAAATCTTAGAATAGCTTAGAAAGAAGCTGCATTTAAGTGAAGCCAGACCAGAAACAGATGCAACGGTCGACCTAATATAAATGCATTTGGATCCCAGGGAATATTACTGTCTGATTTAATTTTGACCTTCATATTTCTATGCCACTGTCACACTGTCTCATCATATTTGTGGACACACAATCCGAAAATAACCAAGAATGCAAAGCTCAGATGAACAGTAGGCTAAACACACATAAGAGTTTTGCTGCTGGAAAGTATCCAAAAATAAAGTTATAGAATATGATTCTACCACACACAATAGTTTCCATTGTTAGTTCTTTAACAAGAGATTGCCAACAAATGGTCCAGAATGAGGAGAATGTGTGGTGATAAGCACTGTATATAATTAGAATCCTCATAAAAATGGCCAGCAGCTGTCAATCTATGAGAATGAACAATGACATTTTAGCAATACCTGGACCTCAGTGATTCTGATATGAAATCAATAAGACTCACATGAAACCAACAGGATATCGGTAGCAGTCAGCGCTAATGATCAGCATTGAAATCAGCAAGTCTGCATTTGCTGAAGTAAGATGCTAGGTGGGATAAAATCACTGTTGCTGGGGGAATTCAAGCATTTGGGGAAGGGTGGGGGAGGGTTTACAGCTTTAATAGTTTTATCACAGCTGGTATAGAATTTTAACGGAGGCTTTTTTACGCACTTGATTACGGAAAGTGCATCTCAGAATTACAGAATTTAGTAAAATATGTCAGGTAGATAAATTAATTAACCTGGAAACCAGTAGCAATAACAATTTATGAACCTTAGAAGATGCCATTGTAAGCCAGTCTATTGTCACTGTTGGTAAACTAAAACTCTCAGCATGTCTGGTAGGCATTGCTGGGAGCTGTAATTAATCATCATACAAATAAAGGAGCCTGAAGAATCCTAACGAAACAAAATAGCCTTAAGCAAATTAAAAAAAGCATTAATTAAAAACAACAATAAATCACATTTATACTCATTGACATTCACTATTCAACACTATTAACCTTTGCATCATTCATCATATTAACACCACTGTATTAGGCCTGACTATTAGACATTTAAAGGGACATTATATTAGCTAGTTATAGATTTTAAAAACAAAAGAACCTGCTTTGTCTACAAAAAGGTTACAGCTTTGCAAATCCAAGCATCAGTTCTACATTTTGTTCAGGATTATTGTGGTGCACAGGGAAATAGGTAGTGGTAACTGTTTTTTAAGAGTTTTTATGCAGCAAAACTAAAGCTTCCTCCACACTAGACACAAATAAAAAAAATGCATGTTTTTTTAAGAAAAACCTCAAGGACATTTTCCCCCTTGGGCATCCATAGTGGCATTTCTCTAGTGTATTCTGATCTGTTGTTAAAATGCATTTCAATCAGGAAATGCATTCACCAAAAGGCTTTGGAAACTTATTTACATTTTGTATGTATATTAATATGCTACAATACGTATAGAAACACATGAAAACAGAAAGACGTAGAAACGTATTGTAAAAACAAGCTTGTAATTGGAAGTGGAGTCACTATACTCACTCAAACAACTTTACATTATCTGAAACTACAATTTGAGAGTAAAATGGTGGTACTCACTATTTGTCTGGGCTTGTTTTATCATAAAATTATGTTTAGTGAGTGTTCCTAATTGCCCCCACCCTCCATTACTCACTGCCTTATTGTACTTATTATCTATGGTTGCTAGACTGAAATCTTCTTCCCATGCCAAACATTCTAAGGTGTATTGTTCTAGCTATGAATCACCTTTTTATCATAATTTTTTTCATAAAATCTTCTAAAAGCTTGAAGATCTATGAAGAATTGCATCTGGAATTCTGCACATATTTGTAGAACAATGGCATCATTTAGATAAAGGTGTGCAGATTCCCATCATATAGTTTTTGGGATTGTCTCCCAGGTTAGGGGGTGTTTAGTCTGAAGAACGCAAGTATACATAATTATGTATTGGCTTTGTGCACTAATGCAAGTAGGGTACAGTTATATTCAGGACATACAGAACATTGATATTTAGTGGGAATTAATATTTGTTCCGGAAGTGTTTTTAAGTTTAAACCCTCTTTGCGGCTTTTTTTTTAGAAAATCTGCTAAGAAGTGCAAATATTTAAAAAAGCTGTGTGCAAAATTTTGTCAAACTAACTTGTTTGGTTTATATGAAGAGGTGAGTAAGAATTTAGATTCTGGCATAGCAGTGGATGAAGTATACTTAGATTTTGCCAAAGCTTTTGATATAAACTGTGGTCTATTGACCAAGAAAAAATAATTTGTACATGGATAGAGAATTGGTTGTTGGATTACATACAGAGAGTAGTGGTCAGTTTTCTTATTGGTGTGCCTCAGGGTTTTGTACTGAGGTTACTTCTTTTTAATCTGTTTATAAATTACTTAGAAGGGGGTATTGAGTGGAAGGCCTCTGTGTTTGCTTATGACACAAAACAATGAAGAGCTTTGGAAACTTCCAATGATGTGCAATTGCTGCAAGTACATTTAAATAGATTATCAAATGGGCTGCAGAGCGGGAGATGAGATTTAATGTTAATAACCGTAAGGTGATTAGGAAAGTTTCAAATATGAAATACCTTTACAAGTGGGCTGGATATATTTCTAAGACTAAAAAATATTGTTTTGATTGATCCAGAGACCCTTACTATTGTAATTTGAAGCCAGGAAGGAATCATTTTACCCTTTTCAGCTCTTTTTTAATTTGCTTTCCTATAGATAAACTGTTAGGTAGGGTTACTGAGTAGGGTATAAAAGTTGGACTAAATGGATGTATGTTTTTATTCAACCTCCATTACATTACTATGTTTTTACTGCTTTTTTTCTTTTCAGGAAATCTGCTAAATTTGAACATTTTTACAAAAAGCTGCATCTGGAATTCTACATATATGAATGAAACACATGCACCATTACATCTATCTTATTCCTACTGACTCATTTAGTTTATTAAAAGTGATTTCTTACTGTTCCTTTGGCTCTCTTTTTAAATTTTAGCAGTTTTCTGTTTTCTTAGGTGAATTGGCCATGGGCTTATTAACCCTGTGGGCCAGCCTGATACTGCATGTCTCTGTGTACACCCACACATCTGGCATACCATTTTATTTTTATTCAGGAGAGCTTTGGCTTTCACATTTGTGTTGGTTTTTAAATGTTTTGCTTAAATTTTTGTGTGACATTCACCTTTAACCTTTGAATTTTTTTCTTTTAGGAAAAAAAAAGGAAAACACACACAAAAAAAATTTCCTATTTGATGTACATCTGTGTCTGGGTATCTGCAATTTGATCAAAACTTACAAAATTACAAACCTGGGAGTATGTAGTTTCAAAAGGTGTCACAAATGTCAGGGTATTTTAGAAAATATTCACTGCAATAATAGAACATAGTAATTTTTAATTAGACTTGCTACAGATCATCCTGAAAAACAATAGCTTTATTTTGGTGATGTCACCTTTTGCCAAATATGTGGCATGGTGATGTGCACGGCTTGTGCCCTAGGATATCAGGAACAGGAATGGATATTTGGCAAAAAATATGCATGGACATTTGACAAAATTGCATTGCGTTACATGGATAGTATCCTACTTTTATGTAGCGGCTCAATGGATAAATTAAATCAATTCTAAATTTTAATTGTAATTTAAAATTTACCTTTGAAATGAATCTTGCCTCAAAAGTACATTCTAAAATCTTTTACAAACCTACTGCAAAATACATTTTAGAGGGCATTTACAATGCGCGCGACATCTCTCATCAGAGTTGGACAGTTTTTGTGCCTATTCAGTAACAGCTCAGCCATGGAGGCAGCCAGGGAGCCAGGGATCTTACAATCAGGTTTCAAGGGGATATCCAAATAAATGGATAAATAAGGCATAGGTTAATATTTACTTTATGAGGTGATATATTTTAATGAAATACAGTGAAACCTCACTGGATGAATGAGGAGTTTAAAGTTAGCACAATTCTTCCCTTGCACATTAATTACATATATGTGTTAATTTGACATGATTGTTTTCCTGAGAATTTATTTGGTAACTTTCGTAACCTTGTTATTACCAGGAAGAGTGAGTTCTACGAAAACACATATTGCTAGTTGGGAAGGTTTTCGTTTATCCAGTTCAAGATTAATATGTGAATCAGCTAAGGACCTATACATGGACCTAATTCTTATGTTTGCCCAATAGGGCCGAAAATCAGCCAACAAGTGACATCTGCCTTACATTATTGGACAATTCTACAATAACGCAATATCATCCAATCGGGATTGGTGTGCGCATGGGCTCCTTTAGAGTAACTGGACATGAAGTTGTTCTTGAAGAAATTTTGCTAGTTATCCAAATGTTCTCATTTCAAGAATCCTATAACAAAAATGCTCTGCAATGTTTCTCAGCATATAACAGCAAGGTGTCTGGGACCTCCTAAATGCAAGGTGTTGATTGCCTTGTAGCTAACAGGTATAACTGTGGTATTCAGAGATTCTAAATTGAGAGAGCTAATTTGATGACTAACAAAAGGTCTTCAAGAACTAAACTTAAGGTCCAATTGATCTAACTAAATATCACAGTTATACCATTGCCTTGATGAATGAATGTTTTTTACCTAGATTTACCTAGCGCTGCTATCTCTCTGGGAAACCACCCTTTCAAGATTTTATGTCTTTAATGGCGGTTTAAGAGCAAACCACATATTGATTTGGTTTCTTTTGCAATCAGTGCAGCCTGTGCTAACCATCTATAAATTGGTTAGTGCAATTTTAAAACCATAGAAGATTACAGCAGCTCTCGGTCAATTCTCCAGGTAGTTTATACCATTTTGTTTTGTACATTGGCTTCCTTTGGCTTCCTTGACACTCTGTGTATTCTTCTTTGTCCGATATGTTGACATTGCAATCTTCAAAGCTTTTTTCTTAAGATCCAGGTACACAGCTGAGTAGAGATGGCCAAACTTCAGAAAATCTGGTCCAATTTTGCATTTTCAAACTTCTAAAAATGTTTTTGAAGATTTAAATATCTGAAATCAGACCCACTAAAGTCAATGGGGACAAATAGTTTGAAAAGTTCAAACTATATACAAATATCCAGAACTTCCTTAACCCGCGCACTACTTTTTTTTTTTATTAACATTTTTTTTGAAATCGATGATGCATATAACAGTTTTGGCTGCTCGCAGGCAAGTTTTTCAATTGTAATAGCAGTTTTTTCATTTCAATTTTTTCGGGGGTTAATCATTGTTACGTGACATACTGTATGTTTGTATTAAAATATCACAGTTCTGCTTTACATGTCTAGTTGGTTTTATTTTTGTGTTACATTGTTGTAAGATTATTGTCATCATGTGCTTGTAAAGGTTCTCATTCATCCAAGTCATTTTATATCTGTTGTATTCAATTAGATCAACTGGACTTGAAGTTTAGTTCTTGAAGACGTTTCGCTAGTCATCCGACTGGCTTTCTCAATTCAGAATGACTTGTACAAGAATCTGTGGCAATTATGTACACCTGGCTGTGATATGCTAATTGGGATTTTCCAGGGTACATAATTGCCACAGATTCTTGTACAAGTCTTTCTGAATTGAGAAAGCCAGTTGGATGACTAGCAAAACGTCTTCAAGAACTAAACTTTTAGTCCAGTTGATCTAATTGAATACAACAGATATATTGTCATCATCTAAGATCTGTAGCGCTCCTAATGTATTTTGTAGTTGCTCTATGGAGTACCATGTGGAGTATTGAAATGATTTCATTAGATCATTAATATTTTGCCCAGAGTAGGACCGGGTGATGAAGTTTTTCCAGGTATTAAAGAATTTTTTTGTATGTTGTTCCATATGTGATTCTGCTTCAAATTTCTCCAGCATCATTAGCCTTTTCAACTCTCTGGGAATATCTTTTAATCTGGGTGGTTTTGGGGATATCCAACTGCACATAATGGCTCTTTTGGCTGCCAGGAGGGCCAGATGTACCCAGCGTGGTAGCATTGTGTTTGTAACGTGTTGAAGAGATGGACATTCTCACATTGCGTAATAGAGTGAGGTTTTAGTTTGTGGCATTTAGGACATTGGTCGCTTTTAGTCTCTGCGGCATGCGGTTTGAGATTTGGGATTTTGAAGGCTATATAAGCTCTGTGGAATAATTTGAAATAGATTTTTGCATATAGGAGAAAGTGGGAATGTGGGAGCTGATAATGATGTGCCAGTTCAGGAAATTAGTATAGTCTGGGGGTGCTTCAAATCTGCTATTTTTTTTCCCTTTCCCAGAGATTGTATCCTTTGAGGGTATCCCCTTGAGGGAAGCCTGGGTTTCCCCTTAGGGGCATTGATTCGGAGACGTTCATTGGTAATTTGTGTCTTTTTCTTACTTCTAGCCATTAATATGTCTTTTAATAGTATGTTGGTATTTATATTTAATGGCAGGTGTTTGGGCTGCGAGTGGTGTATCCCAGTTAGTTTGTATGGTGACACTAGTTCTTTTTCTAGTTCTAGGTCAGAAAAGCATGATGTTTCCTCTATCCAGTTGCCCACATGTCATAGGAGGCATGCTATGTTATAAGCCCTGATATTTGGGAGTGCATAACTGCCTTCCGATCTTGGGAGTTGTAATTTGTCAATAGCAATTCTGGGTTTCCTACCATTCCACAGGAATTCAGTGTATGCTGAGTTGATAGCTTTTAGGTTTTTGTGGGGGAGTAGCATTGGTATGTTTTGTAAGTGGTATAATAAGCAAGGAAAATGATAACTTTTATTAGATGGCATCTGCCAGCTAGTGATAGTGGACGATTGGACCAGTTTTTAAGTTCCTTGAAGATTTTGTTTAGCAGTGGTGGGTAGTTGATTGAGTATATGGCATTTGTAGATTTTCCTATGTTGTCTCCTAGATATTTGATATATGTGTTGGTTATTGTTAAAAGAGGGGTTCCTGATTCTAGGTTTTTTTGGGTATATTTGAAGTTTAGGGGGAGAAGTTCCATTTTGTTGAAATTTACTTTAAAGCAAGATAGGGATTTAAACAGTTTAAAAGGATATTTTAGTTGTTGTTGAGGATGTGATAGAAATAAAAGTAGATCATCAGCAAATAGTGTCGTTTTATCTATTTGTTTCCTATGTTTATTCCTGTAATTATATATCTCGCCAAGGGTTCCAGGGCTAAGTTGAACAACAGAGGAGAGAGAGGGCAGCCCTAACGGGTGTCTTTTTCTAAGATGAATTATTTGGATAAGTGTCCCACAATTGCTATTATGGCTGATGGTGTATGATAAATAGCCTTTAATAGATTTAAGAAAGCTCCTGTAAATTTCATTTTTTTTTTAGTATTAAGAAAAGCCATTCCCATTGAACATTGTCGAAAGCCTCTTCGCGTCAATGGTGAGTAAGGCCACGTTGGAAGCTGTTTTGTTGTTGACTATTGTATGTAGCACTGCCAATACTTTTGATATTGCAGATCGATGTTGTATGAAGCCTACTTGTTGTTCCTGTATCAAAGTTGAAATAAAGGTGGCTAGTCTATCCGCCATTATTTTTGATAGTATTTTGGCGTCCACGTTTATTAAAGAAATTGGGCGGAAAGGAGCCTGGGTCTTCCAAGTTTCTCCCTTTTTTGGGAATTAATTTAATGTGGGTTTCTTGCCATGTAGGAGGGTATATGGCAGTTTGTAATACGTTGTTATATAGTTCAAGCAGTAGGTTATTTATTTGTGGTTGTATCAATTTGTAAAATTCTGTTGGATACCCGTCAGGGCCGGGTGCTTTGTTGTTATTCAGACTCTTGATAGTATTGATAAATTTGGATTCAGTAATCCATTTAGGCTGCTTTTCTGAGGTAAGGTTTGGGAGAGAGATCTTTTGTAACCAAGTATTTTGGTTTTCTTTGTTTCTGATTGTTGGTGGTACTTCTGGTATTTTTTTGCCTCTTGCTAGGTTTGCCAAAAGTCTTCCTGCTTTATATCTATATTTGTGTAACCTTAGTAGATAATGTTGCCCTCTTTGTACATTATAGTGATCCAACCAGTGCTCATATATTTGTTTGGCATTAAACCATTCTGTTTTAGTGTTGGGGGTAGGGAATGATTTGAAGTTTGTGTAGGTTTCACTTTCGTTTAGGAAAAAAAAAGGAAAAACACACACAAAAAAAATGTCCTATTTGATGTACATCTGTGTCTGGGTATCTGCAATTTGATCAAAACTTACAAAATTACAAACCTGGGAGTATGTAGTTTCAAAAGGTGTCACAAATGTCAGGGTATTTTAGAAAATATTCACTGCAATAAGAACATAGTAATTTTTAATTAGACTTGCTACAGATCATCCTGAAAAACAATAGCTTTATTTTGGTGATGTCACCTTTTGCCAAATATGTGGCATGGTGATGTGCACGGCTTGTGCCCTAGGATATCAGGAACAGGAATGGTATATTGGCAAAAATATGCATGGACATTTGACAAAATTGCATTGCGTTACATGGATAGTATCCTACTTTTATGTAGCGGCTCAATGGATAAATTAAATCAATTCTTAATTTAATTGTAATTTAAAATTTACCTTTGAAATGAATCTTGCCTCAAAAGTACATTCTAAAATCTTTTACAAACCACTGCAAAATACATTTTAGAGGGCATTTACAATGCGCGCGACATCTCTCATCAGAGTTGGACAGTTTTTGTGCCTATTCAGTAACAGCTCAGCATGGAGGCAGCCAGGGAGCCAGGGATCTACAATCAGGTTTCAAGGGGATATCCAAATAAATGGATAAATAAGGCATAGGTTAATATTTACTTTATGAGGTGATATATTTTAATGAAATACAGTGAAACCTCACTGGTGAATGAGGAGTTTAAAGTTAACAAATTCTTCCCTTGCACATTAATTACAATATAATGTGTTTTTGACATGAGTTGCTCGAGAATTTATTGGAACTTCGTAACTTGTTATTACCAGGAAGAAGGAGTGAGTTCTACGAAAAGCACATAGTGCTAGGTTGTGAAGGTTCTCGTTTATCTAGTTAAGATATGTGATATTCAGCTAAGGACCTTTACATGGACCAATAATTCTTATGTTTGCCCGATAGGGCCAAAAATCAGCCAACAAGTAGACCATCTGCCTTACATTATTGGCAATTCCAATAAGCAATATCATCCAATCGGGATTGGTGTGCGTATGGGCTCCTTTAGAGTAACTGGACATGAAGTTGTTCTTGAAGAAATGTTCCTAGTTATCCAAATGTTCTCAATTCAAGAATCCTATGACAAAAATGCTCTGCAATGTTTCTCAAAGCCTATAACAGCAAGGTGTTGGGACTCCTAATGCAAGGTGTTGATTGCCTTGTAGCAACAGGTATACTGTGGTATTCAGAGATTCTAAATTGAGAGAGCTAATTTGATGACTAACAAAAGGTCTTCAAGAACTAAACTTAAGGTCCAATTGATCTAACTAAATATCACAGTTATACCATTGCCTTGATGATATGAATGTTTTTATCCTAGATTTACCTAGCGCTGCTCTCTCTGGGAAACCACCCTTTCAAGATTTTATGTCTTTAATGGCGGTGTAAGAGCAAACCACTATTGATTTGGTTTCTTTTGCAATCAGTGCAGCCTGTGCTAACCATCTATAAACTGGTTAGTGCAATTTTAACACCATAGAAGATTACAGCAGCTCTCGGTCAATTCTCCAGGTAGTTTATACCATTTTGTTTTGTACATTGGCTTCCTTTGGCTTCCTTGACACCTGTGTATTCTTCTTTGTCGTATGATGGTGACATTGCAATCTTTAAAGCTTTTTCTTAAGATCCAGGTACACAGCTGAGTAGAGATGGCCAAACTTCAGAAATCTGGTCAATTTGCATTTTCAAACTTCTAAAAAGTTTTTGAAGATTATTAAATCTGAAATCAGACCCACTAAAGTCAATGGGGACAATAGTTTGAAAAGTTCAAACTATATACAAATATCCAGAACTTCCTTAACCCGCGCCTACTTTTTTTTTTTTTATTAAAATTTTTATTGAAATCGATGATGCATAAACAGTTTTGGCTGCTCGCAGGCAATCTTTTTCAATTGTAATAGCTTTTTATTTTTTTCAATTTCGTATCTAGTTAAGCTTGTTACGTGACAAATGTATGTTGTATTAAAATATCACAGTTTCTACATGTCTAGTTGGTTTATTTTGTGTTACATTGTTGTAAGATTATTGTCATCATGTGTTGTAAAGGTTTCATCATCCAAGTCATGTTATATCTGTTGTATCAATTAGATCACTGGACTTGAAGTTTAGCTCTTGAAGACGTTTCGCTAGTCATTCGACTGACTTTCTCAATTCAGAAGACTTGTACAAGAAATCTGTGGCAATTATGTACACCTGGCTTGATGTGATATGCTAATTGGAGATTTTTCCAATTTGAAGCAGTTGATGAACATGTAATTAGCCATGTATCAGTGATGACTAGCGAAACGTCTTCAAGACTATAACTTTAGTCAGTTGATCTAATTGATACAACAATATATTGTCATCATCTAGATCTGTAGCGCTCCTATGATGTAGTTGTGTCTCATTCTTATGAGTCCATGGAGTATTGAAATGATTTCATTAGATCATTAATATTTTGCCTCGAGTAGGACCGGTATAGTTCCGGTATTAAAGAATTTTTTGTATGTTGTTCCATATGTGATTCTGCTTCAAATTTCTCCAGCATCATTAGCCTTTTCAACTCTCTGGGAATATCTTTTAATCTGGGTGGTTTTGGGGATATCCAACTGCACATAATGGCTCTTTTGGCTGCCAGGAGGGCCAGATGGACCCAGCGTGGTAGCATTGTGTTTTACCGTGTTGAAGAGATGGACATTCTCACATTGCGTAATAGAGTGAGGTTTTAGTTTGTGACATTTAGGACATTGGTCGTTTTAGTCTCTGCGGCGTGCATGGTTTGAGATTTGATTTGAAGGCTATATAAGCTCTGTGAATAATTTGAAATAGATTTTTGTCATAAGGAGAAAGTGGGAATGTGGGAGCTGATAATGATGTGCCAGCGTTAGGAAATTAGTATAGTCTGGGGGTTGCTCAAATCTGCTATTTTTTTTCCCTTTCCCAGAGATTGTATCCTTTGGGGTATCCCCTTGAGGGAAGCCTAGGTTTCCCCTTAGGGGCATTGATTCGGAGACGTTCATTGGTATTTGTGTCTTTTTCTCGCTTTTAGCCATTAATATGTTTTTTAATAGTATGTTGGTATTTATATTAATGGCAGTGTTTTGGGCTGCGAGTGGGTTATCCCAGTTAGTTTGTATGGTGACATGTTCTTTTTCTAGTTCTAGGTCAGAAAAGCATGATGTTTCCTCTATCCACGTCCCACATGTCATAGGAGGCATGCTATGTATAAGCCCTGATATTTGGGAGTGCATAACTGCCTTCCGATCTTGGGAGGTTGTAATTTGTCAATAGCAATTCTGGGTTTCCTGCCATTCCACAGGAATTCAGTGTTGCTGGAGTGATAGCTTTTAGGTTTTTGTGAGGAGGCATTGGTTGTTTTAAGTGGTATAATAATCAAGGAAAATTATAACTTTTATTAGATGGCCTCTGCCTGCTAGTGATGTGGACGATTGGACCAGTTTTAAGTTCCTTGAAGATTTTGTTTAGCAGTGGTGGGTAGTTGATTGAGTATATGGCATTTGTAGATTTTCCTATGTTGTCTCCTAGATATTGATATATGTGTGGTATTGTTTAAAAGAGGGGTTCCTGATTCTAGGTCTTTTGGGTATATACTTGAAGTTTAGGGGGAGAAGTTTCTTTTGTTGAAATTTACTTTAAAGCAAGATAGGGATTTAAACAGTTTAAAAGGATATTTTAGTGTTGTTGATGGATGTGATAGAAATAAAAGTAGATCATCAGCAAATAGTGTCGTTTTATCTATTTGTTTCCTATGTTTTTTATTTGTAATTATATATCTCGCCAAGGGTTCCGGGCTAAGTGAACAACAGAGGAGAGAGGAGAGGGCAGCCCTAACGGGTGCTTTTTCTAAGATGAATTATTTGGATAAGTGTCCACAATTGCTATTATGGCTGATGGTGTATGTGAAAATAGCCTTTAATAGATTTAAGAAGCTCCTGTAAATTTCATTTTTTTTTAGTATTAAGAAAAGCCATTCCCATTGAACATGTCGAAAGCCTTCTCTGCGTCAATGGTGAGTAAGGCCTCATAGGAAGCTGTTTTGTGTTGGCTATTGTATGTAGCACGCCAATATTTTGATATTTGTGACTGCGATCGATGTTGTATGAAGCCACTTGGTTCCTGTATCAAAGTTGAAATAAAGGGGCTAGTCTATCTGCCATATTTTTTGATAGTATTTTGGCGTCCACGTTTATTAAAGAAATTGGGCGGAAAGGAGCCGGGTCTTTCAAGTTCTCCCTTTTTTGGAATTAATTAATGTGGGTTTCTTGCCATGTAGGAGGGTATATGGCAGTTTGTAATACGTTGTTATATAGTTCAAGCAATAGGTTATTATTTGTGTGTTGTATCAATTTGTAAAATTCTGTTGGATACCCGTCAGGGCCGGGTGCTTGTTTGTTATTCAGACTCTTGATAGATTGATAAATTTGGATTCAGTAATCCTTAGGCTGCTTTTCTGAGGTAAGGTTTGGGAGGGAGATCTTTTGTAACCAAGTATTTTGGTTTCTTTTGTTCTGATGTTGGTGGTACTTCTGGTATTTTTTTGCCTCTTGCTAGGTTTGCCAAAAGTTTTCCTGCTTATATCTATATTTGTGTAACCTTAGTAGATAAGTTTGCCTCTTTGTACATTATAGTGATCCAACCAGTGCTCATATATTTGTTTGGCATTAAACCATTCTGTTTTAGTGTTGGGGGTAGGGAATGATTTGGTTTGGTAGGTTTCCATAATTTGTTTTGGTGGAGAAAGTAATAGTTTCTGTTTGTTTTCGTATGTTTGTTGATATACAATGCCCTCTATGTACTTTTTGCTGTTTCCCAGAATAGTGTTGATTTCTAGATGTTGATGGTTGTTCTCTGAGTAAGTTGACCACCAGTTTTGTATTTAAAGTTAAAGTTTTTCATCCTCTAATTAAAAGGTGGGCAAACTCCAGGTGAAGATGTCGGGAGGTTTTCATGTAGACTTAATTGTTATTGATACTGGGGCCTGGTCTGATATTAGCTGATTGTACTAATTTTGCTAGTTGTGGAGATGTGAAAATGTAGTCGATTCTAGTTAGCGTGTGGTATACGTGTGAGAAGAATGTATATTCTCAGCTTTCTGCGTGTAATGTTCTCCATGTATTTATTAATCTCGTAAAAGTTATAATGGTATGTAGATCTGAGTGGTGAGATGTTGTACGTGTGCAGGTGGAGCTCTGGTTGGAACGGTCTTCAGATGTATACAATATTTGATTACAATCACCTGCCAGTATGATATTTGGACAGTTATCCTTTAGGACTTTGCGGGCGAGCACCTGGTAGAATTGGGTTTGTTGATTATTGGGAGCATAAATATTATGAATCGATATGGTTCTGTCTGGGAATTTCAATACTAGTTTGAAAAATCTACCTTCAGTATTATGTTCACTTGAAAGACTTGAGCTTGTAGATTGTTATGTAGTAAAATCATGACTCCTGCTTTTTTGCCTACGGCTGAGGAGTCCATTACTTGCCATACCCAGAATCTATGCATACGAAACATATCCTCTTTCAATAGATGTGTTTCTTGGAGTAGGGCAATGTCAGTATGTAGCCTTTTAAGGTGGCATAGTACTTTGGTTAATTTTATAGGGAACCTAAGTCCCTTAACATTCCAGGTGATCACCCGCAGGCCCATGACAGGCTAGTAATATATGATATATCAGCAGTTAAAAGAAACAGTTTATCATTTTTAAGTAACGTGCATTTAGAAATCGTTTCTAAGTGTATCTGTTGTATTAAATTAGATCAACTGGACTTGAAGTTTAGTTCTTGAAGACGTTTTGCTAGTCATCTGCCAGGCTTTCTCAATTCAGAATGACTTGTACAAGAATCTGTAGCAATTATGTACCCTGGAAAATCTCAATTAGCATATCACAGCCAAAAAGAGCCGAGTCAAACCTCCATTAATTTGTTACATTTTACATTACCATTGGTACTGAAAAATCCTGGCCCTTCTCTCTGGAATGATTAAAGCAATTAGTTTCAATAACTGGCCAAATTATTTTAAGCCCAGCAAACCACTTCAAGGTTTTGCTTTATTCTGCGTGTTTTAATAATATGCATGCATACTAATTACAATACATTCAATAAACATAAGAATATATTGCTACAAAACTTATAAACACTTAAATAAGTCAAAGTAATGTACAAATGTGAAGATTATCACAGGTATACTAGAATTGTTGAAATGTAATTGTCAATTTTCATTTTTTTCCATTTCTAACTTATTGCACCTAACTATATCAAATCAATGCTTAAACCACAGTATATAATGCAACAATGATTCTCTAAACAAACAACATTTGATCACACAGTATTGCTATTAATAGTGCAACCATAACAAAATAGACATTATTTTGTGTCTATCAATGGTGGTGGTTCTCAGACCTTTTCACAACGTTACATGCAATTATAATAATGTATCTGTTTTATATTATTTTTTGGTGACTTGGTTTATATGTAAACAAAGTTCTCCAAATTAACTATTATTTATTTTTCAATAAACCACAATATTCGGTTCATTTCTGAGCTGATATAAAAAATATACTATAGACATAGAAAGTTACATTTCTGAAATTAAGATTATACATTGACATTTTAATGAATGTAGACCGTCTGAACTGTGTGTTCCTAAAAACTGGTGCCTTACCAGGTGCGCCACCACAGAATAAGCAGAGAATCCAGGTACATTTAGAAACGTTATCTTTCACTAGGACAGCGAATAATTAAAAAATATTACAAATGTCTTCACACCAATATAGAAGTCCCTGAAAAGACTTTTAAACTTACCAGCAACTCACTGGTAATAAACTGCATGGTAACAAGCAGCTTTCAAAGTCTTATCAGGGACTTCCATTGTTGTTGTGGAGACATTTGCATCGAAAACATTTTGTGACAGTGAATACTGGGTCAGAGGGCCCTTTGATGACTGTGAGTTGTACTGGCAACAACATGGAAGCCTTCTTGTTAAAGAATCTATTACATGTGTACTAAATGCAACTTACTAGAAAAAAATCTTACATGTATTGGTGTTCTGGGGAGAAAAGCGTTCATATCAGATTTTAAAAACGAAGTTTAGTTCTCCTTTAAACTGCAAGGCAATTTTAATCACAATAATAGGAAAACCTTTACTTTTGCTATAGAATGGCTTGTTTACAAATGGTCAAACACAGTAACAGATTACATTTTGGAAGAAAAAAGTTTGTGAATAACTTTTAATGCATTTTGTTTTTTCCTCTTGTTAAATGTGTTTTATGGTCAAGTTTTATTAGAAGTTGTAAAGGGAGTAAAATAAGGAGTCCAGTTTTGTGAAACATTTTCCTTCTGTTTTGAACTGAATCCTTGAGACAGCCTAAAAGAAGCTATTGTTTTTGTTGTTCTTCTTCTGAATTACTGCAGGTGCAAATACTTCCGTACACCACTCACTAGCTTATCTTGACCTTTTGTGCTATGCAGCTCACTAGCTTATCTAGACCTTTTGTGCTATGTGTGGGATATTGTTTTTCTCGGACTAAATTCAAGTTAATTTCATGCCACCAGTTTACAAAGTTACAATCAAGCAAGAAGAAATGATACATTTAGAACAGGGAGAAAAAGGAATTATTTTTCCAGTTTTTCCAAGAGCTGGCAAAATAAATGTAGTGGCGTTTGACCTTGTGTGCCCTCCAAAAATGCAAATATTATTCAAGTCTTTACTTCTACACAAGGCTTTGTTCTGTAGGTCTTTCACATTCCACACAAACTCCACTTAAAATGAATGTTTTAGTGTTGTTTAGACTATTTAAAAGAAAATGGGTTGCTGCCTGGGCATCGCTTAATTAGTTCTTTATTTTTATGGAAAGATAATATCAAATATGTTTATAAACACAAGACACTAATAATCTAATCATCAGCACACCATCATGATTGTTTTTATTATTAATAAACTGAGCAAAATATTATCTGATTGGTTGAGGCAATTAGCACCATTTTTAATGTAGAACTTTTATTAATTATCTCTGTATTTTATTTATAAACTTTAAAGAATGCAAACATGCTGTTTCCTTACATTTTCCAGATCCATCAACATGAAAAGAGGATGCAAATGGAAATTCAGAAACATTGCAGGCCTTGCTTCTGCTTTGATTCTGAAAACTAGCCAAATATAGAAACTTTTATAGAATGTATAGACAGGGAGAATTTTGTTTTCATAAAGCATACAATATGCGCACCTGGCAGTAGTGCAATGCACTAAGTACAGTATGGCGGCGAAGAGAGCTCCCGGCTATTGGAGCAGGGGGCTGAGGGGGTGCTGGGAAAGGATCACACCATGGTGTTTGCATCTGCCCCACAGGGGTACATTTTTCAATGCTTGCGATCACACTGGTTATACGTACCCATCATTTCTGAAATATGATTGGTGACTGTATATCCATGTGATCGCAAGCATTTGAAAAATTGACTAATCAGATTTGGTTATGGACTTTCTGCAAACCTATATAAGAGGGTGAAAACCTCTGCAAAGCTCATCGCATAGATGGCAGAAGACTGAAAAGAGAAGTGGCCAGCCAATTGGCTCTGTTAAAGCCGGTCGTGCCAACAAGCTCACTGGCAGCCGCAATGAGCTCACCTGGCATCTACAAATTCAGAGGTGTTGGTGTCATTGGCTGTGAAGAACAAGACTTCGGATCAAGATTCCCGTAACATCGGCCTCATTAAGGCCACCAGCGCCGAGGTAACCCTGGCAGCCGTGGGGCACGAAGGCGGGGTGGGTTGTATGCCCTGCCACACCCCTCTGGTTAATGCGGCCACCTGTGGAGGGGTGGGCGTACACCCCCGCCCTCTCTGGCAGGGCATTGGACATTTTCACCAGCTCAAAGCTGGCGAATTGAAACGGCCGATGTTAACGCCAGAGAGCAGTTACTGCCCTTATAAATAGAAGCGAGTGGCAACTGATGCGATGTTGCGCAGCGTTAGTTTTCCGCCTCATTAACTTTGCTGTGCTAACTTTTCACTTCCGTTTTGCTCTTTTATATCACGTTATTAAGATTTTGCAAAACGACTGGAAAATAGGCGGTGATAAGTTAAGGACCTTTATAAATGTGCCCCTAAGGCGTAATATGATCTAGGTCTCTAGGATAAGGATATGGTAGATGGTAAACTCTTTTTTAGTTGTATTTGTCATGAACCCTATCCGAAATAACATGAAATGTCACAGAGTTTAACCCTTTCAACATGTTTCCATCATGAAATATCATTTTACCGCCATCATTTTAATGTAGACATTTTATCTTTATTTCTGCTATTTATTGGATAAAGGAGCTCACCTGATTTGCCTCCATTGAATTTCATAAAGTGACATGCAACTGCACTTCTCTCATCTTTTTCTCTTTTATATGTTCCCATAGCTATTTTCTAGGGTCTTGAGATCCACTATACGTATGGGATGCCACAAGTTTTAAGTAGTACCCTACAGTTGGGAGTTCCCCTTTTTCTTAGCTGCTGAAATTCTATAAAACTATACAACAATATTAGAAGGAGGGTATTTTAAGTATATACATAGCAAAGAAAGAATTCTAAGGATACTATTTATAAGGGTCAATATTGAGTAAACACAATCACTTTGAGGTATCTACTTTGTGTAATTATAATTCATCAGTTTGCTCTCGAAACAGTTACATAATCTAATTAATTAAAAGATGAATTGAGAACCTGTAATGTAATAATCTTTTATAATAATTACATTTTTGGGGGGGGGGGGTGTTTTAATGCTAAAATGGAAAAATGTAAGATTAGTTAAAAAAAATCTTAGAATAGCTTAGAAGAAGCTGCATTTAAGTGAAGCCAGACCAGAAACAGATGCAACGGTCGACCTATTAAATGCATTTTGGATCCCAGGGAATATTACTGTCTGATTTAATTTTGACCTTCATATTCTCTATGCCACTGTCACACTGTCTCATCATATTTGTGGACACACAATCCGAAAATAACCAAGAATGCAAAGCTCAGATGAACATAGGCTAAACACACATAAGATTTTTGCTGCTGGAAAGTATCCAAAAATAAAGTTATAGAATATGATTCTACCACCACACAATAGTTTCCATTGTTAGTTCTTTAACAAAGAGATTGCCAACAAATGGTCCAGATGAGAGAATGTGTGGTGATAAGCACTGTATATAATTAGAATCCTCAAAAAATGGCCAGCACTGTCAATCATGAGAATGACAATGACATTTTAGCAATACCTGAGACCTCAGTATTCTGATATGAATCAATAAGACTCACATGAAACCAACAGGATATCGGTAGCAGTCAGCGCTAATGATCAGCATTGAAATCAGCAAGTCTGCATTTGCTGAAGTAAGATGCTAGGTGGGATAAAATCACTGTTGCTGGGGGAATTCAGCATTGGGGAAGGGTGGGGGAGGGTTTACAGCTTTAATAGTTTTATCACACTGGTATAGAATTTTAACGGGGCTTTTTACGCACTTGATTAAAGTGCTCTCAGAATTACAGAATTTAGTAAAATATGTCAGGTAGATAAATTAATTAACCTGGAAACCAGTGCAATAACATTTATAGAACCTTAGAAGATGCCATTGTTAAGCCAGTCTATTGTCACTTTGGTAAACTAAACTCTCACATGCTGGTAGGCATTGCTGGGAGCTGTAATTAATCATCATACAATAAAGGAGCCTGAAGAATCCTAACGACACAAATAGCCTTAAGCAAATTAAAAAGCATTAATTAAAAACAACAATAAATCACTTTATACTCATTGACATTCACTATTCAACACTATTAACCTTGCATCATTCATCATATTAACACCACTGTATTAGGCTGACTATTAGACATTTAGGACATTATATTAGCGTTATAGATTTAAAAACAAAAGAACCTGCTTTGTCTACAAAAAGTTACAGCTTTGCAAATCCAAGCACAGTTCTACATTTTGTTCAGGATTATTGTGGTGCACAGGGAAATAGGTAGTGGTAACTGTTTTTTTTAAGAGTTTTAATGCAACTAAAGCTTCCTCCACACTAGACCCAAATAAAAAAATGCATGTTTTTTTAAGAAAAACCTCAAGGACATTTTCCCCCTGGGCATCCATAGTGGCATTTCTCTAGTGTATTCTGATCTGTTGTAAAAATGCATTTCAATCAGGAAATGCATTCACCAAGGCTTTGGAAACTTATTTAACATTTTGTATGTATATTATATGCTACAATACGTATAGAAACACATGAAAACAGAAGACGTAGAAACGTATTGAAAACAAGCTTGTAATTGGAAGTGGAGTCCTATACTCACTCAAAACACTTTACATTTCTGAAACACATTTGAGAGTAAAATGGTGGTACTCACTATTTGTCTGGGCTTGTTTTATCTAAAATTATGTTTAGTGAGTGTTCCTAATTGCCCCCACCCTCCATTACTCACTGCCTTATTGTACTTTTTATCTATGGTTGCTAGACTGAAATCTTCTTCCCATGCCAAACATTCTAAGGTGTTTGTTCTAGCTATGAATCCCTTTTATCATAATTTTTTTCATAAAATCTTCTAAAAGCTTGAAGATCTATGAAGAATTGCATCTCTGGAATTCTGCACTATTGTAGAACAATGGCATCATTTAGATAAGGTGTGCAGATTCCCATCATATAGTTTTTGGGATTGTCTCCCAGGTTAGGGGGTGTTTAGTCTGAAGAACGCAAGTATAACATAATTATGTATTGGCTTTGTGCACTAATGCAAGTAGGGTACAGTTATATTCAGGACATACAGAACATTGATATTTAGTGGGAATTAATTTTTGTTCCGGAAGTGTTTTTAAGTTTAAACCCTCTTTGCGGCTTTTTTTTAGAAAAATCTGCTAAGAAGTGCAAATATTTAAAAAGCTGTGTGCAAAATTTTGTCAAACTAACTTGTTTGGTTATATGAAGAGGTGAGTAAGAATTTAGATTCTGGCTAGCAGTGGATGAGTATACTTAGATTTGGCCAAAGCTTTTGATATAAACTGTGGTCTATTGACCAGAGAAAAATAATTTGTACATGATAGAGAATTGGTTGTTGATTACATACAGAAGTAGTGTTCAGTTTTCTTATTGGTGTGCCTCAGGGTTTTGTACTGAGGTTACTTCTTTTAATCTGTTTTATAATTACTTAGAAGGGGGTATTGAGTGGAAGCCTCTGTGTTTGCTTATGACCACAAACAAATGAAGAGCTGGAAACTCCCAGATGTGCAATTGCTGCAGTACATTTAAAGATTAAAAATGGGCAGCAGAGCGGGATGAGAATTCATGTTAATAACCGTACGGTGATTAGGAAAGTTTCAAATATGAAATACCTTTACAAGTGGGCTGGATATATTTCTAAGACTAAAAATATTGTTTTGATTGATCCAGAGACCCTTACTATTGTAATTTGAAGCCAGAAGGAACATTTTACCCTTTTCAGCTCTTTTTTAATTTGCTTTCCTATAGATAAACTGTTAGGTAGGTTTACTGAGTAGGGTATAAAGTTGGACTAAATGGATGTATGTTTTTATTCAACCTCCATTACATTACTATGTTTTTACTGCTTTTTTCTTTTCAGAATCTGCTAAATTTGAACATTTTTACAAAAAGCTGCATCTGGAATTCTACATATATGAATGAAACACATGCACCATTACATCTATCTTATCCTACTGACTCATTTAGTTTTATTAAAAGTGATTTCTTACTGTTCCTTGGCTCTCTTTTTAAATTTTCTTAGGAATTGGCCATGGGCTTATACCCTGTGGGCCAGCCTGATACTGCATGTCTCTGTGTACACCCACACTCTGGCATAACCATTTTATTTTTATTCAGGAGAGCTTTGGCTTTCACATTGTGTTTGGTTTTTAAATGTTTTGCTTAATTTTTTGTGTGACATTCACCTTTAACCTTGAATTTTTTTCTTTTAGGAAAAAAAGGAACACACACAAAAAAAAATGTCCTATTTGATGTACATCTGTGTCTGGGTATCTGCAATGACAAAACTTACAAAATTACAAACCTGGGAGTATGTAGTTTCAAAGGTGTCACAAATGTCAGGGTATTTTAGAAAATATTCATGCAATAATGAACATAGTAATTTTTTATTAACTTGCTACAGATCATCCTGAAAAACAATAGCTTTATTTTGGTGATGTCACCTTTTGCCAATATGTGGCATGGTGATGTGCACGGCTTGTGCCCTAGGATATCAGGAACAGGAATGGATATTTGGCAAAATATGCATGGACATTTGACAAATTGCATTGCGTTACATGGATAGTATCCTCCTTTTATGTAGCGGCTCAATGGATAAATTAAATCATTCTTAATTTTATTGTAATTTAAATTTACCTTTGAAATGAATCTTGCCTCAAAGTACATTCTAAAATCTTTTACAAACCTACTGCAAAATCCATTTTAGAGGGCATTTACAATGCGCGCGACATCTCTCATCAGAGTTGGACAGTTTTTGTGCCTATTCAGTAACAGCTAAGCCATGGAGGCAGCCAGGGAGCCAGGGATCTTACAATCAGGTTTCAGGGGATATCCAAATAAATGGATAAATAAGGCATAGGTTAATATTTACTTTATGAGGTGATATATTTTAATGAAATACTGAAACCTCACTGGATGAATGAGGAGTTTAAAGTTACACAATTCTTCCCTTGCACATTAATTACAATATAATGTGTTAATTTGACATGATGTGTTTCCTGAGAATTTATTTGGTAACTTTCGTAACCTTGTTATTACCAGGAAGGAGTGAGTTCTACGAAAAGCACATAGTGCTAGGTTGTGAAGGTTCTCGTTTATCCAGTTCAAGATTAATATGTGATATTCAGCTAAGGAGCCTATACATGGACCAATAATTCTTATGTTTGCCCGATAGGGCCGAAAATCAGCCAACAAGTGACCATCTGCCTTACATTATTGGACAATTCTACAATAAGCAATTATCATCATCGGGATTGGTGTGCGTATGGGCTCCTTTAGAGTAACTGACATGAATGGTTCTTGAGAATGTTCCTAGTTATCCAAATGTTCTCAATTCAGATCCTATGACAAAAATGCTCTGCAATGTTTCTCAATAGCATATAACAGCAAGGTGTCTGGGACTTCCTGAATGCAAGGTGTTGATTGCCTTGTAGCTAACAGGTATAACTGTGGTATTCAGAGATTCTAAATTGAGAGAGCTATTGATGACTAAACAAGTTCTTCAAGAACTAAACTTAAGGTCCAATTGTCTAACTAAATATCACAGTTATACCATTGCCTTATGAATGAATGTTTTTTACCTAGATTTACCTAGCGCTGCTATCTCTCTGGGAAACCACCCTTTCAAGATTTTATGTCTTTAATGGCGGTTGTAAGACAACCCACATATTGATTTGTTTCTTTTGCAATCAGTGCAGCCTGTGCTAACCATCTATAACTGGTTAGTGCAATTTACACCATAGAGAATTACAGCAGCTCTCGGTCAATTCTCCAGGTAGTTTAAACATTTTGTTTTGTACATTGGCTTCCTTTGGCTTCCTTGACACTCTGTGTATTCTTCTTTGTCCGATATGGGGACATTGCAATCTTTAAAGCTTTTTTCTTAAGATCCAGGTACACAGCTGAGTAGAGATGGCCAAACTCAGAAAATCTGGTCCAATTTGCATTTTCAAACTTCTAAAATGTTTTTGAAGATTTGAAATCTGAAATCAACCCACTAAAGTCAATGGGGACAAATAGTTTGAAAAGTTCAAACTACATACAAATACCAGAACTTCCTTACCCCGCGCACTACTTTTTTTTTTTTATTTTTATATTGAAATCGATGATGCATATAACAGTTTTGGCTGCTCGCAGGCAAGTCTTTCAATTTAATAGCAGTTTTTTCATTTCAATTTTTTCGGGTTAACTTGTTTTTACGTGACATATACTGTATGTTTGTATTAAAATACACAGTTCTGCTTTACATGTCATTGGTTTTATTTTTGTGTTACATGTTTGTAAGATTATTGTCATCATGTGCTTGTAAAGGTTCTCATTCTCACAATCATTAATTCTGTTGTATTCAATTAGATCAACTGGACTTGAAGTTTAGCTCTTGAAGACGTTTCGCTAGTCATTCGACTGACTTTCTCAATTCAGAATGACTTGTACAGAATCTGTGGCAATTATGTACACCTGGCTGTGATATGCTAATTGGGACATTTTCTTGAAGTTAATTAAAGCCAGTCGGATGACTAGCGAAACGTCTTCAAGAACAAACTTTTAGTCCATTGTACTATTGAATCCACAGATATATTGTCATCACTAGATCTGTAGCGCTCCTAATGTATTTGTAGTTGCTCTATGAGTACCATGTGGAGTATTGAAATGATTTCATTAGATCATTAATATTTGCCCGGAGTAGGACCGGGTGATGAAGTTTTTCCAGGTTAAAGAATTTTTTTGTATGTTGTTCCATAGTGATTCTGCTTCAAATTTCTCCAGCATCATTACCTTTTCAACTCTCTGGGAATATCTTTAATCTGGGTGTGTTTTGGGATATCCAACTGCACATAATGGCTCTTTTGGCTGCCAGGAGGGCCAGATGTACCCCGCTGGTAGCATTGTGTTTTCAACGTGTTGAAGAGATGGACATTCTCACATTGCGTAATAGAGTGAGGTTTTAGTTTGTGACATTTAGGACATTGGTCGCTTTTAGTCTCTGCGGCATGCAGTTTTGAGATTTGGAATTTTGAAGGCTATATAAGCTCTTGGGAATAATTTGAAATAGATTTTTTGCATATAGGAAAGTGGGAATTTGGGAGCTGATAATGATGTGCCAGTTCAGGAAATTAGTATAGTCTGGGGTGCTTCAAATCTGCTATTTTTTTTCCCTTTCCCAGAGTTGTATCCTTTGAGGTATCCCCTTGAGGGAAGCCTGGTTTCCCCTTAGGGGCATTGATTCGAGACGTTCATTGGTATTTGTGTCTTTTCTCTCGCTTTAGCCATTAATATGTCTTTTAATAGTATGTTGGTATTTATATTTAATGGCAGTGTTTGGGCTGCGGTGGTGTATCCCAGTTAGTTTTGTATGGTGACACTAGTTCTTTTTCTATTTCTAGGTCAGAAGCTGATGTTTCCTCTATCCATTCGCCACATGTCATAGGAGGCATGCTATGTTATAGCCCTGATATTTGGGAGTGCATAACTGCCTTCCGATCTTGGGAGTTGTAATTTGTCAATAGCAATTCTGGGTTTCCTGCCTTCCACGGAATTCAGTGTATGCTGAGTTGATAGCTTTTAGGTTTTTGTGAGGGAGTAGCATTGGTATGTTTTGTAAGTGGTATAATAATCAAGGAAAATTATAACTTTTTAGATGGCATCTGCCGCTAGTGATAGTGGACGATTGGACCAGTTTTTTAAGTTCCTTGAAGATTTTGTTTAGCAGTGGTGGGTAGTTGATTGAGTATATGGAATTTGTAGATTTTCCTATGTTTCTCCTAGATATTTGATATTGTGTTGGTTATTGTTAAAGAGGGGTTCCTGATTCTAGGTCTTTTTGGGTATACTTTGAAGTTTAGGGGGAGAAGTTCGCTTTTGTTGAAATTTACTTTAAAGCAGATAGGGATTTAAACAGTTTAAAAGGATATTTTTAGTTTGTTGAGGATGTGATAGAAATAAAAGTAGATCATCAGCAAATAGTGTCGTTTTATTATTTGTTTCCTATGTTTATTCCTGTAATTAATATATCTCCGCCAAGGGTTCCAGGGCTAAGTTGAACAACAGAGGAGAGAGAGGGCAGCCCTAACGGTGCCTTTTTCTAAGATGAATTATTTGGATAAGTGTCCCACAATTGCTATTATGGCTGATGGTGTATGATAAATAGCCTTTAATAGATTTAGAAAGCTCCTGTAAATTTCATTTTTTTTTTAGTATTAAAGAAAGCCATTCCCATTGAACATTGTCGAAAGCCTTCTCTGCGTCAATGGTGAGTAAGGCCTCATAGGAAGCTGTTTTGTTGTTGGCTTTGTATGTAGCACTGCCAATACTTTTGATATTTGTGACTGCGGATCGATGTTGTAAGTACCCTACTTGTTGTTCCTGTATCAAAGTTGAAATAAAGGTGCTAGTCTATCTGCCATTATTTTTGATATTATTTTGGCGTCCACGTTTATTAAGAAATTGGGCGAAGGAGCCTGGGTCTTTCAAGTTTCTCCCTTTTTTGGGAATTAATTTAATGTGGGTTTCTTGCCATGTAGGAGGGTATATGGCAGTTTGTAATACGTTGTTATATAGTTCAAGCATAGGTTATTTATTTGTGGTTGTATCAATTTGTAAAATTCTGTTGGATACCCGTCAGGGCCGGGTCTTTGTTGTTATTCAGACTCTTGATAGTATTGATAAATTTGGATTCAGTAATCCATTTAGGCTGCTTTTCTGAGGTAAGGTTTGGGAGGAGATCTTTTGTAACCAAGTATTTTGGTTTTCTTTTTTTGTTTCTGATTGTTGGTGGTACTTCTGGTATTTTTTTGCCTCTTGCTAGGTTTGCCAAAAGTCTTCCTGCTTTATATCTATATTTGTGTAACTTAGTAGATAATGTTGCCCTCTTGTACATTATAGTGATCCAACCAGTGCTCATATATTTGTTTGGCATTAAACCATTCTGTTTTAGTGTTGGGGTAGGGAATGATTTGAAGTTTGTGTAGGTTTCACTAATTTGTCTTTGGTGGAGAAGTAATTAGTTTCTGTTTGTTTCGTATGTTTGTATATATACAATGCCCTCTATGTACTGCTTTTGCTGTTTCCCAGAATAGTGTTGAGTTATCTAGATGTTGATGGTTGTTCTCTGAGTAAGTTGACCACCATTTTTGTATTTAAAGTTAAAGTTTTTCATCCTCTAATTAAAAGGTGGGCAAACTCCAGTGAAGATTCGGGAGGTTTTCTGTAGACTTAATTGTTATTGATACTGGGCCTGGTCTGATATTAGCGATTGTACTAATTTGCTAGTTGGTGGAGATGTGAAAATGTAGTCGATTCTAGTTAGTGTGGTATACATGTGAGAAGAATGTATATTCTCGGCTTTCTTTTGCGTGTAATGTTCTCCATGTATTTATTAATCTCGTAAAAGTTATAATGGTATGTAATATCTGAGTGGTGAGATGTTGTGCGTACGCGGTGGAGCTCTGAGCTTGGAACGGTCTTCAGATGTATACATATTTGATTACAATCACCTGCCATGTATGATATTTGGACAGTTATCCTTTAGGACTTTGCGGCGAGCACCTGGTAGAATTGGGTTTGTTGATTATGTTGATATTGTTTGTCTGGAGTTTCAATACTAGTTTGCAAAATCTACCTTCAGTATTATGTTCACTTGAAAGACTTGAGCTTGTAGATTCTATGTAGTAAAATCATGACTCCTGCTTTTTTCCTCCGGCTGAGGAGCCCATTACTTGCCAAACCCAGAATCTATGCATACAAACATATCCTCTTTCAATAGATGTGTTTCTTGGAGTAGGGCAATGTCAGTATGTAGCCTTTTAAGGTGGCATAGTACTTGGTTATTTTATAGGGACCTAAGTCCCTTAACATTCCGTGATCACCCGCAGCCCCTGACAGCTAGTAAATGATATATCAGCAGTTAAAAGAAACAGTTTATCATTTTAAGTAACGTGCATTTAAATCGTTTCTATGTATATATCACAGCTACTAAAACTTTTGTAAGTATATCTGTTGTATCAATTAGATCAGCTGACTTGAAGTTTAGTTCTTGAAGACGTTTTGCTGTAATCCGACTGGCTTTCTCAATTCAGAATGACTTGTACAAGAATCTGTGGCAATTATGTACCCTGGAAATCCCAATTAGCATATCACAGCCAAGTTTTAAGGGTGTGATTGGATAGTGGCTAAGGGTGTTAGGAACGCCCAGAGTAAGGTGTCAAAACAGCATTGTACATGGCAGACAGTGGGTTCGACCCCCCCCACCTCTATTTAGCTTGGTTTCTTTATTTTCACATAAATGGCCTCCTTGACACCTCTCTTGGACCAGTCACATTCCTTTGCCAATATGTTAACATTACAACCTTCAAAGTATGTCCTTTATCCTTAAGATGCAGGTACAACGTCTGAGTCCTGACCTGAGGAATTGGCTCTTCTGTGCTGGGCCATACGTTGATGCAGTTGATGTTTGGTCTCCCCCACATACAAATCAGAGCATTCTTCACTGCACTGCGTGTATGATGTTGCTTATCTTGTGTTTTGGTGTTGGGTCTTTCGGATGTACCAATTGCTACCTCAGTGTTTGTTCAGTTTAGCAGACAGGGAACGTGTTTTTTTAAAAATCTTCTTAATTTCTCTGAGACCCCTGCTACATATGGGATGACTAGTTCTTTCTCCTGTCTTGCTTTTCCCATTCACTATTGGTATAGATGTTCTTTTCTTTCCTTCTACTTCCCTTGACAAAGGCCCAGTCTGGATATCCCACAAGTTTTAAGGCTCCTCTGAGATGTTTCATCTTTAAGCCTTCACCTCTGTGCTAGTGGGGATGTTCTCTGCTCTGTGTTGCAGGGTTCTGATGACACCCAGTTGTGATCTAAGGGTGTTGGAGCACACATCAAATACTGATCTGTGTGTGTTGTTTTTCTGTAAACCTCTACTTCCAGTTTACCATTTTCCTTGACTTCTACCAAGCAGTCCAAGAAAGCCAGTTTGTTGTTTTGTATACCTCTACCCTTGTAAATTTGATGTTCTGGTCTACAGCATTAATGTGTTCTGTGAAATCTTGTACTTCCTTCTGAAGATTTTAACCCAGGTGTCATCCACATTCTGAACCAGTGGCTGGGTGCTATGCCCTTAAAGTATTAAGTGCCTGTTTTTCTACCTCCTCCATGTAAAGTTTGGCCACAAGGGGTGAAACTGGAGATCCCATAGCACATCCATGTTTTTTGCTTATAGAACTTATCCCCGTATTTGAAATAGGTGGTATTCAGGCACAAGTCCATTAAGAACACACCTGCTCTGGGTTGAGATCATTTCTGCTGGTAAGAGTGCTGTCTTGGCCTAGCCGTTTTCTCACCATGATAACAGCCTCCTTGGTGGGTATACAGGTGAAAAGAATGTCACTCATAGGACACCATAGTTTCTTCTCCACCGAGTATTATATCTTCATTCTTGTTGGGAAATCCTGAGTTCTGGATGTGAGCTATAACTTCCAACCAAGGGTCCTAAGATTTGGCTAGGTATTTTGCCACTTTTTGTTACAGAGTTGATGCTGCTGACTATAGGTCTTAGTGGTGCCCCTTCCTTATGTATCTTTGGGAGTCCATATATGCATGGATGTGGTAGAGGCGATGATCATTGCTCGATCAATGGCTTATATCCTTTTGAAGCTGTTGTATACGTCTATGACCTTTTTCTTGTAAGGCTGGTGGATCCCTTGTTAAAGCCTGGTACTCTGTGGTACCTTATTATTGTGGATTGAGGCTTCTGTGGCTGCTATAATATCACACCAGGATGGCTTTAGGAGTGATGGCATAATTCAAGCCCTTAGCAAGGACTTCCATTTCTGGCTAGGTCAGGGTCCTGTTAGACATTTTCTCACCCATTCCTTCTTGTTTGATAAGGGACACTTCCCTCCTTTTTTAGCCAATGCAGTTGTTCTCCTTTTGTTCTGTTGTCCTTTGTTTCCCTTACAGTGCTGAGAAGCTTGCTGTTTTTGGTGAACTCCATACTCTTTCCCAGATGGCCACAGGTAGCTGTGAGGCCAGGTTCGTTTCTAGTTGACTAATGTTGTGCATTAAAGCATCAACTGTAAAATGTGTCTGCCGTACTTTTCATTTAGGTACTGTGTTTGAGCCTTTGCAGTATCTGTTTGGCTCGATGCTTTTAACTGTGGAATCCAGACTATGCTGTACTAGCCTTAAGAACTAAACTTCAGTCCAGTTGATGTAATGAATACACACAGATTCCCATGACCTGGAGGAATGAGAAACTTTGACACATTTTTTTAGTGATCTCTAGACATGTATAACTATTAACATCAGCTCTTTAAATTTGAATTCAACCTTTCTAACCTTATCATTATTAAGTTGGGATAGCATATATGGCCTGTGAGGCAGGCTATGTTGTGGCTTAGGGCAATTTCTAGTTACCGTCCTTTGGGGGAGCTTTCACTACTGAAATATAGTCCCTGAAGACTTTCCTTTCTTCCTGATGCAACTATCAGGAAGTTCGACACTCCCTGTGCTGCCCACTGTGGTTTTGTGTTAAGTACATATCTTAGGTAGGGCTTGGGGGTGTTGATCCTTGTGACCTAGGTGTATTTTGTCTTGAAGGTTGGTGGTATTCCGTTACATGGTTTGGTGACTTTTTACGTGGATTGACTTTGCTTCCTCTGGTGATGAAAGTTTTGTTGATCCATCTGGATTGCAGATGATAGAATGGTGGATATAGTAAGGCAAAATTAATTCTTCTGCTGTAATTCAGAACATATTCTTTGGTATGCTTTACTTTTTTAGACAGTTCTATAGAGTAGTCAGCAAATAGTAATATTTTATGTCCTTGGAAGATCAAGTCTTCTGTGTCCTGTAAGATCTAGGATTGTTGTTTTTATGTGCTAATTAATATCGAGCTATGGTAGGTCTTGGGTTGCTGAGATTTTGGCGTGATTGGCCCAGTCTGTGTGTCTTTCTACTTGCTGTTTTATGTCGAATCTTAGAGCTTGCAGGATGTATTCGGAGTACCAGGTTTGTAATTCTGAGTTCCTTGATTTTTTTCAAAATATTTGAAGCTTAGATTTTCTTGTTGTAGTTCTCCAAGTTCTGAAGCAAGGTTTGTATTTTCCAATTCTGTTCTTCCTACACCCACTGCTCTTCCTCTTCTAGTCTGGCTGAGTGTGATTTAAGTTCATATGTGACCCAGTAGTGCCTTTGATACTGCTTTATCTATACATTCGAGAGGTCTGGTATTTAAGATTTTCGTACCTCATGAGCGATCTCCAGGCAGTCTTTAGTAGATAGATTTAAGGTGGGAGTCTTATTCACATGTTGTTGTGCTGTTGTGGTTGGAGCTGTGTCGGGCTGGTTAAGTGAACTTCCTCCTGGTGCCATCTTGGATTTCTCCCCTGTGTGTTTGTTTTTCTTTGTGTTAGCCATTTGTTGTGATAAGAAGCGCTCCGTGTATCACATGAGCTCTCCTCTTTTGGAGAGTTTTTGTGGTATCTTATGTGAGAGTTTTTTGGTATGGGGCGGAGCACGGGTGCTGGGTCCGGTCGGGTAGTGAACGGGCGCGCAGAGCTCTCTGACTTTGCGGCTACTCCACAGCGCCAGAACCAGTCTTTTGTACTTTTGAGCTTACACATTCGATAATACCCCGAATTTCAATATTTTTTTGAAAATTCAATATTTCTAGAATATTCAAAAGTTCTAGAATCTGTCTCTGAATCTGTCTCTGAATCTCTTAAAAAGAGGTTGTCATTATTAACGCTTCCTTATTGCATACCTCAACAATGGGGGTAAAAATAAGATTTCTTTAAAGGAAAATATCATTATTTTAAAACAAAATATTTTATATTATGCATAGCTAGTTATTCTCATATTTTCTTTTCTCCAATTTGAAAAATCAGTTTTTCAATTTATACCCTATGCTATTCCTGCTGTGACATTAGAGAGCAAACTTTTATGTTTCTTAAAGTTTATTCTCTTTCCCAAATGTACACTTCCTTGGAATTCTCCTAATGGTAATTTCTACTGATTGGTGGCTGTTGGATGGGTCAAACATGCTCAGATCTCTACCAGCAACTAAATCACCCCCAGATTTATTTCTAACTTTGCTGGTTCCCCGGCTCATTGATTTCTCTTTTAGCTTTTACTACGCCTTCCTCTCATGTCATTTTCTCCACAGATACCGTCCCAGGCATACCTCTGCTCTGCTAATGATATCCTCCTCTGAACACCCTTGTAACCTCTTCCCATGCCCTCATGCAGAACTTTGCTCAGCTGCCCCTCTGCTCTGGAAATCCTTCCTCCTTCTGTCCTTCATTCAGCGTCCCTTAGTATCTTTAAACGTAACCCTCAAACCCACTTTTCAGGCAAGCATATTCCTGGCCCCAATCTCCACTGTCAATCTAATACAGCCTACCAATTCACATCACATTATGTCTCACCCCTATTTCTTTTGGGGAGGGTCCTTTTTCCTATTGTATCCTCTATTGCTGTAATAACTCATCACACTGGTACTTATACAGTAGTGTTTGCTTTACCTTTGTATGTATTGTAATGTATGACTTTGAATAAGTGTTTTTATCCTTGTATGTAATGTATATTATGTCATTGTAAAGCGCCATGGAACATGTTGCACTTTTTGCAATTTGCATCATATAGGAAAAAGCGGGAAAAGGGTAGCACTTTAAGCATCAGCACTGACGTAGGCCCACTGCAGTTTGCCATGATTGTTGACATACACACACACCACATTGGCTCTTCTCCTCAGGTAGGCATCGTGCAAGGGAAAGTGGGCGAAGGTAACACTTCATAACAGCAGAACCATTGAGTTAGGAAGCAGGCTTGCCCCACTGGACATACCCCACACCACATTGGCTTCTCTCCCTCATGCTTCATGCAAGGAAGTGAGCAAAGGTTAACACTTTACAAGGTGCTGTCAGCGGCCTTTATATTCCTGGGGTAGAAAAACTATGTTGTTTTATGGAATGGGTTATAAGCAATATGTTTGATAAAGGAGTGTGACAGCCAGGCCTGGATTTACCACACAACACAGTAGGCGAACCTTCTTTGGGCCAGGTCTTAAGTTAGGAGTGCCTTTATAAATGTAATGACAAGGCCCCTTGCTACATGCGGGGGTCCTAGGTAAGTATTGCGATACTCAGGGTTTGGTGGTCCTGGTTTTGGCCCAAAAAAATTCTCTCGGGATGGACATGACCTTTATTAAGAACTACGTATTGTGATATAATATAGGTATATAAAACTTTTTATGAGTTTTGAACAGTTACTGTTTAATTCCGATCTTGGCATTTTCATCAGCTTTAAATTATTTCAGGCTTTAAAATAATCATGTATATGTGCTATAATATACTGTTGCAGTTAACATGATTCAGTAGAATGGCAGGGTAGCACTAATATTCAGAATACAGGCAGCTTTACAAACCCCAAACCAAATAGAAGAAAAAATATCTTAATTGGGTCTGAACTGCATCCCGTGCCCATATTGTAACTATCTTTCCAAAGCTTTTGCTTTGGAAATGCTATCATCTGCAGGATATTGGGAATCTTTATTTCATACAGAAAAGGATTCGCTGTACTCTTATATGAAATGCTAAGATTAGACACACAACATAATTTCCATTATGTTAATGTTACCTTAAAATTTATGTACCGATGTGCTGTAACAATCAAATTATCAATTATAATGTCTACTCAGTGTACAAAACTGTTCCAAAAACATAGGGATGATTATTGCTTCAGTACATCCAATCTGCATACTCATTGTTTATATCAGGGAAACACAAATTATCTTCTGTTGGCCTTAGTTCAAATTTAATTAAATGAGTGCAAAGCATTATAATAAAGTACAATAGTGAGTAATGAAAGGAAATAATTCATTAACCTATTAATCTTTATTTATGTTCCCCTCAAATAAGTATGTAATTTATTTATCACATCCCCTTAGAAAATTATACTTTTCTGACTATTATCCTGAATTAACCTCTTTGCTTCCAGATAATACTGCACATCTTCACCAATGATTTTTTTCTATGTAAACAGCTATATAGCATGAATAATAATAAGTTGATTTCATAAAAATAAGTAGGGTACAAAATACAATCCATAAAATCAAGTACAAATATTATGAGATAAGAAAACCATGTTTCTAATTGTTTCCCAGAAAACAATAGCAACTGCAATGATCGTACTTGTGCAGTAGAGGCAAAAAGACATTTAAAAAAATCATAATGATAAAGGAAGAGGAATAATCTTTGATATAATATCTGTTAATATAAAAATCTAACTTAAAAAAAAAGTTTTCCACATAGAAATATCCATATATCGGGGTTCCCAGCCTACCTTAAACTGTCTGCAACACTAGCAGTACTTCAGGGAGCAACTGGCTGCTCTGTGAGTCTTCCCTCAGCATTGCCAAGCTTCACCTCCTCAACCAGGGGGCCTGCCCCAACTCTACCTACTTCTGCTTCCACCCCAGGCACTCAATCTGGCTTGCCGGACATATTTTTGGCACCTATGATATGACTCGATTTTAGCAGCCATCAAAACCGAATATAAATGACTATTATTGACTATCTTTTTTTAAAAACATCAAACTTTTGAATTCCAAAATTGATTTTAAATAAATTATATGCGATATCTGTGTGACTTAAAATTGAGATTTTTTTCTCAAGAACATAGGTGTGTAAGTGATGCATTACTGAATAATATGGGATTAGCGTGTTCAGTTTTGATTGCAATCATTCTTTAAAACTCCTTTTCCTAACCATTACACATTCCTTGCATTGTCATACAAAAACAAAGTAATCTTTTGCAGTTTTTTACCTAGCCAGCAAGATTTCGAAAGACAATATATTATAAGTAATCTGGGATCTGTACCTACAACTACAACAGGTACATTTACACCACTTTGAGGAGATTCAATAAAGTTCTTATCGTTTAATATGGTGCGAAAGTCTTGCCCCGACCATCAGATCTAATCTTGTGAAAATGAACATCTGATTGTTAAGGCAATTAGCACCATTTTTACAATAACAATTTTTTGTATCTCATTCCAAAATCTCGTTCCATTTTCAGATTTTTGGATCATCAGGACTTTCCCGAGATCCGGGAATCCGAAAACGGAACTAAACTGGTGAGTTTGGCCATCTGTACTGGAGAATAGGCTGGAGAATAAACTGTAGGTTAACAGCAGCATTCAAAATATTATCAGGACTTTCATGATGTGGAGAACCTCGGTATAGAAAATACCTGTGAATAGAGAAAGAGAGAATGACCAATAGGTGCACATGTGCTGTGAATTGTACTGGTAACAACAACTTCTTAGTTACACAAGAAATGATTCCAAAATGACCTGCTTGTACATTTATGCTAATGCAACCAAAATCATGGCATAATCTCTGTATCATTAGCTGTTTTTTGGTAGTGTGATTGTATCTTCTTTAGGAACTTACTAGTACATGCTTGCTAAAGTACTACTCACTTACTGTACTGATGAGGAGCTTCAGTATTCTATCACTGGAATGGTTTTCTTTTCTTAATTTTCTTCCATATTGCAGAACAACCTACTGGCAGTTTGACATTCTCACCAAATTGTCAGTTTTGGAGTTAAGTTGCATACAACTGAATCTAAAATGACAAAACAGTGGCACATAAAGGCATACAGATCAAAGATCATGGCAGTTGTTGGATATTACATTTGACTACAACACAATATAACCTTGTATGACAGTATGGTACATTTATTTTCGACTGGACATTTAAACTCTATATTTTACATTTCTCCTGGCAGAGTTTCTTTATTTCACCAAGGAATATGTTAATCAAATAGCACAGTGTGTCAACAAACAGTATACTTCCATCTAGAAAAAGTTTGCTGACTTTTTAGCATTGTCTTTCTCTCTTTTTTGCCATCCATCACAAACCTTGGGGTACCATTTGAAACCATGATCATTGTGTTGCGCAGAATGCATTACTTCAAGGACATAGTTTTTCTTCTGATTGATGCCACTAATTAGCATAAGCAATTTTCCTGACCTGTCACACAGATGTGCCAATTTAAATTTACAAACATAGATGATAGGCCAAACAGCTGATAACAATAGAAATGCAGTTATCATACAAAACTTTCTTCATACAATATAATCTTTGCATGTAGGCTGCCTTAAATAGATGCTAAATATAAGCTGCCTTTCAATTATGATTGGAATTTTTTAAATATAGTAGAATATTCAGAAGTTGCAGTGTGCTTTACATTTGGTGTTGTGTAGCGATGGGCAGTGCAATGTTGCAGCACAAATCCTTTGTCAAGTGTTTACTGACCCAACAAAATCTGCCGCTGTCTCAACTTCATCCTAACCCCCATGCTTATCTATTAGTGGTAACATAGTAAGAGTTTAGCATGGTTTTAGGGCAGCTTTAAAGGTGTTGCCCAGGATTCTGTGTGATGTTTGTGTGTTTATATTACAGTAGATGGAAATTGGCGCCGTTTTTTCGCAAAAAATTGACAGAAAGATGTAATATCTATAACAAGCCAACACTAATACATGTACTAATGGGTTAGCAAGGTTTTTGCACTCCCTGCAACATTTTCGCAATTTTTTTGACTTAACGCAAGTGGCAAGCAATGCAATAAATTTTGCAATGGTTTTGCAGTAGTTTTTTGAATAATGCCTTTTTAATTGTGTCTTAACCGCAACCTACCGATCACATTTCTGCAATGTACCACAGGGCCATATTTATAAAGCCGTGGTATTGCTTTAAAAGCGATCCACGCCTTAATGATCGTAAACGATAGTTAAACTGACCGTTAATTTCCAATTGGTTTAAAATCATAATTTAACGATTGTTACCGGTCATAAATGAACGATACAAATCGTAGATTTACGATCTCCAGAGAATACCATTGCGTGTTTTACTACCGCATGCTATTCTACGATTGAACGTTCGGTAATTATACTTTCGTACATTTACAACCGCAATCGTAATTAACTAGCCCAGCCGCGGTATCGCATAAAGCAATACTGTGCTTTATAAATATGGCCCACTGTCACAAGTGTTCAATAAATCACAGGAATGATATAGATAAGTTGCAATTTATTGCATCTTCCTATGAATGTAATTGAGGTCTTAAATGCAAAAGGTTATGATGGAAATGTATAATAAAGTGGAAATCTTCTTACTGTACTGCATTGGGTTTGTGGCAGCGGTAAATAGTAACTGAAGCCATATTGCATCTCCCTGTTAGATTCTACACCCAAGGGCCTTTTTCACAGCTCCTAGCTGAATTGGGAATTGTTTAAATAGATATCTTAAGAAAAAAAAACAAACAAAACTATAAATTTGACTGAAATCAAATTAATTCATTCCAGTGTAACATTAAGACCATGGGGGAAGCAATGACTATTTCAAAGATGTAGCAATATGTTATCTCTAAATATCAAAAACAGTAGCAAAACTATTAATTGATCTATTCAATTATACAATTAATTGCTTTCTGACAGCTCTGATTGGTGAAAATGTCTTAAATGTGAGCTAAGCTTATTTTTTACACTTTTTTCTCCCAGAACACCTACTGTATACATTGTAAAAATACTGCTAAAGTTGCACTTAGTACATGAAATTAGGCCCATATTTCCTATTCCTTCCATGGCGCTGGACACTAATGGTATCCCTCCATACCCATGTAGAAGAAAGTATGCAGCTATAAAGTGAACCCTCCCCCCATAGCCCAGTCCTTCTTCCTGTCCCTCACGTGACCGGATATGCAAGCTCTCACCCCTCATCTGAACCAAGTGGTGTCCCCTTCTCGGATCGCCTGAATGGCCTCCTCCTAGGTAGGTGATAGAACAATCCCATCACTTCGCCCCAGCCCTTTCCTTGGGTCTTAGTGCGAACACTCGCGCCGCTCTCTTCCGGGTTTGTGCAGCGCATTCGCAATGACGTCATGGCGTCTTTTTAAACTCAATGCGGGATGAACAGTTCCCATTTTGTTTTGCTGCAAATTTCAATACAGTGTCATCCTCTTCTACTTTGGCTGCCTGAAGGATTTTTTCACTTAGTCAACTACCTTTTAGTCGGATCCATTTTTTATTTGAAAACTTATAACTAAAAGCTTTTTGTGAAGGTTCTCATTCATCCGGTCATGGTAATATCTGTTGTATTCAGTTAGATCAACTGGACTTGAAGTTTAGTTCTTGAAGACTTTTCGCTAGTCATCCGACTGGCTTTCTCAATTCAGAATGACTTGTACAGAATCTGTGGCAATTATGTACCCTGGAAAATCCCAATTAGCATATCACAGCCAGGTGTTAAGGGCGTGATTGCATAGTGGCTAAGATTTGTTATAGGAACGCCCAGAGTAAGGTGTCAAAACGCATTGTACATGGCAGACAGTTGGTGTCGATCCCCCCCACCTCCTATTTAGGCTTGGTTCTTTTGTAATTAAACAAGAACTAAACTTTAAAGGGCATGTCCACCCCCAAAACTATAATCCCCCCAACTACTGGCCCCACCATGTAGTGTAGTTTAATCCTTACCTCACATCCCAGCTCCATAGGTTTCTCCTGTAGACCCCCCCCCAAAGTCCAAAACTAACCACCAGGAGGATAGCAGGGCTCTCCTGCATCTTGCCTCCGGTAATATTTTTGCCATGCGCACTGCAGTCCTCTCTACCCCCACCCTCCCTCCCCCTCCCTCCCCTCCCTCCCCCCTCCCTCTCCCTCCCTCTCACCTCCCGTCTGCATTTTGCATTGGATGTGCAAGGTTGCGTTACAACATCACCTTGTTGGAGGCAATGCTCTGCCTGGGATTCTCCCTATGGGAAAAAGACGATCCTATAGTCAATAAGGTTACCGTTTGTAACTCCGTTGTTACCTGTTGAGTCCGTATGTTTTGAAAAATTCGCTTTCTACTCATTGCACCACCATTACCGTTGAAAAAAAATCTGATTTATCGTGATTTCTCTGATGGGTTTTGTAAAAAAGCGAGCTGAGAAGCTACCACCGCACCGATCCTACGAATTGCCCCATCGATCTCTCTAAGGTACTATGCTTCGCGGGGACCGCACATACCCACGTCTACCTCTGAAACTATAGCCCATGAAGGAATACATTACTGAAACATTGGTCTAGGGGTTTCATAAACCTTCACTTCCCCTGCTGGGTGGGGTTCTTTTTTGTTGAAAAAAGGGACAGAGGTTACGACCCTGCATCAACCTACCGTGGTTTTAAATAAATCACAATAAAAAATCGTGGGGTATCCTCGTTCTCTACATCTCTGAACTGTGTGCACCAGATAAAAGGGGCTAAAATATTTAACAAACACTGGAGACTTCGTGGGGCATTACAATCCGTATACGCAAAGGTGACGCGTGGAAAACAGCCTTAACAACTAGGGACGGTTCATACGAATATCTCGTTAATGCCTTTGGCCTTGTAAGCTCAGCGTGTTCCAAGAATTCGTGAATGAATGTGTATATCTCGGGCTGACTTTTAATCTTTCTCACGGATTCGCCCTCACACCTCCTCCTGTAAACAGGTGTACTACGGTCTGAGAGGAACGCCTATATGCCAAACTGGAAAAGTTGTCTGTGAGTGTCGCAGTACCATTTCTGGGCTACATAGTATCTGGCAAGGTTTCCAGAGGGATTTTTTTGTGAAAGTTTCGGCCATCAAGATGGTCTCTTCCTATGGGAAACAAGCTTTTCAAAGGTTCAGTGCGTTTTGCCAATTAGTAAGACAATTCACAAGGGTTCTCTTCTATAATTCTCGATATTACCCTCATCAGTAAAGGTGGGTCAAGCCGCATTCATGGCCCCGCAGCCCTCGAAGCCTTCAAACGACCCCCAAGGAGCATGGCTGATGCACCAGTCTTCTAGTACATTCCAGATCCTATTCTTCCCTTCTACACGAAAAAAGTGATTGCATCGGGACGTGGGCGCAGGAGCCCTCATTCCCAAAGGGGACAAGGCCACTAAAAGGGAACCCTCCCATGTGCTTATCTTCTCTAATAAGTTCACTACCCCAAAGAGCGGGGAACTATGTTGGGGCAAGGGGAACTTATTGCCATCAAAGGCTGGGCCACTCGAGGAGTGGCGTCAGCGATGGGAGCACTCTGTCACCTATTCACCCATCCTACCGAACCATAAGAACCTAGAATACATCCAGATCTTTAAAGGTTATATCCCCGTCAAGCACAGTGCGTCCTTATTCTTTTCCCGATCAACTTTGTTTCACTTACCAACCTCCTGGTCCAAAAAAACAAAAAAAAGTGACGCCCTCCCTTTTTTCCACCATCATTTGTTGCATTCGACTTGTAATTAATCAAGATTAAGCCAGGGCCCATTATCCCACACCCACTAAAATCTTGGCCTTCTAATCTCTCAACTCTGTTCCAAGATTCAAGCAGCACAAATTCTGCTCCTCAGAACACCACCTCTGTCAAAAATCTTGTTCCTTTCCCTTTGGAAAACTCATCCTCCCCTCTTCATACTCACTTGTTTCTAAGTCAAGCGGACATGCCGGTTTACATAAAACTTTTAATATTCTGCCCCATTCCCTTTGGTGGCCAAAATGAGAAGATTGTTAAAGGATTTGTTCAAGGGTACCAGCTGTGCTCAATCCCAAATCTTTAGAACCCTTCCCGTGGTCGTCTTCAACCCATCCCATTCCGTCAGACCTTGGGGGGGGGGGGGAAACCCCTCATATATCCTGGACTTTATTGTTGAAACTTCCGCCTTCAGAAAAACCACGGTATATGGGTGACGTATAGACCGCTTCAGCCAAAATGGCCCATTTTGTTCCCCGCCCCAAACTTCCATCTTCGACGGAGGTAGCTCAACACTATTATTTCTCATATCTTCCACTTCATGGGACTCCCTTCTGAGATCAGTATCTGACAGAGGGACTCAATTTGTTCCAAATTTGGGGAGAGAATTGTAAATCCATGAACATCAAGTTACAATTTTCTTTGGCTTACACCCACAGTCAACGGGGGCTACTGAAACACCACTAACCAGTCTTTTGGAACAATATCTTCGCTGGTACCATTTCCTATACTCAGGAGGATGGGCTGACCTTCTGCCTTGGGCTGATTTGCCCATAACAATTCACCGCCATGCTTTTACTGCGGAAATATCCTTTTGTAGGCTGTCTTTGCGGGACGAATCCAATGACCGTCTATCTGGGCATGCTACGGAAATCGCCTTCAGAAATCTGTTTGCTGGTACAAAAAAACTGCCAGCAGATAGGAGACGTCCGAGAACCCCCAGCTTATTCGGTTGGAGATAAAGTGTGGGCTCCATGCTCATATAATCTATGGGTTCCTGCCTCCAAACTGGGACCCCAAATTATTGGTCCTTTTCCTATCCGGAATTAGTCTGGTCCAGTGGATGTCGCCTCCAACTTCCTTCCAGCATGTGGTTCCGAACGTGTTCATATTTCTCGCATAAGCCAGTGTGCTCAATCCGTATTCCACATCTTTACACCTCCCATTCCAATTTCGTGATGGTCCAGCAGGAAGAGGAGAGTTTGAGGTCAAGAAGATCTTGGGCTCTAGTTCTTGAGGAGGTCCTCTTCAGTATTTGGTCCCTGGAAGTTTTGTCCGGAAGAAGAAGAGAGAAGAGCTGGATAAACATTCAGGATTTGCCACGCTCCTCGTTTAGTCAAAAGCTTTCACGGGGGGTACTGGCACGAACTTACCTGCCGCTCGGTCTCCGCCCACTGCACTTCCGGTGGATGGCATCGTAGGACGTATGACATCACGACGCGGGACACGCTGGGCGGTGCGGAGAATTCAAAACCGGCGTACTCCGGGACCCGGTGCTGATTGTAGACGATATCTTTAACCTCGCCCGGCTCTTGTATACTGCCTTGGTCCTGTTCCTCTCCTGCACCAACTCTTACCTTCCCTGATCCAGAGAAATACCTACCTGCCTGTCTCCTGTGACCACTTACCTACCTGTTCCTGTTCCCCTATTTAACTTGCTTGTTCCAGTCTTCTACTCCTGCATCTGAGTTCCATTATCAGCCTACAGTTCCCAAAGCACCTTGTTTCCAGTATTCGGACCTACAGTTTCCCAGCAAGCACCTTTGTGCCAGTATCAGCCTACAGGTTTCCCACAGCACCTAGTTCCAGAATCCAGCTACATTCCCAGCAGCAACCTTGTTCCCGAATTCCAGCCCTTCTGTTTCCCAGCAGCCTCTGTGTCCAGAATTTTCCGCGACAATCCGCCCTGCTTGCTCCTAAAGCCATAACCCTCATAAAGACCCCGGCCTCCAGCGCCGATTATTACACTAAGATGGGCTGATTGGTTTGGTGTCAGGTGCCACTAATTTCACTGATTGGGTGTGTCATGAATAGGGTACTACTCACTTCTTTGCAGATTTAGTCCCTCTGATTGAAGTGACAGGTTTGGGTCACGAAACCACGTAGGGCGGAGAGCGATGTGTTTATTGTGCTGAATTGTTATGATCTGAGATGAAAAACTCATTGTGTTGGATCTTTTGATGGTAGTAGTCCCAATCAGTTTTTGATGTTTTGTTGTGCTTTCTCTGTGGAGGCTTCCGGGACTCCGGATGGTGGACACTAGCAAAGGAAAAGGACCGATAGGAGGATTTGCGGGGAGTAGGTTGCCTTACTGTCTGTTAGTGGGCTAGATCTTGACACCTGGATTAAAAAGGCCAAATCCTAGATGCCTTTGTGGTGTTGAACTTCCACCAGAGGCTTGATGGGGGACTATGATGCTTTGAAACAGGCTCTGGTTATTAAAAAGTTTTTTTTTAAACTCCCACCACAGGGGTGATCGCAAAAAAGTTTTGGCATGCCTGAGGTTCCACTAACAGTGCTCGGATTGGTTTTTGTGAATAATTTGAGAATCAGCCGTGGATTATGAAAGGACTGTCTCTTACAAATTTTGAAGAATTTAGGCATTAATGCAAAGGACCAGTTCGCAAAAGCTGTTCTGGAGAGTGCAAACAGTTCTTTCTGGATAGGGAGCCGAAAAACAGGCGCAACAAGACAGTGGAAGTCGCTTACATGTTTGTCCCAAATTGTGCCAACATATCCAAAGGCTTCTAGTCTGTACAAAGATCACCAAAACTGGAAGGAGGCTTCCCTCAGTGTTTGAAGCAGCGAGGCTATTTTTTTACAGCAGGTCAACCAGTTACCTGTCCCCACTCATGAGCCTTCAGCGTTCAAAGCATCCAGATGTGGATTACCTGGAGGGTGCTTTAATTGACAATCATGTAGGACAATGTCAGTGTCAACTGTCTGAAAGGTGGAGGCCTCTGTTCGACAATCCAGAAGAGACCCAAAACTCACTTTGCTGTTTTTGTGTTTGCCGCAGGTACAGATCTAAGCAGCAAAGCTTAAAACCTGATAACCTGTACTATGGGGAACAAAGGCAATTGGCTCAGAGAAACTGGAGCAGAGGATAAATTAGGGCCCAGAGTGGGGGATTCAGATGATTTGATCTAGGGGAAAGACCACAATGGTCTAAGGAATTAGGTGGTGTCAGCCCTGCATGTACTCCTGGGGAGCGGGAGGTGAGGGAGTGTGGGGAAGTGGATTAAGAGAAGTGGGGTTATCTGATGCCATCCAAACTAATATTTTACGGGTTACTGACCAAGGAGTTGGTGTTGCCCACATGTGCATGCAAATGCTTCCAAGAATTTATTTCCCAACTGGAGGACTCCAATATAAATGTAAAGATTAATTGGTAATGACTTTATGAAATCAGTAATAGGTAATGAGCAGGAAGAGAAAGCAGAAATGGTTTTGAAGTGCTAAACCATATAGCCCTGAACTTTACAGCAAAACAGGGGAGGACCACCTGTATGTTTCAAAGGAATACCAAGGGACCATCTCCTGTTAGACAGTCAGTTTATGTGAGTGTAATAAGAGATTACAGCTGATTAAAGCAAGAGATTAAGTAGATGTTTGAATGGGATGTAAATTAAAAAATCCCTTAGTGCTTGGGCACCACCCATGTCGGGTCTGGTGCTAACAAAAACCCAACCAACCATGTCTATTTTGACTATCGGAAGCTGAATGCGTCACTGTATTTGATGCTTATCCTCTATCCCATGCCATTATTAATGAATATTGGATCACAGGCCGTGTGATTTTATTTACGGGACTCACCTTTCGGATTGTCGATAAGCTCCAGTACAATCCAGAGAGATAGGTAAATGATGAGTGTTAGAAGGTACTGGGTGAGTTGCAGTTGCCTACATAGCCGAGATGGCAGAATTCAGTTGGAGTACCTGGGAAAATAGCACAGGTCCTCACCTCCACAGGGTACTAGACTGGATTCAGAGCTGCAGGTACAATTGTATACTGACTATAAAGCCCAAGTAGGGGTGACAGAACCCAGTATAGCAGAGTCACCAATATTTATGGCCACGCGCAAAGACCTGCTTATGTGGGTGGCCACCTAAAGCCTGAAAATTAAAAAATTAAAGAGTATTCTAGCCTGGGCATCCCCACAAACCAAGAAAGGACGAGGATTGTGATGTCATTTTTTTTAATGAAAACTTAATAGAATAAAACAAATAGAATATTTTTATTGATTTTGTTTTACATATAGAAAGAATATAATAAAAAACTAACGCATTTCAAATAGAAAAGTAGAATTGATACAATGTTACATTGTCTTGAGAAATAAAGGTTACAATATCTTGTACCTGTAATATATTTAAACAAGTAAATAGTAAACTAGCATCCAAACATTACAGTGTGTTCAGATCATAGTTTCCATTTATCTAGAAATTTTGTGAATGTATGAATATGTTTGTAGGCTTAAATATTTTTCATAATGTTTGTTGAGATTTAGATTCTATTGTTTGATTCGCACCTATGGTAGGACCTATCAGATTTCCATTATACCAGATTGCCATTATTTATAGCGAGTCGGTAGCCTGAATAATATGGATATAATCATATGGGTTCCAGACTCTTGTCTATAGCCTATATTAAGTATGCAAATTCAGGGGTGGCTATAAGTGGATATCCCACAGTTTTGATTAGCCCAGAAGAGTTTTTTTTCCCCATAAGTTTATGGACTTTGGGGGCAATGCCAAAGTGAGTATATGAATTAGATACTTCTGTCCACAGTTTCCTTTCCAGTTGTATGTGTCGTATTATATAATGGAATGTAAGTAGACCAGGGTGTTAGTACGTATATACACAAGTATAAGCCACGGGTGTACCTAGTTACCTGAAAAAATATAATTCAAAAAACTGATTGACCCAAGTATAAGTCGAGGGTAGGAAAGTAGACCACTACTGCCTTTGATTCAGTATTTTTTAAGTATTCAGTTTTATGGCCTTAAGTTGCCCTTTAAATGGAAGCAGAATTCCCATAAGTAATATCCCAAATCCAGTACCAGTAACCACCAATTCCTGCACTCCAGATGCTTGGAAGCAGCTACAACTCCCAGCATGCTTGGTGCTGGGCATTGTAGTTTCTAAACATGGCGAGTGGCACGGTTAAGTAATATATGGCCCCCATATAGTAAAAAACTGTCAAATGAGGGTGAGTTTTATTTATTTAAGCTTGTCATCTGCACAAAACTAGCAGCCATTTTTGCCCACAAAACTGAGAAGACCCCATCAGATTTACAGCATCCAGATGAGCAAGTGACAGTGCTGAGTCCAGCAGCCTGACTACAAGAAGCAGGAAAAAGTAAAAGGCAGGGATCAGATCCTGTACTTTCTATGCAGGTGAAGGATTTTATAACACAGAACACATAAGGCGTTACTACATTGGATCTAAATTAGGACTGGACCCGAAGTAATAAGCTAGTTTAGTTATAGTTAAGGTTTTCAGGATAATTTCTTTTTAAAGCCTGAAAATCTCAACTTATTTGAGTATATACGCGCGGAAAGTCTTGCTTTCTTCGTCTGTATAGAATTTCCTGTTCAATCCCAGTGTGGGTCACATTTTGTGTATGTAGGATGGGGCTCATATTGCTTGTTTCCCCATGGGTTTAGTGTGAAGATTTTATTATATCAGTTTGCCATTTAAGATATTAGATGTGATTTGGAGTGCGTCTGAGTACTGTTTTTTGTAAATCAAGAAATTCCATGTTTAGTGCTTCAATATTTTTGAGAAATATTTTGATAATTATCTGTGGTATTCAATTAGATCAACGGACTTTAAGTTTTTAGTCTGGAAGACGTTTCGCTAGTCATCCGGAATGGCTTCTTAATTCACAAGGACTTGCTACAGAGAATCTTTAGGCAATAGTACCCTGGAAATCCCAATTAGCATATCACTGCCAAGTGTAATGGTCGTGAGTGGATAGTGGCTAGTGGTGTTATAGGAACGCCCAGAGTAAGGTGTAAAAACAGCATGTATCATGGCAGACAATGATTTGAAACCTTACACTTGGGCGTTCCTATAAAACACCTTCTGAGCCACTATACAATCAAGCCCTTAACACTGGCTGTGATATGCTAATGGGATTTCCAGGGTACATAATTGCTAAGATTCTTGGTTTACAAGTCATTCTGAATTGAGAAACAGTCGGGATGACTAGTGAAACGCTTCAAGAACATAAACTTCAAGTCCAGTTGATCTAATGAATAACAACAAGATATTACCATGACCTGGATGAATGAGAACCTTCACAAGCATTTTTGATACTTTCTATTTCTTTTCTGTGGCTCCATCCAGTTTTTAAGTGGGGGACGATTGAGATTATCTCTGCTTATAATTAGTCTTGGAAGGATGGTAGTTCATTCCTCCAGCTTTGTTATTTTTGTGAGAATTGACATACTTGTTTTATGTTATTTGTTATTCCGCTACAAAATTTGTCAAGATTTTATTTAATTGTGAAAAATATTATTTTTGGGATCTCGATGGGGAGGTTCTACATAGATAAAGAAATTTTGGGAGAAATGGGAGGAGAATTGACATTTTTAGTAATGATATCCTTCCATATAGTGATAAATAGGAGATGGCTAGATCGAAACTCGAACCCAAGTTTGAGACGATTATTCAAATTCGAACGAAGATTCGACTTCTGACATCCCGGCCCGGATTTTTGATATTTTTTGGACTTTCAATAAATATCGATATTCGACTGTTCGAATAAGGTGCGAGTTAAAATAACTATTATACCATACACGAGCATCGAAAATCGCGAGACAGGGTCCATAAAACCTATACGCCAGCATCGAATCCACGAGTAGTAAATAGTCCAGGGTGATCTAGGCGCAAACACGAGCATCAAATGCCGGTAAATTGTCCATTAAAACCTATACGCGAGCATCGAATTGCGAGTTAAAATGTCCTGGTTTTATCTAGGAGCCAATCGTTTTGAGCATCGAATTCTCCCGAGTTAAAGTGTTCCATTAAAACCTATCTACGAGCATCGAATCAGCGAGAGTAAAATGTCCTGGTATCTAGGCAAACGAAACATGAATCACGCGTAAAGGTGTCCATTAAAAGCCTATACAACGAGAAGAATCCGAATCCTGCGAGGTAAAATTGTACATGGCTACCAAGGGTGGAACGAGCTCGAAACATAGCACTGAAGTGAGAGCAAAATTGATTTTTCGAATGTCCGGGATATTCGAACATGTTCCAAGGGACTATTTCAGGCCCACAGACCATTACAAGACGTTTACCATTGATATTTTAATTGTATTCATTAGAATTTTTCGAAACATTTGTCTCCCATTGACTTTAATGGGTCCGTTTTTTTTCGAACTTGTCGAACTGTCCCATATAGTCGAAAACGGACCGAACTTTCCAAAGTCCGGCCAGTCTCTAGTTGATAAAATAGGATAAATTCGAATGGCTAGGTTTGTTGTGTGTCTTCTTTTACGAGTAGTTTACAGTTATTGAAATAATTTTTAGACTTGCCGTACACACAGATTTCCAGATATGTTATTTTATTGTTTTCCCCCATTGATATGAAGGTTGATGGTGATACATATTTGATTTTCTCTCTGAATGTTACCAATTATGACAGATTGTGGCTCATTGAATTTATAATAGGAGATATTGAGTGGTAAGTTAGATTTAGTGCAGATAGTTAAATTTCTGGATGTAACGGGAAGATTACATCGTCAGCAAACAGGATTATGATGTATCTTTATTATGTTAATTCATTGGATCTGGTTTGTTCTCTCACTGATTGTGCTAGGAGGGCAATGAGTTGTGGGGCTAAAGGGCCCCTGTCTGGTCCATTTGGTATTGGTATTATTTTGGAAATAATTACTGAGCTGAAAATGTCTGCTGTGGGATTGGGAATATAAGCTAGTATTGCTTTGGATTGTCCGATGAGATAAGGGGGCCATATTTATTAAAGAGCGAAAAGTAGCGAGAAGTTTTTTCGCATTCGCTTTTTCGCAGCGGGTTTTGTGCCCAAAAAGGCCAGTTAACGATTAGTAAAAGGTAGCGTTAACGGAATGTGGGCGAAAACGTTTCCCGCGGAAGCTATCGCTAAACCATTTTCGCCTTACTTCGCAATGTTAATTTTAGCGAAAAAAGGAAGAAATAAGGCCTAACGCGATGTATAAAAGAGCCGAAAGGTGGTTTTTGCGTGTTTACAAAAAGAGCGGAAAGATAGCGCGACCCTGAAGGTGGTTGAAAAAGTCATTGTTTGAGCGAAAAAAGACTGCAGCAGATAGGAGACGTAGAGAACCCCCAGCTTATTCGGTTGGAGATAAAGTGTGGCTCTCCTCTGCTCATATTAATCTATGGGTTCCTTCCTCCAAACTGGGACCCAAATTTATTGGTCCTTTTCCTATCCTGGAATTAGTCGGTCCAGTGGCTGTTCGCCTCCAACTTCCTTCCAGCATGTGGATTCCTAACGTGTTTCATATTTCTCTCATCAAGCCAGTGTGCTCTAATCAGTATTCCACATCTTTACTACCTCCCATTCCAATTTCCGTTGACGGTCAGCAGGAGTTTGAGGTCAAGAAGATCTTGGGCTCTAGATTCTTGAGGAGTTGTAAGGGTTTTCCATATTTGTCTTGGTGGAAAAGTAATTAGTTTCTGTTTGTTTTCGTATGTTTGTATGATATACAATGCCCTCTATGTACTCTTTTGCTGTTTCCCAGAATAGTGTTGAGTTATCTAGATGTTGATGTTTGTTCTCTGAGTAAGTTGACCACCAGTTTTGTATTTAAAGTTAAAGTTTTTCATCCTCTAATTAAAAGGTGGGCAACTCCAGGTGAAGAGTCGGAGGTTTTCGTGTAGACTTAATTGTTATTGATACTGGGCGCTGGTCTGATATTAGCTGATTGTACTAATTTTGCTAGTTGTGGAGATGTGAAAATGTAGTCGATTCTAGTTAGAGTGTGGTATACAGTGTGAGAAGAATGTATATTCTCGGCTTTCTTCGCGTGTAATGTTCTCCATGTATTTATTAATCTCGTAAAAGTTATAATGGTATGTAGATCTGAGTGGTGAGATTGTGCGTACGCGGGTGGAGCTCTGGAGCTTGGAACGGTCTTCAGATGTATACAATATTTGATTACAATCACCTGCCAGTTGATATTTGGACTTATCCTTTAGGACTTTGCGGGCGAGCACCTGTAGAATTGGTTTGTTGATTATTGTGATATGGTTTTTGTCTGGGAGTTTCAATACTAGTTTGAAAAATCTACCTTCAGTATTAGTTCACTTGAAAAGCTTGAGCTTGTAGATTCTTATGTAGTAAAATCATGACTCCTGCTTTTTTCCTACGGCTGAGGAGCCCATTACTTGCCAAACCCAAATCTATGCATACGAAACATATCCTCTTTCAATAGATGTGTTTCTTGGAGTAGGGCAAGTCGTAATGTAGCCTTTTAAGTGGCATAGTACTTTGGTTAATTTTAGGGACCTAAGTCCCTTAACATTCCAGTGATCACCCGCAGCCCATGACAGGCTAGTAATATTGATATATCAGCAGTTAAAGAAACAGTTTTCATTTTTAAGTAACGTGCATTTAGTAATCGTTTCTTGTATATATCACAACTACGAAACTTTTGTAAGTATATCTGTTGTATTCAATTAGATCAGCTGGACTTGAAGTTTAGTTCTTGAAGACGTTTTGCTAGTATCGACTGGCTTTCTCAATTCAGAATGACTGTACAAGAATCTGTGGCAATTATGTACCGGAAAATCCAATTAGCATATCACAGCCAAGTGTTAAGGTGTGATTGGATAGTGCCTAAGGGTGTTATAGGAACCCAGAGTAAGGTGTCAAAACAGCATTGTACATGGCAGACGTGGGTTCGAACCCCCCCACCTCTATTAGGCTTGGTTTTCTTTTTTCACATAAATGGCCTCCTTGACACCTCTCTTGGACCAGTCACATTCCTTTGCCAATATGTTAACATTACAACCTTCAAAGGTATGTCCTTTATCCTTAAGATGCAGGGTACCGTCTGAGTCCTGACCTGAGGAATTGGCTCTTCTGTGCTGGGCCATACGTTGATGCAGTTGATGTTTGGTCTCCCCCACATACAAATCAGAGCATTCTTCACTGCACTGCTGTATGATGTTGCTTATCTTGTGTTTTGGTGTTGGGTCTTTCGGATGTACCAATTGCTACCTCAGTGTGTTGTTCAGTTTAAGCAGACGGGAAACGGTGTTTTTTTAAAAAATCTTCTTAATTCTCTGAGACCCCTGCTACATATGGGATGACTATGTTCTTTCTCCTGTCTGCTTTTCCCATTCACTATTGGTATAAGTGTTCTTTTCTTCCTTCTACTTCCTCTTGACAAAGGCCCAGTCTGGATATCCACAAGTTTTAAGGGCTCCTCTGAATTTTTCATTTCTTTAGCCTTCACCTCTTGCTAGTGGGATGTTTCTCTGCTCTGTGTTGCAGGTTCTGATGACACCACTTGTGATCTAAAGGGTGTTGGAGCACACATCAAATACTGATCTGTGTGTTTTTTTTCTTAAACCTCTACTTCCAGTTTACCATTTTCCTTGACTTCTACCAAGCAGTCCAAGAAAGCCAGTTTGTTGTTTTGTACCATTTAGTGTTGGGGGTAGGGAATGATTTGAAGTTTGTGTAGGTTTCACGTAATTTGTCTTTGGTGGAGAAGTAATTAGTTTCTGTTTGTTTTTGTATGTTTGTATGATATACAATGCCCTCTATGTACTGCTTTTGCTGTTTCCCAGAATAGTGTTGAGTTATCTAGATGTTGATGGTTGTTCTCTGAGTAAGTTGACCACCAGTTTTGTATTTAAAGTTAAAGTTTTTCATCCTCTAATTAAAAGGTGGGCAAACTCCAGGTGAAGATGTCGGGAGGTTTTCATGTAGACTTAATTGTTATTGATACTGGGGCCTGGTCTGATATTAGCTGATTGTACTAATTTTGCTAGTTGTGGAGATGTGAAAATGTAGTCGATTCTAGTTAGAGTGTGGTATACAGTGTGAGAAGAATGTATATTCTCGGCTTTCTTCGCGTGTAATGTTCTCCATGTATTTATTAATCTCGTAAAAGTTATAATGGTATGTAGATCTGAGTGGTGAGATTGTGCGTACGCGGGTGGAGCTCTGGAGCTTGGAACGGTCTTCAGATGTATACAATATTTGATTACAATCACCTGCCAGTTGATATTTGGACTTATCCTTTAGGACTTTGCGGGCGAGCACCTGGTAGAATTGGTTTGTTGATTATTGTGATATGGTTTTTGTCTGGGAGTTTCAATACTAGTTTGAAAAATCTACCTTCAGTATTAGTTCACTTGAAAAGCTTGAGCTTGTAGATTCTTATGTAGTAAAATCATGACTCCTGCTTTTTTCCTACGGCTGAGGAGCCCATTACTTGCCAAACCCAAATCTATGCATACGAAACATATCCTCTTTCAATAGATGTGTTTCTTGGAGTAGGGCAAGTCGTAATGTAGCCTTTTAAGTGGCATAGTACTTTGGTTAATTTTAGGGACCTAAGTCCCTTAACATTCCAGTGATCACCCGCAGCCCATGACAGGCTAGTAATATTGATATATCAGCAGTTAAAGAAACAGTTTTCATTTTTAAGTAACGTGCATTTAGTAATCGTTTCTTGTATATATCACAACTACGAAACTTTTGTAAGTATATCTGTTGTATTCAATTAGATCAGCTGGACTTGAAGTTTAGTTCTTGAAGACGTTTTGCTAGTATCGACTGGCTTTCTCAATTCAGAATGACTGTACAAGAATCTGTGGCAATTATGTACCGGAAAATCCAATTAGCATATCACAGCCAAGTGTTAAGGTGTGATTGGATAGTGCCTAAGGGTGTTATAGGAACCCAGAGTAAGGTGTCAAAACAGCATTGTACATGGCAGACAGTGGGTTCGAACCCCCCCACCTCTATTAGGCTTGGTTTTCTTTTTTCACATAAATGGCCTCCTTGACACCTCTCTTGGACCAGTCACATTCCTTTGCCAATATGTTAACATTACAACCTTCAAAGGTATGTCCTTTATCCTTAAGATGCAGGGTACACGTCTGAGTCCTGACCTGAGGAATTGGCTCTTCTGTGCTGGGCCATACGTTGATGCAGTTGATGTTTGGTCTCCCCCACATACAAATCAGAGCATTCTTCACTGCACTGCTGTATGATGTTGCTTATCTTGTGTTTTGGTGTTGGGTCTTTCGGATGTACCAATTGCTACCTCAGTGTGTTGTTCAGTTTAAGCAGACGGGAAACGGTGTTTTTTTAAAAATCTTCTTAATTTCTCTGAGACCCCTGCTACATATGGGATGACTATGTTCTTTCTCCTGTCTTGCTTTTCCCATTCACTATTGGTATAAGTGTTCTTTTCTTCCTTCTACTTCCTCTTGACAAAGGCCCAGTCTGGATATCCACAAGTTTTAAGGGCTCCTCTGAATTTTTCATTTCTTTAGCCTTCACCTCTATGCTAGTGGGATGTTTCTCTGCTCTGTGTTGCAGGTTCTGATGACACCACTTGTGATCTAAAGGGTGTTGGAGCACACATCAAATACTGATCTGTGTGTTTTTTTTCTTTAAACCTCTACTTCCAGTTTACCATTTTCCTTGACTTCTACCAAGCAGTCCAAGAAAGCCAGTTTGTTGTTTTGTACCAGTATGTTTGTATGATATACAATGCCCTCTATGTACTGCTTTTGCTGTTTCCCAGAATAGTGTTGAGTTATCTAGATGTTGATGGTTGTTCTCTGAGTAAGTTGACCACCATTTTTGTATTTAAAGTTAAAGTTTTTCATCCTCTAATTAAAAGGTGGGCAAACTCCAGGTGAAGATGTCGGGAGGTTTTCATGTAGACTTAATTGTTATTGATACTGGGGCCTGGTCTGATATTAGCTGATTGTACTAATTTTGCTAGTTGTGGAGATGTGAAAATGTAGTCGATTCTAGTTAGAGTGTGGTATACATGTGAGAAGAATGTATATTCTCAGCTTTCTGCGTGTAATGTTCTCCATGTATTTATTAATCTCGTAAAAG